>CM051273.1:5320289-5742789 GCA_027921565.1 Artemia sinica
TATAATAACATTTTCATAGCTAGATTTTTTTTTTTTTTTTTAACCTTTCTTAGATGGCTGTGTTGTTTGCATGAAACTCATGATTTGGGATATCTAGTTTCTTATTTTGAACTTTTGTCTGAGCTAGATTCCCTAACCTTTTGTAGGTTTGTGTGTCTGGTTTTATTAATAATATTTGACCTCTAATCAAGTTGGGTTTTAATTTTCAGAAATAAGAACATCCATGTTTAAAATTTATCTGATTTTTATTAATAATATTTGATTTTCTTTATAATTGGATACATTTTTGCATATTTATTTTTAAATAAAGTTGGGCTTTAGTTTTCAGAAATTATGAACATCCCAGTTTAAAATACATCTGATTTTATTACTAATAATTTCTTAGCTAGGTTTCTCAACCTTTTCGTAGATGTGTGTTTGCATGAAAGTCATGATTTGGGATATCTAGTTTGCTATTTTAGACTTTTTCGAGCTAGATTTCCTAACATTTCGTAGGTGAATGTCTGGTTTTATTTAATAATATTTGATTTCTAATCAATTTGGGTTATTATTTTTCAGAAAATAAGAACATCCATGTTTGATTTTATTAATAATATTTGATTTTATTAAGAAATTGATAAATTTTTGCATATTTAAAAAAAAGTTGGGTTTTAGTTTTCAGAAATATGAAAATCCCAGTTTTAAAATACATCTGATTTTATTAATAATATTTTCTTAGCTAGGTTTCTTAACCTTTTTCGTAGATGTGTGTTGCATGAAACTCATGATTCGGGATGTCTATTTTGCTATTTTAGACTTTTCTGAGCTAGATTTCCGAACCTTTCGTAGATGAATGTCTGGTTTTATTAATAATATTTGATTTTCTAATCAATCTGGTTATAGTTTTCAGAAATAAGAAAACTCATTTTTCAAATTTATCTGATTTTATTAATAATATTTGATTTCATTTAATAATTGGATAAATTTTTGCATATTTTTTAATAAAGTTGGGTTTTAGTTTTCAGAAATATGAAAATCCCAGTTTAAAATACATCTGATTTTGTTAATAACATTTTCTTACGCTAGGTTTCGTAACCTTTCCGTAGATGTGTGTTGCATGAAAGTTATGAATTTGGGATGTCTAGTTTGGTATTTGGACTTTTCTGAGCTAGATTTTCTAACCTTTCGTAGGTGTATGTCTGGTTTTTATTTAATAATATTTGATTTTCGAATCAAGTTGGCTTTAATTTTTCAGAAAATGGACAACAAGAACATCCATGTTTAAAATACATCTGATTTTTATTAATAATATTTGATTTCTTTAATAAACTTGGTACATTTTTGCATTTTTTTTTAAAAAATGAAGTTGGCTTTTAGTTTTTTCATAAATATGAACATCCGAGTTTAAAATACATCTGATTTTATTAATAACATTTACTTAGCTAGGTTTTTCTAAGCTTTCGTAGATGTGTGTTGCATAAAAACTTATAACTTGGGATGTCTAGTTTGCTATTTTGGACTTTTCTGAGCTTGGTTTCTTAAACATTTCCTAGGTGTTTGTCTGATTTTATTAATAATATTTTCTTAACTAGGTTTCGTAACCTTTCGTAGGTGTATGTCTGGTTTATTAATAGTATTTTTGATTTCTAATAAAGTTGGGTTTTAATTTTCAGAAATAAGAGCATCCATGTTTAAAATGCATCTGATTTTATTAATAATTTTGATTTCTTTTAATAATTTGGTACATTTTTGCATATCTTTAAATAAAGTTGGGTTTTAGTTTTCAGAAATATGAACACTCCAGTTTAAAATACATCTGATTTTATTAATAACATTTCCATAGCTAGGTTTCTTAACCTTTCGTAGATGTGTGTTGCATGATATTCATGATTAGGGATGTCTAGTTTGCTATTTTGGACTATTCTGAGCTAGATTTCATAACCTTTCGTAGGTGTATGTCGGGTTTTAATTTTCAGAAATAAAAAACTTCCATGTTTAAAATTTATCTGATTTTATTAATAATATTTGATTTCTTTGTATAATTGGATTCATTTTTGCATATCGTAGGTGTATGTCTGGTTTTATTCAATAATATTTGATTTTCTAATAAAGTGTTTTAATTTTTCAGAAATTAGAAACATCTATTTTTTGAAATACATCTGATTTTTATTAAAATATTTGATTTCCTTTAAATAATTGGGCATATTTTTTCATATTTTTTTATATAAAGTTGGGTTTTATTTTTTGGAATATGAACATCCCAGTTTAAATACATCTGATTTTGTTCATAACATTTTTCTTAGCTAGTTTCTTAACCTTTTCGTAGATATTTGTGTTGCATGAAAACTCATGATTTGGGATGTATAGTTTGCTATATTTTGCTATTTCGGACTTTTCTGAGCTAGATTTCCTAACCTTTCGTAGGTGTATGTCTGGTTTCATTACATCTTGAAAACCATCATTAGATTCAGTCTTCCATTAGATCTTGACCTATCAAGACGTCTTGTTTTGAAATAAATGACGCTTGTGATTTTTAAGTGAAGACACGAGATCAGCCTTGTGAACTTTTCTTTAGCAAGTACCAGTGCTAATCCTGGCTTAGGCGACCAGGTTTTAGTTGAAGATATAGCTTCCAATTCAAGGTCTGTCTTGTTTTTATTCCTTAGCCTAGAATGTCCCATCCTTGTAATGAATGCTACAGAAAATGTGGAACTGGGTCTTTCCAGGTGTTCTAAGTGCAATGCTTGGTTGCACCCGCTTGTGCTGGCATAACAAAAAGTAATCGCCTTAAAAACCCTAATTGGTTATGCGTTCAATGCCGAGCGTCGATGGTTGAAAATGAAGTGATTAATACCATCGATAATAAACCAAAAGTGGTTCAACCAATCGAGGCTGTAAAAATCCCCCGTTATTTCGGATGAAGAAAAACTCATCTCCAACGAAAATCAACTTGAAATGATCGTTCGAAGGGGTATTACAAATTCCCCGACTATACCTTGTGCTTCGAGTAATATCAACCATAGATCTGATGGGTCGATTGATTCTACAAAAATAACCACAGCCCATCAATCCCAAATTTCCCCCCAAATCTATGGTTCCAGTAAAGGTGAATCGGCAAGCATTGAAAAAGGACATCAGAAACGGCTAGTGTCTTCGAACCCCATACCTGTGAAGATTGCATAAAAAAAGACGCGGAAATCGTCAATCTCAGGAAACGGATTACTAATCTTGAATTTCTTTATGATAGTCTCATCCGATCTTTACGAACGTCAGAAAAGTGATCTTTTCAAGGACAATGAGATCAAAATGTTAAAAGTCGGTTTTCAGCTAGCAATTGTTGATGCTATACATGCATTAAAATCCCCTACATCGCCCAGTGTTTCTCCTTCCTTCAGCTGATACTTCTAATCCAAATATGCATTATCCAAATTCTTCAAGTTGCGTAAAAACTGTAAACCCTTTGAATCTGAAAACGTCACTATATGTAAAGAAACCAAGCAAGTGCTAGTGAACTTCCTTCGTCAGAATTTTTTTCAAGGGATTAAAAGGTTACGCAAAACTAATCCTTCTGACCTTGTTTTTACTGAAGATAATTTATTCTTGAAATCCAGTGGTAATGACACATCATAAAGATTGACAATGATGTCGAACTTACAAGCGGAAATTATCACCCAGTGCAATCATATTTCAAAAAAAAATGAGTTCAGTGATCTTAAGTGTAATCAACTGAATGTGTGCTTTAGATTTTTAGACAGTAGATGTATGTCTAGTAATTGTAAATATCTACACATTTGTAAGTTTCATGTTTTTTAGCCGTTGTATGAATAATCTGTGCAAATACCCCCATGTTGATATCTGCAAACACACTTTTCAAGTGGAAGATGCTTTTTGGCTGTGCAAAACATCATATCAAATTGCCCATTAAGAGTTGTAGTAGGTTCCACAAAACTGGGCCACAAAACCAGCGTTTTTTAGGGCGACGCCGAAAGTATTCACTCTGGTTTAAGAGTAAGCAGGCAGAATGATCCGCAGGTAACACATCCATGCAAAATTTCTAAAACTTCAAATAGTAAGACGAATTCCACCGTAGTTCCATCCCGACTTAATAATATTCCATAATTTGTTCGCTTGTCCTCCTTTTCTCTCAAGCCCGGTCCAGTCCCGCCTTTTAATAATGCCTTAAAACCACACCCTTACCCACCAGCACCCTTCTCATAACTTCAACCCCAATAACTCCATCCCGAATTGAAAAAAAATCCCAATACCCAAATCGTTTAAATTTCCAACTTTCCTACTTACCAATACTGAGAGCCTGAATTTTGACAAAAGATTACCGAACTCGAGGGTATCTCTGAAATCATAAAATTAATATTATTGCTGTGACAGAGCCCAGAACCCAGATTTCCTAAAAAATTAGCAATTATACTCAGTTTATAGAAACTTCGCCCTCCCGATCACCCTCTTGGGAAAAAAAGGGAGTGGTATATTATTTTTTGTCCGAGATAACCTCCAACCTAAACTCATCCCCACCCCCAACTTATCAGATTATGATGAATTCTATGGCTGAGCCTTCGACCGAAAAGTACTTCCCGCCCTTTTCAATAATTGTAACCGCCGTCTTTTATCATTCCCTAACCAAAGTATTGACCCTTAGAAACGCAAATTTATCCAACAATTTCTTATAAGTGCTGACTTTCCATGTTATCAAAGTATCCGAACGCTGGTATTTGCTTACTTATTACTGACCTGAGAGCCTGAATCTTCGAATATTAAACGAACTGAGGTTATCTCTGAAATCTCAAGAAAATTTAATATATTCGGTGACATAAGTGACACCTCTCTGGATGTTATTTGTTTCAAACCCATTAGGTATTAAAACTCCCCACAGCAATGCCACCACTATTTTTTTTTTTTTTTGGACCTCAGTTTATTGAGAACTTCGCCCTCCCGATACAGCTTGGGAAAAAAAGGGAGTAGTGGTATATCTATTTTTTGTCCGAGATAACCTCCAAACCACACCAGGTCCTCCCAACTTATGGATTATGTTATTTATGGCTAGCCTTCAACCATACTTCCCGCCCTTTCAAGTAATTTAACCGCCGTCTTTTTTCATTCCCCTAACCAAAGTATTGTACCAGAAACGTAGCGTCAAATTTAGTCCAACAATTTTTTATAAGTCGCTGATCTTTGTGTTATTCAAAGTATCCGAACGCCTGGTAAATTGCTTACAAGTGATGCGAAGACCTGAGATAGACTCTATCTGCACCTCTCTTAATATTAAACAACTGGTTAAAATATTTACAACAAAAGGTAACACCTCTCTGGATGTTATTTGTTCAAACATGAGTATGTATTACACACTCCCCACAAGAGCCACCACTAGGAGGCAGTTACCACTATTGTCTTCTTTTTTTTCTCCCTCCTCAGCCATTGAACATTCCTTTACTACCTCCATTGGGTTTGCCGTCCCCTCAGTGACGCAGGACTTTTTTCTTTTGGATCATGGCTGACCAGTGAAAGTTGGTCAGACCTTTATAATTCTAATAACCTTGATGACAAAATTTTGATTTTTCACAAAAAAACTAATTGATTCCTACTCATTATGTTTCCCGGAAAAAAAAATCAGAAAGTGCTCCAGTGATAAACCTTTCATAAATAATCACATAAAAATATTAATCCGCACGAAAAATAAGCTTATTTAAGAGGGGTAATTTAGCTGAAGCAAATAAGTTAAGAAAGGAATTAAAAAGTCAAATTAGAAAAGCTGCCCGAGCCTATTATAAAAATAAAAATTAAATACTTGTGCCATGATAAACCAAAGAACTGGTACTCTGAAATTAAAAAACTTACCGGCAAGAGTCAAGAAAAACTAAATTTTAATATAAATGAACCTCCAAAGACCACAGCTAATAACCTCAATAAGTTTTTGGCTTCTATTGTCCAGAGTCTCCTACCACTATCTTACGAATTTCCAGATATTCCTGTTCCTTTTTCACTCCCACATATTTCTCCACTTGATGTTGTAAAAAAAATTGAAAACTAAAACGATCAAGCATTTGCCCATTAGATATTCCTGTTCTTCTGATTAAAGCTTTCAGTGATTACCTCTCAAAACCTCTATCCACCCTGTTCAATGAAATTACTGAATCTGGACAGTTCCCTCAATATTGGAAACAAGGCTTTATTACCCCAATCAAAAAGAAAATGGGAAGCCTGGCTTTAATGGCATTCGTCCTATTACCCTCACCTCGATTTTTTCAAAATTGTATGAAAGTTTTCTCGCAGACTGGCTTAAGATGAAAGTCCTCCCCCTCATTGATCTTAGACAGTTTGGTAATCTCAAATCCACGTCAACCTCTCATTAACTGATCCATCTTGTTGATACCATGGGTAAATTACTTGAAAAACCTAACACTTGGCTTAATCTAATTTCTATTGATCTTCAAAAAGCTTTTGATTTGATTAACCACAATTTACTCATAGATAAAACTTATAAATGAATTTCACATTGAAACTTTCCTTGTGAAGCTCGTTGCCTCTTTTCTTTCTAATAGATCTCAAGCAGTTAAATATCTAAATTGTTTCTCAGATCATCTCCCCATATTTAATGGCATTCCTCAGGGGACTATTCTAGGCCCTCTCCTTTTTTCTCTTATGATTAATAGCCTTTCAACCCTTTATGACAATAGATGGAAATTTGTCGATGACTTGACAGTTTTAGAGATATGTCATAAAAACATCTTTAGCAACCCAATTGGCATACTCCAAGATATTTCCTGTGAGGCCTCTTCCCTTGACATGACTGTTAACCCTTCTAAATCCGCAATAGTCTCAGTAAGTTTCCTTAAATCCCCTCCCGTTTTTCTTGCTCCTATACCTCCTGAAACCTCTGTCACATCTCTTAGACTCCTTGGTGTTACAATTTCTTCGAATTTGAAATGGGATGCCCATATAAATAATATCCTACGACAAGCAAACTCCTCGCTTTCCACTCCTTAAACTTTTAAATAAATTCAGTTGCCCCCAATCAAATTTACTACAAGTAAACATTTCTTTTGTGCGTCCCATATTAGAGTACGCTTTTCCTGTGTGACACCCTGGCCTCTCTAATGAAGCAACACGAAAAATTGAAAATGTCCAAAAGAGAGCTCTAAGAATTATTTTTAAAGAGGGCAAGATACCGTATTTGTATTTGTTAAATATTTAAAACCTAGAGACCCTCGAGAGACGAAGAATTAATTTGTGCCTCCGTTTTGGTAAGTTGGCACTTTTGAACCCCCGTACTGCGAACCTTTTCCCTGAATACCATGTACCTGATAGAAATCGGCCTCCACGAACTGTATCCCAGCCTATCCCCACCTTATCTCCCAGTCTTTGTACTACCTTGCGGCATAAAAAATTTTTTATCCCTTTTTTTACTGATTTTGAATAAATAGTGGTTAATTTGAACATAAATTTTGTCTTTTCTCTTATATAATAAAAGAAACAGCTCGGTTTCCTCTATACTCTTTTTTTTTTGTTCCCTATCCCCTTTTTATGTTGTTTTTTAAACATTTGTTAATGTGTATATTATTTTTTTTCAGGTTTTATTAGTTTTTATCTTATTAACTAGTTGCCATTTTGAAGTTTTTAATATAAGTGACAAAGGAATCATACAGCATTCCGATATTTGATTATTTATTTATTTTAATTTTTTTTCATTGGTTGCCAATCTTTAAGTTGTTGTGCTTTTGTTATGATTTTTTGCTTGTTTGTTTTTTATGGACTTCGAAATTCGAATTCGGCCCTTCAGGGCTTGTGATAGTAATTTCTAGAAATAAAATATTCTTATCTTATCTTATCTCATTAATAATATTTGATTTTTCTAATCAAGTTGGGTTTTAATTTCCAGAAATAAGAACATCCATGTTTAAAATAAATTTGATTTTATTAATAATATTTGATTTCTATTAATTATTTGTTACATTTTTTGCATAGTTTTTTTTTAATTAATTAAGTTGGGTTTTAGTTTTCAGAAATATGAATATCTCAGTTTAAAATACATATGATTTTATTAATAACATTTTCTTAGCTAGGTTTTTTAGCCTTTCGTAGATGTGTGTTGCATGAAACTCATGATTTGTGATGTCTAGTTTGTAATTTTTGACTTTTCTGAGCTGGATTCTCTAACATTTCGTAGTCTGGTTTTATTAATACTGTTTGATTTTCTGATAAAGTTCGGTTTTAATTTTCAGAAATAAGAACATCCATGTTTAAAATGCATCTAAATTTAATAATAATATTTGATTTCTTTTAATAATTGAGTACATTTACAATACATCTTTTAATAACTGGGCACTTTTTTGCATATTTTTTTTTAATAAAGTTGAGTTATAGTTTTCAGAAATACAGTTAAAAAATATATCTGATTTTATTAATAACATTTTGTTAGCTAGGTTTCTTAGCCTTTCGTAGGTGTATGTCCGGGATAATTAATAACATTTAATTTAATAACATTTGATTTAATAACATTTTATTAATAACATTTGATTTTCTAATAAAGTTAGGTTTTAATATTTCAGAAATAAGGACATCTATGTTTAATATACATCTGATTTTATTAATAATATTTGATTTTTTCTTAACAATTGGGTACATTTTTGCATATTTTTTTTTTAAAGTTGGGTTTTAGTTTTCAAAAATATGTACATCCCAGTTTAAAAATACATCTGATTTTATTAATAACATTTTCTTAGCTAGGTTTCTTAACCTTTCGTAGGTTTATGTCTGATTTTATTAATAACATTTTCTTAGCTAGGTTTCTTAACCTTTCGTAGTTTTATGTCTGGTTTAATTAATAATATTTGATTTCCTAATCAAGTTGTGTTTTAATTTTCAGAAATAAAAACATCCTCGTTTAAAATATATCTGATTTTATTAATAATATTTGATTTCCTTTTAATAATTGGGTACATTTTTGCATTAAAAAAAAAAATAAAGTTGGGTTTTAGTTTTCAGAAATCTGAACATCCCAGTTTAAAATACATCTGATTTTATTAATAACATTTTCTTAGCTAGGTTTCTTAACCTTTTGTAGATGTGTATTGCTTGAAACTCAATATTTGGGATGTTTAGTTTGCTATTTTGTTCTTTTCTGAGATTAATAAAATCATATGTATTTGAAATATGGATGTTCTTATTTCTGAAAATTAAAACCCAACTTGATTAGAAAATCAAATATTATTAATATGACCAGACATACACCTACGAAAGGGTAGGAAATCTACCTCAGAAAAGTCCAAAATAGTAAACTATACATCCCGAATCATGAATTTCATGCAACACACATCTAAGAAAGGTTAAGAAACCTAGCATTGAAAATGTTATTAATAAAATCAGATGCATTTTAAACTGAGATTTCATATTTCTGAAAACTAAAAACCCAACTTTATTTTTTAAAAATGCAAAAATGTACCCAATTATTAAAAGGAAATAGTATATTATAATTAAAATCAGATGTATTTCAAACATGGATGTTCTTATTTCTGAAAATTAATTCAATTTTTTAGAAAATCAAATATTATAATAAAACCAGACATACACCTACGCAAAAATGTAAAAATGTATCCAATTATTAAAAGAAATCAAATATTATTAATAAAATAAGATAAATTTTAAACATGGATGTTCTTATTTCTGAAAATTAAAACCAGACATACACCTACGAAAGGTTACGAAATCTAGCTTAGAAAAGTCCAAAATAGCAAACTAGACATCCCTAATCATGAGTTTCATGCAACACACATCTACGAAAGGTTAAGAAACCTAGCTATAAAAATGTTATTAATAAAATCAGATGTATTTTATACTGGGGTGTTCATATTTCTTAATACTAAAACCCAACTTTATTTTAAAAATTTGCAAAAAAATGTACCCAATTATTAAAATAAATCAAATATTATTAATAAAATAGATTTATTTTAAACATGGATGTTCTTATTTCTGAAAATTAAGACCCAAGTTTATTAGAAAATCAAATGTTATTAATAAAACCAGACATACTCCCACAAAAGGTTAAGAAACCTAGCTAATAAAATTTATTAATAAAATCAGAAACACACCTACGAAATGTTAGGAAACCTTGCTCAGAAAAGTCAAAAATAGCAAACCAGACATCCCAAGTTATGAATTTTATGCAGCACATCTACGAAAGGTTAAGAAACATAGCTAAGTAAATGTTATTAATAAAATCAGATGTATTTTAAACTGGGATGTTCATATTTTGAAAAACTGAAACCCAACTCTACAAATATTATTATTTTTATAATAGTAAAATACACGACTAAAATATCTACATCATTTTCGTTTTGAATTTAGAAAATTTTAAACGTGAATTTGTTATCTTTTAAGTGTGTTCTATCTCATTCGAAGACATTTAAAAAAAGTTAATAAAAAATATACCATTTTAAAAAATAATAAGAAAAAGCTATAAAAACTTCGAAAAAACTTAGAAAAAAGTATTAAAGGTTGGGGATAGGGGGCTTTGGAATTGGAGGTTCTTTGGTGGTTAGGGTGAATGATGCTTGCGGTCCTTGATGTTCAAATGTTGAGGTCTTTGGTGGTTAGGGTCATTGATGCTTGCGGTCCTTGATGTTCAAATCTATAATCGTCTCACCAATCCCATATTGTGTACTTGTTCATTCTAAGACATGAAAAAAAAAAAATGGAAAAATATATCATGTTCAGAAAATAATAGAAAAGTTAAAAAAAAGTATTAAAAAAATGAGGAGAGGGACCAAAAAAGTTGAGGGGGGCTTGGAGGTTGGGGATAGGGGGGCCTTTGGAGGTTGAGGTCCTTGGTGGTTAGGTTCATCGATGCTTGCGGTCCTTGATGCTTCAAACCTATAATCATCTCACTAGTTGATTTCTAAGGATTTCTAGGGATTGTTCTGAATTTCTTTATTAAAATTCCTTTCTTGGTATCTGCATCACTATTAGTATCAAATTTTTAGCATACTATAATGTTAGAGCATATTTCATATTCACCTCACTGTTCTAACGGTACTTGTGCATTATACAGAACACAGTCTAGAACCACGAAAATTAAAAACAATATGTATCTCTAAAAGAGTTAGCATTCCCTGAGATGCCTTACCTGCTTCGTTTCTACTTTCAAGTCCCCTAAAATGTCAATTAATCTCTGACGTTTCCTTTTGTTCTGGCAACTCTACACATATACATTTTAAATTCCTCTGAAAACTTATTGATTTTTCTGTCACTAATTCTTACGCAATCGAAGTACACAATAAGTTCAAGGTAATTCTTGTCTGTATTAATTACATGTTATTCTGTCTGGAAATTAATGATATCAGATAAGTTTCGACAACATCCTGTTTCCTTATATTAGTTGTGTTAATCCGGTTAGTATTTCTGACTCCCTGATTGGTCTAGAGAGAGGACGTGTTCTTGTTCGAACACGGATTCTAGTTTTCTGATTGGCTGCGATATTATCCCCCCTGTGTTCTAGCTCATTGGAGGTCAATGATCTTGTCCCTCTGTATTCTATCTCATTGGAGGTCAATGATCTGTCCCCCTTGTGGTAATACCTTGCCTTCTACTACTGACCACGCTATATGGCTTACGTATGGTGGTGCAAAAGGATTCTCATATCAGTTCTGAACAGCCAGTGAAAACGGGTTTACTGGCTGAACCTTTTCAGGCTCTCTAGCTTGTCTTTATTACCTCTATCAGTTCAAGATTCCTATTCCCTAGGTTTGCCAATTTGCACACAATTCTTGAGAAATGCACTCTTTTTTACCTCAGAGGGAGAGCGGAAGAGTGAAAATCACTCTTTTTTAGTGTTAGTTTTCATTCACTTTTAGCGTCAGTAGTTGGTAACTTTGCCAGAAGTGTAATTGATCCAAGGAAGAGGGTTATAAATTTGCCACTTTTCATTTGAAATATGCTATTTTATACCTCAGTGGTAATTCGCAAGCTTTGGCAGCCGTACACGTGCAAATTTTTGACTTGTACTCTTTTTGAACCAAAATGACTATTTTGTCGCCTTGATTTGGACTCTCTTTAGACGTCAGTGGTTGGTAACCCTGCTGTTCCCTGCTTAGGAACATTGAATTTTAAAACGTGTACACCCAGTTAAATTTTGTCAGTTTCAAGCTCGTATTGCTAAAGACTTATCTGTAAACTTCAGCAAAGCTTTGTCAGACTCATTCCTTTTCGTTAGTTTTTAGTTTATTTCAAGGTCATGAAGGGTTAAAAAGTAGGGTTAACAGTTTGTTGAATAGGGTAGAGAAGGTTTAAGAATATTGTAAATGTATTCTTTCTTTCTTAACTCTGACGTCACTGAAGGGTGGAGATGCGTTAAGTCCCTAAAGAATCTCACTGTATTTGCCAAATAAAATTGTTAGTAAACAAAGGAAATATTTTGCTCTTTACCTTACCAAGCTAACTTTTAGCTTATGATCTCATTTTAACAACACAGTATAAATTTTGTTGCCGTCTTAGCATAAGTAGGACTTTAAGTTCTGTCTGACTCTAAGGCATGAAACTACTATTTTCAAATCAGAACGTACCCGTTTTGTCGTAATAGCCCGTAGCTGTAATTAAAAAGTTAATAGGCAAAAGGTCTCTTTTTCTGCAGTATCTGTAGATCCTGGAAACAGTATAAACGGTTCAGTCGATACTTTCAGGAATTATTGAAGAGGACAATTGGATCTCAAATCTAGGCCCGCAGAGAGTATATATGGGAAGGGTTGAAAAGACCTGGTCTCCAATCTGTTCCAAAATGTTAATACTATCAGTATTTTTTGGAGGGAGGGCAAAGGGACCTAGAACTTTGCTGGGAGGAAATTGCACTCAGAAAGGGTTCAAAGATATGGTCTCCATTCTTTTTAAACATTTTGACACTTTGCGTCCCTATTAGCAGTATAGGTGCATGCAGAAGAAGACGCCAGGACCCCTTGGACCACTGTATGCAGAAGAAACGGCCAATATTCCTAAAAACACCTTTGATTACAAGCGCACAAATATCCCATCATTCCAAGCAAACACATCTGGCCTTATCATACTTCCAGTGCGATAAGGAATTTTCGGAATAGCCTTTTTTTTCGGTGAAAAGGGCCTTTGGATACAACTGGCTTATTGCAGAGTACCCATCACGTTATTATTGATATAAAAGTTTGATGGTGAGTTACTTAGTATTTCAGTTCCACAAAGACACTTGATTAGTTTAAATTATTTCAAGTTGGAAAAAAAAACATCTAAATATTTTAAAAAAAACTGAGTGATTTACACTATTGCAGCTTGAAGGATTTAACAGTGATAATATGAAGACAAGAGATCCCAATGTAGCAGTTGAAATTGGGAAGGATTGTCGACTAACATTTGAGTAGGATTAGATGTTTGTTAGATATGTCATATCATTGAGTAAATTTAAGTAGGAAGAACAATTATGTTTCGCCCTGAAAGTGAATATAATGCATATATCGAGACTACAAGATGGATTAAATTCAATCATGCAGCACATTCAGGAAAATATACTGACTCAATTCTTGATAAAAGAGTGAAAATATATTCTTATTACATTTCTGACAATAAAAACTTTTTTTATAATGATTTGTTTTTGGTTATATATTTTAGTCGAACAGAAGACACTGAAAAAAAAACTTTTAAGGTGAAACATAACAAAGCAGAAGGCATTGAAAAAAAACTTTTAAGGTGAAATTTAACAAAACAGAAGACACTCAAAAAAAACTTTCACAGTGAAACCTAACAAAACAGAAGACACTGAAAATGAACAATAAAAAATTTAAGGTGAAACGTAACAAAGCACAAGACACTTTGAGAAAAAAATAACTTCTAAGGTGAAACACAAACAAAACAGGAGACACTGAAAAAAAATAATTAAGGTAAACCGTAAAAAAAAAAACAGAGGATACTTTGAAAAAAGAAACTTCCAAGGCGAAAACATAGCAAAGCAGAAGACACTTTGCCAAAAACAATCTTTTAAGGTGAAGCATAACAACAAAGAAGACATTTTAAAAAAATTTCTAAGGTGAAACATAAAAAAGACAGAAGACACTGAAAAAACTTTTTTAACAGGGAACGTAACAAAACAGAAGACACTGAAAAAAAATTCTAAAATGAAACGTAACAAAACAGAAGACACTTTGAAAAAAAAATCTTTTAAGGTGAAACGTAATAAAACAGAAGATACTTTGAAAAAAAATCAAGTGAAACCTAACAAAACAGAAGAAACTGAAAAAAAACAAAAAGCTTTTAAGGTTTTAAAACGTAACAAAACAGAAGGCACTGATTTTTTTTGAAAAGTGAAACGGAACAAAACAGATGACACTGAAAAAAAAACTTTTAAGTTGAAACGTAACAAAACAGAAGACACTTTAAAAAAACTTCTAAGATGAAACATAACAAAATAGAAGACACTAAAAAAAATATTTTAAGGTGAAAAGTAAAAAAACAGAAAATTGAAAAAAACTTTTATGGTGAAACATAACAAAACAGAAGACACTGAAAAAACAAAAGACTTTTAAGGCGAAACGTAACAAAACAGAAGACACTATAAAAAAAAACTTGTAAGGTGAAACATATCAAAACAAAAGACGCTGGAAAAAATCTCTTAGGGTGAAATTTAACAAAACAGAATACTCTGAATAAACTTCTAAGGCGAAACATAACAAAACAGGAGATACTTCGAAAAATATATTTAAGGGGAAGGGTAATAACACAGGAGACAATTTGAAAAAAAAAAACTTCTAAGGTGAAACACAATAAAACAGAAGACACTGAAAAAAACCTTTTGGGGTGAAACGTAACAAAAATAACACTTTTCATATGGAATGGAAAACACAACTGATGGCAGCACACATGATGGCAGCACACAATTTTTTACCTGTAACCTGGGTGCCTGCAGCCAGCATACAGCTGAGCATTTTTATTCAAGTAACTTGATGCAAGCTAGATTAATTTAGGTTCACTTAGCGTGGCGTGCCATATTTTGTTACGTTTCATCTTCATTTTTTTTCAGATTCTTCTGTTTTGTTTGTTTAAAATTAAAAGTTTTTTTCGGTGTCTTCTGTTTTGTTACGTTTCACCTTAAAAGATTTTTTTCAGCGTCTTCTGTTCTGTTATGTTTCACCTTAGACATTTTTTCCCGTTTCTTCTGTTTTGTTACGTTTCATTTTAAAAGATTTTTTTCAGTGTCTTCTGTTTTGTTACGTTTAATATTGAAAGATTTTTTTCAAAGTGTCTTCTGTTTTGTTACGTTTCACCTTAAAATATCTTGTTTTTCAAAATGCCTTCTGTTTTGTTCTGTTTCACCTTAGAAGTGTTTTTTGCAAAGTGTCTTCTGTTTTGTTACGTTTCACTTTTAAAGGCTTTTTTTTCAATGTCTTCTGGTTGTTACGTTTCACCTTAAAATTTTTTTTCAGTGCCTTCTCTTGTTTGTTATGCTTCACCTTAGGATTTTTTTGAAAATGTCTTCCGTTTTATTGTGTTTCACCTTAAAAAGTTTCTTGTTCAAAGTATCTTCTGTTTTCATACGTTTCACTTTAAAAGATATTTTTCATAGTGTCTTCTGTTTTGTTAGGTTTCACCTTAAAATTATTTTTTTCAGTGCCTTCTGTTTTGTTATGCTTCACCTTAGAATTTTTTCAAAGGGTCTTCAGTTTTATTATGTTTCACCTTAAAAGTTTCTTGTTCAAAGTGTCTTCTGTTTTCTTAAGTTTCACCTTAAAAGATTTTTTTCATAGTTTCTTCTATGACACTAAAGCAACAAAAAGCTTTTAAGGTCAAACGTAACAAAACAGAAGGCACTGAAATTTTTTTTTTTAAGTGAAACGGAACAAAACAGATGGCAATGAAATAAATATTTTAAGGTAAAACGTAACAAAACAGAAGAAACTTTAAAAAAAACTTACAAGATGAAACAGAACAAAGCAGAAAAAACTTTGAAAAAAAACTTTTAAGGTGAAACGTAACAAAACAGAAGACAATAAAAAAAATTAAGATGAAACATAACAAAATTAAACATAACAAAATTAAAAGCATAACAAAATTAAGGTGAAACCTAACAAAACAGGAGACTGAAAAAAACTTTTAAGGTGAAACATAACAAAACAGAAACACTGAAAAAAAAACTCTTAAAGTGAAACCTAACAAAACGGAAGACACTGAAAAAACAAAACAAAAGACTTTTAAGGCGAAACGTAAAAAACCAAAGACACTATGAAAAAAATATCAAACATATCAAAGCAGAAGATACTAAAAAAATCTTTAGGGTGAAATGTAACAAAACAGAAGACTCTGAAAAAGACTTCTAAGGCGAAACATAACAAAACAGAAGACACTTCGAAAAAAATCTTTAAGGGGAAGGGTAACAACACAGGAGACAATTTGAAAAAAAAAACTTCTAAGGTGAGACACAGTAAAACAGAAGACACCGAAAAAAACATTTTTCGGTTAACGTAACAAAACACTTTTCATATGGAATGGGAACTCACAACTGATGGCAGCACAATTGATTTTTACCTTTAACCTGGGTGCCCGCAGCCAACATACAGCTGAACATTTTTATTGAAGTAACTTGATTCAAGCTAGATTAATTTAGGTTCAATTAGCGTGGCGTGCCATATTTTGTTACATTTCATATAAATTATTTTTTCAGTTTCTTCTGTTTGTGTTTTGTTTAAAATAAAAAGTTTTTTTCAGTGTCTTCTGTTTTGTTACGTTTCACCTTAAAAGATTTTTTTCAGAGTCTTCTGTTTTGTTATGTTTCACCTTTGACATTTTTCCCCGTGTCTTCTGTTTTGTTACGTTTCACCTTAAAAGATTTTTTTCAGTGTCTTCTGATTTGTTATGTTTCACCTTAAAAGATCTTGTTTTCTAAAATGTCTTCTGTTTTGTTCTGTTTCACCTTAGAAGTCTTTTAGCAAAGTGTCTTCTGTTTTATTATGTTTCACCTTAAAAGTTTTTTTTTCAGTGTCTTCTGGTTTGTTACGTTTCACCTTAAAAATTTTTTCAGTACCTTCTGTTTTGTTATGCTTCACCTTAGAGTTTTTTTTGAAAATGTCATCTGTTTTATTATGTTTCACCTTAAAAGTTTCTTGTTCAATGTGTCTTCTGTTTTCTTACGTTTCACCTTAAAAGATTTTTTTTCACATTGTCTTCTGTTTTGTCATGTTTCACTTTAAAAGTATTTTTTTCAGTGCCTTCTGTTTTGTTATGCTTAACCTTAGAAGTTTTTTCAAGTCTCTTCTGTTATTTTATGTTTCACCTTAAAAGTTTCTTGTTCAAAGTGTCTTCTGTTTTCTTACGTTTCACCTTAAAAGATTTTTTTCATAGTGTCTTCTGCTTTGTTATGTTTCATCTTAGAAGTTTTTTTTTAGTATTTTCTGTTTAGTCACGTTTCACCTTAAATTTTTTTTTTCAGTGTGTCTTCGGTTTTGTTACGTTTCACCTCAAAAGTTTTTTTTAAAGTGTCTTCTGTTTTGTTTCACCTTAGATTTTTTTTTTCAAAGTGTCTTCTGTGTTGTTACGCTTCACCTTAAAAGTTTTTCAAATTTTCTTTTGTTTTGTTATGTTTCCCGTTAAAAGTTTTTTTTTCAAAGTGTTGTCTTCTGTTTTGTTACATTTCACCTTAAAAGATTTTTTTTCAGTGTCTTCTGTTTTGTTAAGTTTCACCTTAAAAGTTTTTTTCTTTGTCTTCTGTTTTGTTAGGTTTCACTTTAAAAGTCTTTTTCAGTGTCTTTGGTTTTTTTTAGGTTTCACCTTAAAAGTTTTTTTTTTAGTATCTTCTGGTTGTTATGTTTCACCTTGGAAGTATTTTCAAAGTGTGATCTGTTTTATTACGTTTAACCTTAAAAGTTTTTTTTTTGTTTTTTCAGTGTCTTCTGTTTTGTCATGCTTCACCTTAGAAGTTTTCATTCGGGTGGTGAGCAATGAGTATCATTTAGTTGGTAAACCAAGTCATGAAATATTTAATTTATCTTAATGGATGTTCCACCAATGTTAAAGTTGACACAAAGTCACAACTAGATCCGTCCAATTTCATCTTGAGAAAAAAACACTTGCTGGATCAACCGATGCAATGTCAATCTCACGTCGGCAATACTTCATTTACGAAAACAACAGGTTATGACTTCTGTTGCTTTGGTGATTGAAAAAGTAAGAGCCTCTGGAAAAGATATCAAAACTGATCGTTATTCACACAATCAACAATCAACGCCATATTGCCACACATTCAAGTACATACACCGATTCTTCACTTATCAATGGTGAAGTTCCTTCAAAACTTGCTTTGGCTAATGTAATAAGTGCCAGTGCCATAGGATCATGGACAAGTTCTCCACATGAATTTGAAATGTTTGGAGTTTCCTCTATTGTATGTAAAGTAAATGGAATTCGTATCTATAATTTATCCTTTGATAAATTCCATAGGACCCTATATGAACTGAAAATACAATCCATGGATCGAGATTCAAAATTATTTGAGAATGGTATAACCAATACAATGTTCGCAAAAAGTCACGGTATCGTTATTTTGGATCAGTGTGGTATTCAAGATATGAGTATTGTCCGAACGGGCACTGTACGTTTAGAGTGTACCTTTGCCAAACCATGGACGGAAAGCGTAAAATTAATCTCACTCAATTAATTTGAAACCTATTGAGAAACTACCCCCGACGGTAGTGTTATATTAGACTTGGTACCATAGACACCAACCAAATAATCGATGTATTTAACTTGGATAAATACATGTACAAATACAAATCTATTGCATACCCTCGAATTTTCTTGAATATATTCATAGTGTTAACAATACTATTATCATTGTTAACAGTAGTCCATCGACTGTGCCGATGGGGCATTGTCTATTCATCTTTTAAACAGCAAAGAATATAGAATTGTTTGATCTTCTTGGTCTATCATGGGTATTCTACACACCACACATTAAACGCTTCAATGAAAGAATAGGGAAAATTATTTTTCAAAATCCGAAATGAGTACAAGATTTACAAATCAAAAGTTATGATTTTCATGCATTAGTATATTTTATTTTGGGTGTTTTGACTATACTTACAGTAAATTTTTCAACATTTATGTAGACAATCGTAAATTGAATGACTTAATAGTAGAAAATATCCTCTCCTACCTGTATAATATTGATTTCAGTGCCCTAAGACTAAAATGTTTTAATAATTTTAATAAATATGTTTATCAATAATATATATATGTACTATAAAAAAGTCTTTTGTCTTCTTTGCTTAGATTTCTTCTTCATCTTCGTCATTTAGGTCGTCGTCTACAACGATTAGTGGTGGCAGACTATTGGGATTCAACTTGTATTGATCCTGGTGTAAAGTCAGGGTCACGTTTTAAAACAATATAATGTAACTTCATTTTAATTAAATCTCTTGTGAAGTTAATGATACTATTAGTAACAAAATTGTTGTAAAATTAACATGTTTCTATCTATCTATTAGAAGTAATATCGCATACGATGCACTTATGAAGAATCACTTTCTGTAACAGCCAAATAAAAATCAGTAGGTTTATAATCATAACTATCACTGCCGTCACAACAATTATGTAGAAACCATAGTCCCTTGATGTTTTTAGAATTGAAACGTGCTCCAATGTTCTTCTTCCCAAAACAATTTAAATCCTCGACGATACCAATCCCTTAGAAATAAACTGAAATTACGTTTAGGGTTTTTTTTTCCAATCATGACAGGGTAAGTATTTTCTTATTGATCACACTTATCATAGTGACAATTGGAGCACAGGTATCTCTTAGTGTGAGAGTCTCAAAAATGTTCAAGACAGGAATTACGCTCCTTAACTTGTACTGCATATCCTCTATGCAATTTAGAGACGGACTGCATAATATACAATTTTCATTATAGACATCGACTGTAGTACAGTTCTCACCTGACGACTAGCTGCCCAATGTATATAAACATAGTGAATATGTATTGAACATTTTTCAATGTTGACTGCCTCACTGCCAAAACGAAACTGACTCACGATCAATAAAAGGAATGTCTTCTAGGAGGAGGGGTAGTCGAGTTATGTCACAAAACTTATTTGACTTACTTCTTGTGGTCTTACAAAATGCCCGTCTTAAACGAATTTCTATTTAGTGGTTGAAAGCAAAACCAAAATTTCATTTTGTTTTTTTTCCATTAGTTCATCAATAAACTGAGTAAGTGCATTTTGACACACAACGTAAAAGCCTCATACAATAGTCCAAAGATGGAGAATCATTTTCCATGGTAATTTCAAGCATTTTTTCAGAGAATATTTTCTTTTGTACAGTTAAGATCTGAAATTGATCATTTAGATTCAAACACTTTTTAAATGTTACAAGGTTCCATAAGATTTTCTGTTTATCAAATCCATCCATTTTTGTTCTTGACGCTCCCACTACCGATTATAAACTAAACTAACATTTGCAAGTTTCTACTTTGTGCACACTCTCAATGTCTATTGGTCCTCCACTAGAGAGGTGTAAACGGTCAACTAAAATATCTAACCAAAAGCAAATCATTATAGTAACATATTTATTGTCAGAAATGTAATAAAAGAATATATTTTCACTCTTTTCTAATGAGGTGAGTCAATTCATTTTAATCAATGTGCTTCATGATTGCATTCAAACCATGTTGTAGTCTCGATATATGAATTATATTCACTTTTTCAGCAAAATATAAATGTTTTTCCGACTTGACTTTACTTAATTAAATAACATATCTATCAAACATTACATCAAACAATTCTTGGTAACAAAGTGTAAGTAAGGAGCAACCCGGCTCAATATTAACTGAAACTCTAAAAAATGAAATTTTGATACCAATAGAATTATACAAAAGAATTATATTGCAATGGTGATTTCAAATAAATAAGTTTCAGCAAGTTTAGTCCTACTCATCAACAGTTACGTGCCTGAGAAAATTTGCTTGGTTTTTGAAAAATGGGGGAAACACACCCTAAACGTAAATAGAGCCTTAAAGAAAATCACATCATCAGATTCAGTGGATCAGAGAACCCTACTGTAGAAGTTTCCAGTTCCTATCTGCAAAAATGTGGAATTTTGTATTTTTGCCAGAAGAAAGGTCACGGATGCGTGTTTTTTGTTTGTTTTTCCCAATTTTCATGGGGAAGGGACATTGCTATGAAGGGGGTGCCGGATTTCCAGCATTATTTAAAAAACGATCAGAAATTAAATATAAAAAACAATTTTTTCAACAGAAAGTAAGGAGCAACATCAAAACTTAAAACGAACAGGAATTATTACATATATGATTGGGTTCACCCCTAGTCAATACCTCGCTCTTTAAGCCAAAGATTTTTTAGTAATTTCATAAGAGCTATTTATTCTAATTAACGACCTTTGTGATTAAGGGGTAATTTTTTTTAAAATTGGAACAAAATTCGAACTTTAGCGTAAAGAGTGAGGTATTTACTAGAGGGCGAACCACCTAATATATGTGTTAAAAATATATAAATATAGAAGTTCGTAACGTAAGTTAATTCGTAAGTTACGTGTATTTTTTACTAATAAAAACATCCGTAAATAATATTTAACAACTTTCGAGAAAGCTATTTAACCAAACAAAAGTTAAATTAATATGCAAAATTTGTTTAATTATTCATGTGCAGTGAGTCATAATCAAAACCTGCGTTAATTCAAAAACTTTCAAAAATTAAATAAAAAAAACAAGTTTTTTAACTGAAAATAAGGAGCAACATTAAAATTTAAAACGAACAGAAATTATTCCGTATATGAAAGAGGCTGTCCCTCCTAAACGCCTCGCTCTTTACACTAAAGTTAGACTCTTTCTCACAACGCAATTTTTTAAAATATTAAAAAACTTTGCGTAAAGAGCGAGTGTGTGTTAACGAGGGGACAGCCCCTTTTACACACGGAATAATTTCTGTTCGTTTTAAGTTTTAACGTTGTTCCTTACTTTCAGTTAAAAAAACTTTTTTTTATTTAATCCTACTCAAATGTTAGTCGGCAATCCTTTCCAATTTCGACTGCCATATTGGGGGCTATTGTCTTCACATCTTCACTGTCGACTCCTTCAAGCTTCCATAGCGTAAAACCGCTCAATTTTAAAAATATTTGATTTTTTTTCCAACTTCAAACAATGCAAACTAATTGAGTGTCAATGTGGAACTGAGATACTAAGTAACTCACCATCAATCTTTTATATCAATGATCATCTGATGGGTACTGTACGCCTGGCTGCTTGTATCCAAAGGTAATTTTTCACTGAAGAATAAATGCATTTTCCAAGAATTCCTTATCAAAGCGGAATTAGGATAAGACCAGATGTGTGTACTTAAACAGCATACAATAATTTGGATAGTGTGTCTCCTTATAACACTTGCTGGCTGTCATAGGAATGTTGAGATGTGTGTGTCTTAGGAATAATGGCTTTGAGCTGTCTTGGAAATGGTGGGGTAGGGCTGTCTTGGGAATGGTGGGATATGTGTGTCTTAGGAATAGTGGCTTAGGGCTGACTTGGAAATGGTGGGATATGTGTGTCTTAGTATTAGTGGCTTAGGGATGTCTTGGGAATTGCGAGATAAGGCTGCCATTGGACGTATTAATACAATACTACTCTCTTTTCTTCTTCATGCCATCACTGTCAACTCCTTCAAGCTGCAAGAGTGTAAAGCCACTCATTGTTAAAATATTTGAATATTTTTCCAACTTGAAACAATTTAAACTAATCAAGTGTCTGTGTGAAGCTAAGATACTAAGTAACTCACCATTAAACTTTTATACCAATGATCACGTGATGGGTACTCTGCGCCTAGTCACTTGTATCCAAAGGCCATTTTCACCGAATAATAAAGGCACTTCCAAGAGTTCCTTATCGTGCCGGAAATACGATAAGACCAAATGTGTGCGCTTGGAATGATGGGATATGTGTGCGCTTGTAATGATAGGTTTTTGTGGGAGTACTGGCTGCTTCGTCTGCATACACCTATACTACTCCTATTATGCTGGAATCTACTACCGGTCAAATGGCGGTGTATATCAAAAGAAATCATAGTGCAACACTTTCATTTAAAGTTGATTTGAAGTGACTACACTGTCATATTTTTATGTATATTTCAAAATTATGTTTGTTTTACCGACTTTTTAAAGAGCATAGAAAACCATGATTAGCCATCTAAGATCTCTGATTTAACGTTTGTTGACGTCAAAATATTTTTTTAATGCATATTTATAGCTCTAATCAGGGACGTCCCGAGTGAGGGGTGGGGACGGGCACCCCCCCCCCCCCCCCCCCCAAATTTTTTGGCATTCGGTAAAATTTTGCAAAAAAAAACGGGCGAAAAATTCAGAAAAATTCATTATATCTGCCGAAAATTCGGCATAAATCGGTAGCGATCCGGTAAAATTTACGAAGATCACCCCCCCCCCCCCCCTAATAAATGAGCCTCGGGACGCCCCTGGGTCTAATATATCAAAATCTTATTTGATTTAATCATGAAGGGTAGCTACATTGGAGGTTCAGTGGGAATTTACACCAGTGGCAGATCCAGGGGAGGGGCAAGGGGGCGCGCGCTCCCTAACGTTTTCTAAAGTAGTGTAATTTACTTAGATAACGCAAGTTTGCGTTAATTAAAACTGGTCCTAACGCAAGTCTATCGGATCGACCTATTTTGCCCCCCCCCCTAAAAAAAATCCTGGATCTGCCTTTGATTTACACCCTAGAAGGTGATAAATCGATAGTTCAATTTTTCGCAACATTCTGAAAATTGGATAACAAAACAAATGGATTCAAGTATCAAATGTAATGTATTTTTATAAGTGAGGTTGTTGGATACAATTTTCTGGGAAAATATTTTTTTTTTAATAATTTTGCCTCATTGTGAAAAATTTGGAGGTTTTTCCAACCAAGGAAAATTTTATTTTTGTACCTTCAAATCCCAGCTATTTAAACCTTTGTGTTAGCAGATTGCACTTTACCTATCTTCCAGACCGCCTATTGCTTAAAAACACAAATTTTTGGGTAGATCAAAATTAGTGTTAATGCAATAGGGAGATATGCATATGACAAGTGGTGTATTAATTGATGCGTCTATTTCTTTCTATCTGCACTAAAGGTGAGAAACTGGGCAGGATTCATAAAAATTTAATTTGGTATAAAATAGTTAATGAAAGTCCCTTGGGGATTTAATGTTTAAGACTTCTTTGGAGGTGGCAGTACTTAGATGTCTAACTTCTCAGCCAATGTTTATAAAGGGTAGATTTGTTTTAGGAATTGATTTTTCGGATCTGTATATTTTTTAATCAATGGCTATGCTCCAAGAACGGTGAATTTTCGTTAGGTAAAATGCTAAACGATGAAATTTGATAGAACTAAAAATAAAACTTGATCCTACCAAAAATCCAATTTTCTTTGCGTTTTTAAGGCGAAATGAGCCAAGTCACGTGGAAACGAGTAACCAACACAGAACGGGAATCGTCCAATCCCAACATGGTGTGTGTAGTTTAGTCATGAATTTCCGCAATCGTTGGTGGACTTCGCCTATGAAGACGTGATTTATAATTTTGCTGTCATAGACAACCTAAAACACACTTATGTCTTCAGCTATTTTAACACAATTTATTCTAGGTAGGAATTCAACCTGAGGATATGACCTATAGTCAGCTGAAACTTGAATTATATGGAGAAAGGGCTAAATTAGATCGCTATCTGAAGCATGTGGAAGGTCGGAGTCATAGCGCTCTTGTTTCAAGATTATTACAAGTTCAGAGGAAGTACACTCTAGGTAAGTTTTGTACGGATTTTACTGGACTAAAAACAGTAGTTCCTACCCTATTCCAAGCCATGCCCCAGCTAGGCATTGTTTAAATCCTGATACCCCCACCCCTTCCGTAATATTTAAATTTTGCTATTCAAAATTGTACGTGTATTCACCGGAAGGAAGCTTAAAAGGCCATAACTTGATATTTTATTGAATCAATGCATATTTCAAGTTAATGAAAAATATTGACTATACAAAAAATGTTTAGTATAATGCATGACGTTGTTGCAATACTATCACGTTTCTTTTTTGCTCTTTAAATACGTGTAAATGAGACGGCATTCACATTAAAACTGTTTTTTCATTTGTTCAAAATAAAGACTCTAAGGGCACATGTTTAATATAATGCATGACGCAGTGAGCCAAAGGGTGCTCGTCCTCCTCATGATCTACAAAAATAATGCCATGCCCCATCAGTTGGGCTTGCACCCCATGTTGGGAATCATAGAATAAGACTAGGCTAAGACTATGGATGTATCTATTATTTTTCTTGGGGGGCAATAATTTTAGTCAAGGGTTAACGCAAATACTATTTTGTCCTAGCCCTGCTCATGAATAGGAGGTGCTATTCTATATTTATTGGATATAGACCAGGGGTTGTCCACTCGCGGTTCACCTTGAACCTTTCTATTATACTCATCTGAATTGAACAAAATACAATGTCCAACGTATTAACTTACTTATTTAGACTTGGTCTTCCCAAGCCGACTGGCACATTAAGTGACAACGGAGCCTCTCCTTGGCGACCTCTCTTGTGCTTTTGATCAAAGTTCTTTGAGTGACGATCTCAAAAGTGCAGCATTCTTCTCAAGGCATTTTCCGAGTGTTGTCTTCTGTCGCCTACGTCTTCTGATGCAAGAAGGAACCCAACACCACACATCGTGGGGTAGATGGCCCTCACCCATCCGCACCATGTGACCCCAATATTGCCATCGATTAGTCACAATTCTATCGATCAAGAGCGGCTGCTTTGTCTTTTCACGTATAGAGGCGTCAGTTAGCTGATCAGTCCACTGGATACCAAGGATACGCCGAAGACAGATGTTCTCAAAACCATGGATTCGCTTTTCCAGCTGCTTAGTCAACGCCAAGATTCACAGCCATACATTAGTACAGAGAAGACATTACTACTGAAATGCCGGAGCTTGAGCTGTAGGGAATATGCTGGATTTTTCCATACATGTCTTAGTTTATCGAAGGCGTTTCCTTCGCATGCAATCCGTGTGGTAATTTCCCATTCAAGGGTACCATCATATTTAATGACTCTACCGAGGTACTTGAACTCTTCAACATCCTCTAGCACATCAGATCTGATTTTAAGCGGTGGGGCAGGTAGGGTATTGACGCTATTTCGCATGACTTTTGTTTTCTGTGTACTGATTGACAGACCAACTCACCCGTCATACTGGAGAGTACAGCGATATTTTTTTTTAGCTCCTCTTTTAAATGAGATAGGAGGGTTGTATCATCAGCAAAATCGTCCTTCACAGAATGTGTGGTTTAGGTTCAGCTGGATTCCACCTATGAAATTAAATTTTCTAAGTACGTAGTCGATGAGAATAGTAAACAACACTGGGGATACCTTGTGACTTAAATAACCTTGACCTTGAAATAACCTTGTGAAGAGGCTTGCCAATGACTTCAGCTCCATACCTCAAGAGTTCAGGCTGTAGGCCATCAACTTCTTCCGCTTTGCCATTCTCAAGCTTATGCAGTACTGTCATGACTTCAAGCAGGCTTAAAGGTTCTTCGCTTATGTCAAGTTGGAGGAGCGGTAGCTCAGCCGGAGGGGATACAGGGTTTGTAGGCGGTGGAAATTTTAGTACTTCATTAAAGTGTTCCTTCCATCTCTTATCAATGTCTTCTTTTTTTTATAGGAAGTTAGCCAGTCTTACTTTCAATCGCAGGTGCCGGCTTTCTGAAGTTGCCAGCTATTTCCTTTGTGATACGATAGACTGTCCGATTGTCACCCTTACTGGCAGCTGCTTCTGTGTCAGCCGCCTTTGTCTCAAGAAAGAGTCGTTTGTGAGCTCTGGTAGACCGCTTTACGGTCTTGTGGGCTTCCTTATATTTAGATTTCAAAAAATCTTTGTAATCAACTGTGGACTCACTCTCGCATGATTCCAACATGGTTTGGCTTTTTTTCGGTCATTCATAAGTTTAAACGATTTGTCGCTGATCCACTGCTCACTTGCCTTTTTTGCATACCCGATGTTTTCTTCGACGGCACCCCACACACATTGTACATTGGACTCCCATCTCTTGTTTACTGTTGCAATTGTGTCTTCAGCTGAAAGAATTGCAAACATATTAGCAAGATTCACACAGTACGCTTGTTGAAGAGTCTTTTCCTTGAGCTTCCGCACGTCAAAGGACTTGACAGGGTTTTTTACATTTCTTCACAGTCTTTAGCTTAAGTTTAAAATTGGCAATTACCACTTGGTGGTCAGAGTATGCATCTGCGCCACGGTAAGTTCGCAGATACTCCAGGGATCGTCGTATGGCGCTTTTTCTGCAATATGTGGTCAATCTGGCTTCTTGTAACACCATCAGGTAAAGTCCAAGTATATTTGTACACTTCACGAAGGGGGAACCATGATCCACCTACTATCAGGCTACGGCTGGCACACATATCAACCAGACGCACTGTATTATTATTAGCAACACCCTGCCATGGCGGCCTAGCACATCAGGCGCAAAACTCTTATCACTACCAACTTTGGCATTAAAGTCACCACACACAACTAATGCATCGTGCTCAGGTACTGTATTGTGTATGTCGTTCAAATTTCTATAGAAACTGTCCTTTGTGTCCCCACAAGAATCGTTTTGTGAGGACATAGGCTGCAACGACGGTAAGTTTAGACTGGGAGCTTTCAAAACGAGCCTTAAGAATTCTTTCATTCATATGCACCTATCCAACATCGATTTCTCTGCTTGTTTACTGAAAACTAGGGCAACTCCGACTTCGCGTCTCTTCTCCTTACCTGAGAAAAAGACTTCATAGTTGTCAATATATATTGAATCAGAGCCAGTCAGCCTGGCTTCAGAAATGGCTGCTATTTAAAGGAATTGTATTAAAGGAAGTGTATTAAAAAATACATTATATTTGAAGTCATATCTTCAAAACTTAAGCATCAAAATTTTGAAAAAAATAATGGATTTCACCATCAAAATCAAAAACAGATTTTTCTTACACTTACGACACAAAAGAGAATTTACAATCCTAAGAATCTGGCATAAAAACTTATTAGAGCTTTGGGTTTAACTTACAACTGCAAATGGTTTTTTTTTTTTTTCAAACGAAATGGACCAAACTCAAAACAAGCTGACATATTAGAGACATTACCCTGCAACATCAATTACGGTGTGTAAATAATTAAATTGAAATCAATTTGAGAAACCTAACTGAAACAGTGGAGAAGCGAACACCACAAAAATTAAAATAAATATTTCTTGATCTTTGTCATATTTAATTTATATTAATATGTTTCTTTTCCTAGTGTTACACATATTTACAACGTGTCTTTACAATGTGCGTTTATTATCATTATAATTCTACTAAATATGTTTACCTGCAAGTATAATAGGAAACTCAATAATAACAACTAATTATGCTTTAATTTTCTAGTCCAAAAAGTGGTTCTATAGAGGCCATAAATCTAATGCTAGGATATACAATTCTATATGTGGCCCGTAGAGCAATGGTGAATTTATGCAGCCGTGATAGACAATAGATGGTACTGATAGGACGTTGTGATGTTTCTACCGACGTTTTACATTAAGATTTATTTATTTTGTTTTATACTCATGTCATTTAAAAGGACAAGTAAGAAACTAAATGTTTCAAGATAGGAAGAAAAAAATACTTGGGACATTTTTGAGACCAAAATAGCTTGCGTTAAGCTCCGAATTTAACGTTATTTTTGAAAAATGGCATGAGTTTCTATTTGACAGAAATTAGAATTCCGGGAAATACAGAGTTTCTCAAATCTACTAGATTCGCTCAATGGTATGTCGTTAACCTATTAACTAGAAGTTTACTGTCCGCCAAATAAAAAAAAAAAAACAAGGGAAATTGGGTTATTGCTGAATAGCTGCACAATTGTGAATAGCTTTGGATGTATATCACAAATTTTCGCCAGTGATAGCAGGCAACTGAGAAATTGCGTAAAGACGGCGAAGGGCCCAATTCTTTAGTCGGTTTCTAACATCTTCAGAGACAGGTAAACTTAGTAGTCTCGGCACAATTTTGTCTTCGTAGCTTGTATGTTATATGTATTTTCCGTCCGATTAATACATTTCTGAGAAATTTTAGCTAAAAATTTTGATTATCTAACATTTTTGCTTCCCAGGCTAAAAGAAAAAATACATGTATATTAGCCTTCAATTTTAAGGTGTAAAGATAGAAACCTATAAAAGAATATCAAGGATTTAAAGTATTTCTAGGAATTTTGGATTGTTTTTTTACTTCATTTGCGAGCTGGATTTTAACAAGAATAAAGCTAATCCAACTTTGTGTGTATTTTTTTATGATTTCATTAATATGCATGTATTTTACAAGCTTCACCTACCACAGGGATATCATGAAGACTTCTGTAGGTGCGCTACTTCGCCTAAGTCAGGAGTTTTATGTGGCGAAACCCATATACAAAAACTTGCATTCCTCTGACGAGTCCTGGTGGAAGGTGATCACTTGGGAATATTTCATTAGATTTGAGGGGTTTTGCTTTTAAGTTTATGACGATTTACATTTACTAATGACAACGTTGCATGTGCTTTTCTGTAGCAGGAACTCTTCTTTTTGGTTGATTGTGTTTGGTTATACTGTTTCTCCTAGGTGATTGGATGGTTGAGTAGGGTCAAGACCTTGTTGAAGTGCTGATCCATCTTAATTGCTAAAGTAGGAAAACACATTTTTTTTCACCAAACAATTACCTTTAACATCTTTAAAACAAATTTTGCGTTGTTGAGTCAGAACTTGAAACTATATTCTCTGACCGATTTCTCAAATACAAATAATGATATCCAAGTTTATTACCCATGTTCTGTATAAAAATGATGAAATCCTTATTGCTGATGTTAAGTTGTTAGGTTGTTGATGCTTATTGCTGATGTTAGGTTGTTTTAAACTGACTTGTAATTTATCTTATGTTGTAACTTCATGTAAGACAGCATTTGTTGCTAGAGATCTTACCAATTTATTTTGGTGGGGGAAGGGGTGATTTTTAAAGTTGAGAAAAAATAAGGAGAAGAAAATTAGAGGATGTGTCTCCCTTTCACCGTCACATGGAATGGGTCTATTTTCATTTTAGTGGTTTTTTTTACGGTTTGTTTTTATTTATATTAGTGGTTGTTTTTTTTACGGTCTTTTAATATTTTTCTATCTTTGCATTGCAAGCGGCTGAGCGAAGGTCTCGGCCGAAATGTTTTTATCGTATTCTCAGTTTGTCACTGGCAGGAAATATCCTCGTTTTTCTTCTTCTCGAGTTTTTTTCTCATCTTGTCATAAAATAATAGCGTGATTTTATACAACGGTTAACTAAGCCAAAAGGTAACCATTTATTTCTTATCGTAGGCAGTTCAATAGCGCTGCCTAAGTAAAGAACGATGTTGGCACAATGTATTATTTTTTGGGGAGGAGGGGGGTTTGTTTTTGGACCAGGGCACTTCGTATCGAAGGAGTTGTCGTAGAAATTTCGAAAAGGGCTCATTCAATTGGAAATTGGAATGGCTTGTGCCCTTTTTAAAAGCCGAAAGTGATTGCAAGGCAACTAACACCCCTTTCACAAATTGAGAGGGCTAGTGCCCTTATTAAAATTCAAAAGTGATCGGAGGGTGAATGCCCCATTTCCCCTCCCCCACCTCATGCCCATCATTTCTCCAAACACTTCCAATCAACATGATAATATAGCCATTTTGTTGATCCTAGTTTAAGGGCTTGGAAATTATGTCTTTGAGTATGAAACCCCCCTCACAGTCCTCTGAGCTAAGGTCGTAAGTTATGCCCTGGGGCCATAGAAGGTTTTATAGAAAGAGTGGTCGTAAAAACTTCAAAAAGGACTCATTCGATTGGAAATTGAGATGGCTGTTGCTCTGTTTAATAGTCAAAATGAATTCGAGGGAGAATCACCCCCCCCCCCACACGCCCATCATTTACCCAAACATTTCCGATCAGCATTTTGATATTGTTATTTTATTCAACTTAGTTGAAATGTCTGGAAATCATGTCTTTGATTATGACAACCCTCCCTCCATAGCCCTCAGGACAAGGGTCGTAAGTTATGAAAGGCATAAAAGGTTTTTATAGAAAGTTTTGTCGTAGAAGCTTCAAAAAGGGCTCTTTCGGTTGGAATCAACAGTTACGTGCCTGAGAAAATTTGCTTGATTTTTGAAAAATGGGGGAAACACACCCTAAACGTAAATAGAGCCTTAAACAAAATCACATCATCAGATTCAGTGGATCAGAGAACCCTACTGTAGAAGTTTCAAGTTCCTATCTGCAAAAATGTGGAATTTTGTATTTTTGCCAGAAGAAAGGTCACGGATGCGTGTTTTTTGTTTGTTTTTCCCAATTTTCATGGGGGAGGGACATTGCTATGAAGGGGGCGCCGGATTTCCCAGCATTATTTAAAAAACGATCAGAAATTAAATATAGAAAACAATTTTTTCAACAGAAAGTAAGGAGCAACATCAAAACTTAAAACGAACAGGAATTATTACATATATGGTTGGGTTCACCCCCTAGTCAATACCTCGCTCTTTAAGCCAAAGATTTTTTAGTAATTTCATAACAGCTATTTATTCTAATTAACGGCCTTTGTGATTAAGGGGTAATTTTTTAAGAATTGGAACAAAATTCGAACTTTAGCGTAAAGAGTGAGGTATTTACTAGAGGGCGAACCACCTAATATATGTGTTAAAAATATATAAATATAGAAGTTCGTAACGTAAGTTAATTCTTAAGTTACGTGTATTTATTACTAATAAAAACATCCGTAAATAATATTTAACAACTTTCGAGAAAGCTATTTAACCAAACAAAAGTTAAATTAATATGCAAAATTTGTTTAATTATTCATGTGCGGTGAGTCAAAATCAAAACCTGCGTTAATTCAAAAACTTTCAAAACTTAAATAAAAAAAACAAGTTTTTTTTAACTGAAAATAAGGAGCAACATTAAAATTTAAAACGAACAGAAATTATTCCGTATATGATAGGGGCTGTCCCTTCTAAACGCCTCGCTCTTTACGCTAAAGTTAGACTCTTTCTCACAACTCAATTTTTTAAAATAATAAAAAACTTTGCGTAAAGAGCGAGGTGTTAACGAGGGGACAGCCCCTTTCGCACACGGAATAATTTCTGTTCGTTTTAAGTTTTAACGTCGTTCCTTACTTTCAGTTAAAAAAAACTTGTTTTTTTTTTATTTAATGCCATAATGGGGGCTCTTGTCTTCACATCATCACTGTCAACTCCTTCAAGCTTCAATAGTGTAAAACCGCTCAATTTCAAAAATATTTGATTTTTTTCCAACTTGAAACAGTGCAAACTAATCAAGTGTCAATGTGAAACTGAGATACTAAGTAACTAAGTAACTCACTTTTTAATAGTCAAAATGAATTCGAGGGAGAATCACCCCCTCCCCCCACACGCCCATCATTTACTCAAACATTTCCAATCAGCATTTTGATATGGTTATTTTATTCAACTTAGTTGAAAGGTCTGGAAATTATGTCTTTGATTATGACAACCCTCCCCCCATAGCCCTCAGGACAAGGGTCGTAAGTTATGAAAGGCATAAAAGGGTTCTTATAGAAAGTTTTGTCGTAGAAGCTTCAAAAAGGGCTCTTTCGGTTGGAAATTTAGAGGACTAGTGCCTTTCTTATTAGTCGAAAGTGATCAGAGGGCAAATGCCCCCCCCCCCACGCCGTAATTTCCCCAAACACTTCCAATCAAAATTTTGAGATAGCCATTTTGTTCAACGTATTTGAAAGGTCTGGAAATTATGTCTTTGAGTATAACAAATCCCCCCAGCACTCAGGGCAAGGGTTGTAAGTTATGACCTGGGGGCATATAAGGTTTTTATAGAAAGCATGGTCATATAAACTTCGGAGGGGGCTCATTGGATTGGTAATCGGACGCTTTAGTGCTATTTTTGAGAGTCAAAGTTATCAGAGGGTATCTATGCCCCCTCCACACACACACACCCATACACACACACACGTCGTATTGTCCCGAAATGTATCCAATAGAAATTTTAGACAGCCATTCTGTTAAAAATAGTCTAAACATCATATAACAAGGCTTTTTGCGTTGAGACAAACCTCAGAAATTAGGGGCAAGGGTTGTAAGTTATGCCCAGGGAATATTTAAGGTTTTTATGAAAGGGATGGCTGTTCAAATTTAGAAAATGCTCAGTCTTTTTTCAAACAGTTTGTGGTAACGAATTGCAACTAAGGAGTGACCAGTAGAAGTGACCCTATAACTCCGGGACGAACACATGTGCTGCCATCTACAATTTAGTTTAATGCTGACGGGACATAATTTATTCAAGGATTATCGATCGAGTCTAATCGGGGGGGTGTGTCAAGGTCAATCGATCTGTTGTTGTTTGGCCACGTGCGAATGACATGAGGGGTGATTTACATAATCGATGGGGGAATTATTGATTCACGAAGGGGAAATTAAGAAACAAACATGGCTTCATTGTTGTTTGGCCACGTGCGAATGACATGAGGGGTGATTTACATAATCGATGGGGGAATTATTGATTCACGAGCGTGGGGAATTATGAAACAATATGGTCATAGAGTCCCTAGGGAGAAAGATTACGTAATGGGCTCAATGACCTCTTCCTCAAGGTCGATTTATTTGATGTTTCTATGTGTAATAACCTAACCGGGACGAATGTTGCACATGCGCATTGAATTCTAACGGGAACAATGTTATTGATCTAGGACTCGAGGGGAAGTGAATTTCCGAGAACTTGATTGCGTAATCGACTGGGAATTTTATTGATCCGATAACGGGAAACAGTTAGATCACGTGTTTCCTTCTCAGCCAATCAACGAGTCGGTTACATATTAGCGGCGGTGGGAATATAAGGAAGGGATTTTTGCTAGAGTTTTATTAGTCTGTGAATAGAATTCAAAGGAGTGAGAAGAAGAAGAACAGTTTTGACTTTACTCATTTGGGATATATATTTATGTTGATGGCGATGAGTGGAATGTTTACACTATTAGAAGTTGATAGTGGAGTTGATGATAATAGTACAAGAGCACCAAACATTGCGGTGGAAATCACGAAAGGATCACGGCTTTGTCTGGAATGGGATGCAGTATATGCAAGATATGTTATATCCTTGAGCAAATTTAAAATGGAGGATCAATTATGTTTCGCCGCTAAAGTTGATATAGCACATGTGAATAGACTTCAATGTGCTTTAAGTGCATTGGTGAAACATATTGAAGACAATAAACAGTATCGCTGAATGTACATGCTCTGTATTATTGATGTTGTTGTTGTAATTATTCAATAAAATTGTTTCGAAATCGAAAATGTTCTCTTTCTTTTCTGGTCAGGTTAGGCTAACGAATCAGGGTCAGTCTAGAGTCAGCAGTCGGAGTGAAAGGATTGAAAAATGAATAAATTTGAGAAAGAGAGAATTAGATCAAATCTAGTGTTTATGGAAAAACATTTGATTTTGGATGATGATTTTCTCGAGTTATCTCTTAAACGCAGGATATTCTCTTGTCCGGGAACAATTGACAATATAATGAGGAGTGATTCCCCCCCATTGGACTATTGTATGAAACTTTTAAAATGTGATTCAAATGCTTATAGTCAATTTATTGATATATTAATTGGAACAAAGCAGAATCATATTGTGGATATACTTTTGAAAATATTGCCAGTGGATTCAATGTAGATGGCTCCCCCATCATTCGAAGGAGGTAACGTCACAGAGCTACTCCTCTCTCCCACCATTTCCCTCCACCTTGAATTTATCGAACGAAGAGGATCAGTTTCGTTTTAGCTGTGAGTGAGTTGACATCGGAAACCGAAAAATGTTCTATATATGTCCATTGTGCATGTACACTCTTGGCAGTTGGGAATCAATGTGAGAATTGTACAATTATTGATGACTATAGTGAAAAGTGTAAATTATGTAATCTTGTAAATTACATAGAGGCTATGCAGTACAAATTAAAGGATGTAATTCATGTCTTGAGGAGGTGTGTGACTCTCATCCTAGAGGACACTTGTGCTCCAATTGTCACTATGATAAATGTGATCAGTGGGAGAATACTTACCCCGCTATGATTGGAAAGAATCCTAAACGTGATTTTAGTTTATTTCTACGAGATTGGTATCGTCGCGGATTTAAATTATTCTGGGAAGAGGAATCTGGTCTACGATTCAACTGTTGGGGTAACAAGACAATCTGGTTTCTACGTCATCGCTGTGATGACACCACCTACTATGACTATAAACCAAGTGATTTTTATTTGGCTGTGACGGAATGTGATTCACCATTTGAAAACATTGTATGTGATATTGCTTCAAATAGACAGATTGAAACTCTGTGAATTTCATAATATGAATGCAAATAGTATCATTGACTATACAAAGAGATATGACAAGAGTGAAGTTACATTGTACTGTAGAAAATGTGACCCTGACTTTGCAGTCAATCAAGATCAATATACAGTGAATCCAAATGATTTACCAGCATTAGTGGTTCACGACAGTTGCCTATACATCGAAGATGAAGAAATCTAAAGTGAAGATTTAAAGACATTGTTGTATATATATGCATTTTATTAATAAACAAATTCACAAACATTTTTTAAGCACTTTACTCTTAGGGCACTGAAATCAATACTATATAGTCTGAGAGGATATTTTCCACTAGAAAGTCGTTCAGACGTGGATTGTCACTATAAATGTGGAGAAACTGCTTGTAAGTATAGCCACGACATCGGAACACAAAATATAGTAGTGCATGGAAGCCACAGCTTTTAGTCGTTAGATCCTGCACTCTCTTTCGATTTTGAATAATAGTTTTCCCACTGCTCTCAATATAGTTGCTGATGTGGGGTGTGTAGAATGTATAGGGTAGACCAAGAGGATCAAAAAATTCAATCGTCTTCATTGTTTGAAAGATGCACAGCCAATGACCCGTCAGCACAGTCGACGGACTGCTATTAACAATAATCAAGGTATTGTTCGCGCTTTGAATTTTTCCAAGATAGTCTGAGGGCAGACAATAGGATTTGTACTGGGACATGTAGGGGTCCATATTAAATACATTGATTATTTGACTGGTGTTCATGGCGCCAAGTCTAGTAGAACACTGCCTTCGGGAGTGATTTCCGAATAGGTTTCATATTGATTTAGTGAGATTAGGGCAATACTCTCAGCCAATGGGTCGGCAAATGTACACTCTAAACGCACACTCCCCGTACGTACTATACTCATATCCTGTGTGCCAGACAAATCCAGTACAATGATACCATGTGTTTTAGCAAACATATCTTCGGTTATACCATTTTCAAATAGTTGAGAGTCATGGTCTAGGGTTTGCATGGTCAACTCGTACAATGTTCTATAGGATTTATCAAAAGATAGATTGTAGAGTGGAATGCCGTTTACTTTGCCCACAAGAGATGAAAGTCCAAACATCTCGAATTTATGTGGACATTCAGTCCATGATCCTATTGCACTGGCGCTTTTTACAAAGGCCAAAGCCAATTTCGAGGGGATTTCGCCATTGATAAAGGATGAATCGGTGAAGGTGCGTGAGCCCATTGCAATATGACGTTGATTGGTGATTGTATGAGGAACAAGTAGTTTAATATTGTTGCCATTGGCTCTCAGTTTTTCCACGGCCAAAGCAACAGAACTCATGACTTGTTGATTGCGTACATGAAGTATTGCCGAGGTGAGGGAGAGACTTACATCAGGATTGGCAGCAAGTTCCTTTCTCAATATGAAATTGGAGGGTGCAAGCGTCAATTTTATATCCACTTTAACATTGGGCGGTAGCCATTGGGGTATATTAAATATTTCATGATATATTTTTCCAACTAGATGTAATTCACTAGTTGTAGCATTTTTAAGTGCATCTGTACTATCAGTATTAGTAATATATTCATATCCATTGGAGGTGCCTCTCAATTCCTTGTATGACTTGGGTGTCATCAGCATGAATTGCATATAGCTTGTATAGTTGGAGAGATTGTTGCTTGTGCTCACCAGCGTGCCATTGATGTAGACACTAATTTGACGAATAAATTATGTAATATACAATTTTCATAGGATATCCCATCGGCCCGAATTGGCATTGTATTATCGGATTTCCGGACTTTCATTTGCAAATCTATAAATGTTGAAGACATGTCCATAAAGTAGTCTTCATTGGAATAAATTTGAAAGTGGATATTATCGGAGAGGGTTGTTGTGGATAAAATTGTTCATAGTATCCATGCTTGACACTCACACATCAACATTTTCAGCATTGAATAGATTCAATGAGGCGGTGATTGAAGGTTGAGAATCCTTATGCGGTAGGTAGGACATTTTAGGAGAAGAAATCTAGTTTTCGATCTGGCAATTCTATTCTTCCTGGGACTTCTGTTTACAGCACGTGTCGGCTTTTTCCTTCTTTTCTTTGACAAGAGGGATGATGTCTTTCGTTTCCGACCTGAGTGGAGACTGATGAGTGATGCATTGTTTCTTGACCTTTTTAAGCCTTTACCATTCTGTTTTAATCTCTCGCCAAGGGTTCGTGCACTGGACCTAAGATTTTCCGAAGCACTTTTTTTAAAATCCTTGCCAGAGCCCCAATCGTATAGTGTAGAGGATGCAAAATCTGTCGCAGCCGGTACAAGATATTTTCTAGCCAGTGGTAGTGAAGAGCGAAACAGCTTAGCAAACCAACTGCCAAGACCGTAGCCAGACATTGACGAGCGACCTTTGTAGTAGTCCATTCCATTGCCCTGTTGTCTTGGGCCAAGAGTATTAACATAGCAGTCAATATCAGGACAAGTGAATACCACTTTTTTATTAGACATCTTGTTGTTGAACGATGGGTCGAAAATGGCATGTAATCACAGCCAAACCCTTTGAAATTGCTATTGGATCACCCAATTCGGTTCTTAGTGTTAACTGACAGAGTTCCAAATAGGAAGTGTTTACGGGAATATACTGAAGATGCTTTATATTGTAGTGGTGATATGTTCTTGATTGGTTTTTCGTTCAAGAACTCGTAGGAGAGGAACATTTGAATTACCAACTCGAGATGTTTCCACAAATGAAGCGTAGAGAAATATACAGGTGTCTGAGGAGAAGGCAGGCGGGTAGTCAGCAAAAATGAAATTAGTGTTTCCGGCACTTTTACCATTGATTATATTGAGCTTAAAGCCAAGAACATCCTTTAGATTATCGTTGAGAATAAACCTTTTCACTGGCAATAGGTGAACTAATGTAGATCTTGCCCTCCTCCTTTGAATAGTTGAAATGAAAAGCTCCCTTTTTACGAGCGGAAATTCTTTTATTGATAGTACGACATAAATCATTCATACAGGTGAGTTCCTCGTAGGGTAATTCAATATATGGATATTCCATCCAATTGATTTTTTGAATTTGTTCTTGATCACCTGTTGGTGGCGGCGGCCAATCATAGGGTCTAATTTTTATTTCATATTTACGATCCTTTCTCAGGATGTCATAGGTATTTTTGAGAATACAGTCGACAAGAGCCACTTCATACTTTCTATTGTCGTCGAATTTGATGGTGGGGGAGAGTTTCGTCCAAAAAATCACTTGTTCTATTCAAGTCATTGTAGAGAGGATCAGAAACATTGGACATGAAAGTCACATAGAAATCATTGGGCATTGTCAATATCTTCAGCACTGACCCAAGAATCAAAATCTGAGTTGTATCCTAGCCAGCGAACAAGCAACTGTCTCTTGCCACGGTGTGTACGACTCTTTAATATCTTTTCAATTTGATAAATTTCACTAGTGTTTCTAACTTTTTGCAGTTCATATTCATAAAAAACCGCCGAGAATCTCATCATCTTTGGTGTCTCGCAGCCGGTAAGTTTATGGGTATGGTGTCCAGGATTTTTGACACTTTAAAAAGTTCAGTGCTCCATAAATAATTCCCTTTTTCAAAAATATTGGTGGTTCTATTAATTCGAACAGTATCACCAACATTGAATTTCTTCTTGTTTTTCTTCTTCTTCTCATTTGCCATTGGAGTATTGCTTTAGAAAAGCATCAAATGTATTTTCATTGTAGTGAATATCAGTTGTGTAGAGTTGGACAGAGATCGATGGGGTCGATGGTTGTATATCTGCATGATTTTATCTAAATCATGAATAAAAGCCGGTGTATTTTCAATGTGCAATATCTTGAAATTAAATAGACGAATCGTTCTTATTAATCGTTCAGCCAATGCAGCCTTTATCGGACTCTGACTATGATAAAGTGTTGTATTATATTTCAAAAGAACCTTTTGCACATGGGGATTAACAAAATTCACTGCCACGATCCGATTGAATTTTTCTATACGAATCCTGTTCTAGAATACTTTCAATGGCCCGAGCAACTTCAACACCTCTCTTTGACCGCAGTGGAATGGCATAGGCATAGCGACTAAAGATACTGATTGCCACCAGAATATATTGTAGGGTGCATTGTGACGTTGTTGAAGTGCGTCTAAAGTTAAAAGATCCATTTGCATTATATGCAGAGGGAAAAAAGGCATTAGTTTGTCGATATTATTTACTGCGAAGCCTGTGATTTCGATGCAATGTGTAACTCGCTTCATTTTCTAGATACTCTTTTGCATTTTTCAATGTGGTGGTGGTGCCGGAGACAGCTTTGGAAAGCGTTTTGGGAGAACTTAAACTTCCCACCTCGCCAATATATTCATAGACACCTTTCAGAACTTCATCCATTTTGAGCGTAAACACGTAGTGTAATGTCCACTCCCCTTTTGCACACTGGCGGGCGAATCAATTCGTCTTCGCTTTTGACTAGCAGCCACAGGTGTTGTAAAATCATTGCTGCTGCTGATAGTATCTTCAAATATTGAATCTTCTTCTTTTTTAAATGGTGTTGTTGGAGGAGGACTATATTTCTTAGTTTCTTTAGAATTTGCTTATTGCCAATAAGACTTTTGGGAAAGTTTATTGCACACAGAAAGGTGTATAGATTATCGTCAAAGGATAAGAGTCCTTTAACGATTCGTCACCATATCACAAATCAAATCAACTAGATTATAACTTTTTCCCTGAATTATAATTCGTTTCCCTGTGCTCTCGACTTGAACTTGATGTTCATCTGCAGTTTCCAACATGAGATAAGATAATACTCTTTTACTCTGTTCTCGATAGGTCAATGGCAATAGGTTTCCAATTTTCAATACAATCGAATTCAATTCCTTCTCCTTTGATTGCTGTGCTGCAGAATCTTGAGGAGATGTTTCCTGTTTAGAGGGATCAGTGGTGACGGTGACGGTGGCAGGTCTCTCACGATATGGTTTATGTTTGTCCACACGTCGCAATGCATCTTGAAGTAAAAGCAGTTTTTTGTCGTCGGCAATATTCTCATCGTTAATGAATTTGCTTAGATTGTCTTCAAAATGTTCGATGGGCGAGAGGACAAGTTCAAATGGTGTCAATTTATATGGTTTTGCCATTCTCTCTCTCTCTCTAGAGAAAACTGTTTACAAGTCCTGCAATTATCGGTAGTAAAAGTGTGAAGAAGCTACCGCCTGCTTGAAGGAGCCGTTTTTCTTTTAATTTTTTTTCCCTTGTTTTTACAAGCCAAGGCGCGTACAGTGGAACGATGTTGCTTTGTCTGTTGTCTAACACCTTCTGGCAGTTGAACATTGCCCTCAGTTAAATTTAAACAAAGTTCAGATATTAGATTAATGAAATCATTGTCAACCCCATGTTTGAGTATAGCCTTCCTAAGCAATGGTTTTGAAGTGCTTTAAAACGGAAAACAGATGCCGTTGTTCGTGTAGTTTCTTCAGTGTCATAATGGCGACTAATAGTCTTTTCTACTGTTCACCGGAAGATATACTGTAATTTCATTGTTGAAAATGTCGGTGACTACACGTAGATCCTCGGGCGTGCTCTGATTAAGATCCAGCAAAATGTAACCGTAGGGCTTGCTAGTCGCCTGAGTGTACGCTGACAACAGAAATTTTGGAGCGCCGGGGTATATCTGCTTATTGAGAGTTATGAGCGAGCTAGAATCACGAACGACTCGATAGATAATATAGACGGGTGCAATTCAAAGCAAGGGTTCGCATACATTTGCTCTGATGAAATAGATTGTGTAGAACTAGGGTAACGGAAATGTGTTCATGATGGGAGCGAACGGTGAACAGTTGTAGCATTTTCCTGTGAGAACTGTTCAATGGATTCAGCAAATCATCAATAATCAACCACGAGTTCGATTCAATACTATTGAAAACATCAAGTCCTCGTATGAATTGTATTGGTATGGATGTGGCAATAGCTTTTATTTTATCATAGGACTCCTGCCAAATACTATAGCAATAGTAGATTTTTTTTCGGCTTCTTCAAAAACATTTTTATCGCAATTTTGAATTATTCTAGCTAAAAGCGTTGTTTTCCCCGACATTGAGGGACCACACAGAAACGATCTGAAGGGTGTTTTAAATTGATACATACTGCTGTTGGGGACAACAGTCGGACTACAACTAACTGTAAATCATGTGTGCTCAATGAATAAGTAGTAGCAATAATTTTCCCCATGGATCTATCTATTCAAGAACAACAACAAAAAACAATTTTACATGGCAGCATTTATTTCGACACTGCATGAAAACAAATATTTGCAGTCAACATGAACTGCAACGATAAAAATAACACAAGAACAATTGACAAAATTTCTCCGGTGGTCAAAATGAAAACTCTATTTGCAGTCAACATGAACTGCAATGATAACACTTTATAAATAAAACACACTTATTGTCTTTAAACACTTTTTGTCTTTAAACACTTTTCTGTACAATAAAAAAAACACTTTTTGTCCATCATCAACTTAAACACTTTTCTGTACAACACTTTTTTTTTTTTTTTTTTTGGTCAACTTAAACACTTTTCTATACCTGACAACACTTTTTGTACAACAAAAACACAGAAAATACACACACGGGAACTAGAACTAGTAGCACAGTTGAGCATTATGAATTTAAAGGTGTGTGGGATCCCCCCCGGGACCGCGGGGACCGAAGGCCGGCCGGCCGCGGGCGGGGACCCCCCCCCCCCCCACCCCCCTGGGTGGCCGCGGGAAGGGACCCCCCCCCTCCCCCCGGGAGCCGCGGGGCGAAAAAGAATAGTTGTCGTCACTGCAGGTTAGATGAACAGGTTGAGTGGTGGTTAGATTAGTTGGTTAGGTTAATTTATGAAAGGTTGAGTGCTTGGGTTAGTCAGATTAGGTAAATTTATCCAGACCAAGTTGATTGCGATAGTCAATGCATTCAACTCGATCTGAAATACGGTAGTGGCCGTGGGGTAGAACACACTCACACCATTCTCGAGCACATAGACCTTGTCGGATATACACGACATTGCATTCTTTTCCACTCTCACAGTATAATTTCTATACTGTAGAGAGCGAATTGCAAGCACTTGTGCTCTTGGCACTAGGCCACTTTCTACACAGTCTCTGTACACGCTCATGTTGAAATTGCTCTTTACAAAATGTGTAGGCACCCCTTTACACGCCTTCTTTCTTCTTCCCACTATGAGTTTTCCACGCAATAGACTTTGGGGCCCGGGAACACCCCCCGGGATATCAAATCACTCCCCGTCTCTGATTTTAACATTAATAGTTGGTTGGGGGCTTGACGTTTCACCAGCTCGGGGTAGAGAGATGGATTCCAGTTGGTGAAATCCATCCGCGAGCTGATGTGCACCCCCTTTTCTAAATCACCCAATAAATCCAAATCTTCAGTCCCATTTACCTTTAACAGCAGAGAATCTGTATCACCATAGTAAACTTGAACCTCCCCCTCCCGTGGCCATTGCACCTTGCACACATTGTAAAAGAACGACAACATGAGCTTTTTGGAAATTTCTAGTACTGAACTGCCGCCTGCAATATTCTTGTTCAGTACCACATTTCGCTTTTTCCTGTGTAGAAGAACCATGCCGGCCTCTATGCTCGTGAACGATGTAAAATTGGGGTCGGCAATAATTCGTGCACACTCTAGAGGGTCAGTCACGACGTCGCAGCGAGATCTGTTCTGTACGCTTTCACACATTTTGCCAAACGCTGAATTTAGAATGAGCTTATACATTTCCTTCTCCACCTTTGAATTTGCCTTAGAGCGTTTATCGACAAAGGTGTCGATAAACGTTTTCAAGTAGGGTCGCTGATTGAACTGCAGGACCCTGTGTATTTTGGTGATCTTGAAGCCGTTGCTCACCATCCAGTGCAAAAGCACATGGTGAACAACGATATTCTCCTTAGGGTCCAAATCAGCAATCAGTTTCTGTTTAGAGGGAGTCCAGTGCATCCCCATATCCTCAACCAATGAACGATTGTAGGGGCTCAGAGAGTCCCTGCTCACCGGCCGATTGATACAGGGAAAGACAAAATCTTTGACTGAGTCGTGAAGCGCCAGCGGAATGTGACCATCAACTTCAAAGAAACCATCCTTGTGGCCCATTGTCCTCGACGGTGGTAATGTCGGGGAACTCACAAGGATTCTCAAGCCATTGATAGTTCCCACACGGCAAAGAGTAGTTGGACATTGCCGAGGGGTACAATGAGTTCATGTCCAAGAACACTGCATTTGACTTTGCACCGGTGCTTTGTCCGCTCGGATCGGTTGATAAGACGCGGTCCCCATGAAAAACATACCCTCCCCTCATTGAACGCTCTACAAAAAGGTGCTGATCTATGTCATGATTAGGCCTATTTCCTCCCTGCTAATTTTTAAAATTAAATCCATCACTAAATGGGGTGTAGAAAAATAATAACCTATATCTAACCCGAACTCTGAATAGATCTGGTCTGTGTTCTTACAGACTATATCCAACAAAGTTAGAACGTCACTGGCCAAGTACAGTCTACAATAATCCCACCCATTTTTACAATCCCCCTTGGACCACACCTTCTTGGCAAACTCATACTCCTCGGCTGTGCATTCACTGTTGGTCAGTGAATTGTAAAAAAGCTTCAATTGGAGGTAGTTTCTCCTCACTTAAGCGAGCGCCAGAGCAGTAATAATCGTATGCGTATATACCTTTGCAGGTCAACAGGTCATACATTTCACTGTCTGGAAAGTGCTGTTTAAGCAAGGGAAAGCTATCAAAATTGTCGCTTTTTTGCACTTAAATCAATTGACTCAATGCCTTGGGGAAAAAACTAAAGGAATCTAAAAAACCTGATTTTATTCCAGCACGTATGCCCATTATCCACTGCCTGCCATTTCAGCTCGAGAAGCAGCAACTTCTCAGCTGATTTGGGAATTATGTTGTAGGTAGATGAACTATTTACCCATGGACAATCTACTCCCCCTCCCTCCCTGTGCATACGTGCCAGTGCCGGTAAAATAAATTTCAAATCATAATTGGAATTATGAATAAAAACAGGGATAAAAAACTGCTGGCTAACATTTAAATTACACGATTGATGCGCAACTCCTCTAAAATTACTACCCCCCGAGGATATTTCCTGCCACAAATGGTCATGATCTCTAACTTTTCCCCTCCCCCCACGTTTCCCTTTAGTCCCCTTATCCACCTCTGCAAACTCCCCCTTACAAATCCAACATATTTTTTGATTTTTAATCGCGAGACGATCCTCTGCAGACAACACCATTGGATAATGCGTATTTCTCAAACGAGAAATAGCACCATTAGCCGTGCCAATCAGTTAAGTCAATGCCTTGTCCATGCACTCAGGTCCCTCATCCAATGTTTCAACTATTTCTAACAACTGCATGGTGTTAGAATTGTCTCTTTGCGCGTGGGCGTAGGACACTGCAATAGCCTGATGTTCTTTGACTCGGTTTGGATATTGGGGTCATTCACCTCCACCAACTTAGCTTCACAGTCTAAAGATATTTTGTTGCACTGGAGAAGGGTGTTTTGAAAATTTTTGAAGCGTAAAATAGCCCTATCCCCTGAAACCGTTTCCACTGTCTGATAGCCGTGGCGGCTACAATGCCTCATGTGATTTTGTAACTTTAGTTCAGTCCAAAATCTAGAGAGGCATGTTGGACAGTAGAAACGTACCCCTCGCCCCTTTTTACCCTCCCCCAGAACTCTACTAATGTCAGTGATAGGGTTAAAATGACCGATTGTGTTCGGTTGACTAGGTGGCGTGTAAAGCAACCAAACCCAGTGTTTAACCAAATCAACTGAGGGACCCCTTACGGGGAAGACCACCCCCTTCTTTTTTAAACGAACCCCATCTTCAAATTCTGTTTCGTATTGTACCACAGTAACGCCAATATTTAAGTGGGCATTAGCCCTTTCAAAAAATATCAATGGATCGAAGCGTTACTGGGTATTTCCCCTCTAAACAAGAAAAATCTACAACTGGGAAAGCGGACCCTTCCTTCCCATGTACAGCCCAGTGATCTAAATTCTTCTTGGTAGCGTCCCGAGTTAGAGGCTCGAATGCTGATATGAGGAAAGCATATCTGAAACACATATGACCTGTTTCAAAACAAATCCGCTGGACACCTTGACAACCTTCTAGATCTGGATTATATTTTAAAACTACTGACCTCTCAGACCCTGCCCCCCCCCTTAAAATAAAATCTTTCTTAAATTTACATATATTTACGCTTAAATTTTCAACAAAAAGAACTACTGAGCCACTCCCATTTTCATTAAAGTTCTCGAGATGCGTTATAATTTGATCGACCCAATCCATGAAAAAAGACACACCCCCAAAAATTTTCTAAATTTGAATAAACCAAACGCATCTCGGAATGTACATAATGATAATAAACCTCGCTTTTTCCCTCATTTAAATAAAAAAACCTTTAGAACAATGGAGACCTTAGTTGAATCCCTACCTCCCCACAACTGAATTTGATTCTCCAGAAGTGCACGAATTTTATCTACATAGTTGTGTACAATTTCTACAGGGTCAAAAACAAAATTACCACACAAAAGCGAATTAAAAGGGTCACCAAACATTGCAGTGAAAACAACTATATTATTTAAAATTCTGTTGGACAGCTGAAAGTCCGGGAGAGTTGTACCCCCCCTCCCCTCTTGTATATTACCCCCTCCCCCAAGCTGTTCAACAATATTTGGCGAATGCTCCACTTCAGTTGTTCGAAGTGGAGTCGTTATGGTATCGGAGGTTGGAGGGTTCCCTGTTAATTCCCGGGTAAAATCGTCTAAAATTTGCAATGTGTTTGGACTCAAGTCTACCAGCTCAACTGCGCTGTATAATCAACATTTTAAAAAATCACCTAAAAACTCGTCAATATTATCTGGAATTTGATGTAAATCATCCCATAGTGAATTGTTGGGGAGCTCCACATGTGCATCTTCTTCTCCTTCTCCAACTGACGAGCAGGGGGGAGATGGGGAGTATGGAACCAGGACAACCTGCAAATGAAAAATAGCTTATTTTCAAAGTGTTCAAATCATCCCTACTGTTTTTAAAATTTGGATTATTATTGCTTAATAACATTTGGTTAATACAACTGAAGATAATCTAAGATATGACATAGAAGGCGACAATTTGTTCAATTTTTTTTTTTTTTTTTCGCGGCACTTTCCCACAGCGCTTCTCGCAGCGCTTCCCGTGGCGTTTCCCTGGTCCGTGGTGCTTTCCTGCGGTGCCTCCCTGGCCCGTGGCACATCCTGTGGCGCTTCCCTGGCCCGTGGCGCATCCCTGTGGCGCTTCCCTGGCCCGTGGCGCATCCCTGTGGCGCTTCTCGGGCCCGCAGCGCTTCCCGCAACGCTTCCCCGCCCCACAGCGCTTCTCGAACCCGCGGCATATCTTATATTAGTATAAGATATTTACAATCTAAAACATCGCATGACATAGTAGGTTTTGATTTTGTTCAAAACAATTCCTCCAAATAAAATTTCATATTAATACTCTTTATCTGCTCTGTGGAAAAAAAAACATGATTTGAAAAGGATAGCCATCTCCTGTCATGATACAGAACTCATTCAGATATAAAGTTTTTTTTTTTTATAATATTTGTAGAGGCAAGGTGAACCATTCGTTTATATCGCAATAGAAATTACCAAACCTTACTATGACCAGAATATAGTGCCTTTTTTGGCTTCACTAATCTAATTTAGCAAAAGGGTGAAAACATGACATAGTAGGTTTTGATTTTGTTCAAACAATTCCTCCAAATAAAATTTCATATTAATACTCTTTATCTGCTCTGTGGAAAAAAAAAAACATGATTTGAAAAGGATAGCCATCTCCTGTCATGATACACAACTCATTCAGATATAAAGTTTTTTTTTATATAATATTTGTAGAGGCAAGGTGAACCATTCGTTTATATCGCAATAGAAATTACCAAACCTTACTATGACCAGAATATAGTGCCTTTTTTTTTTTTTTGTCTTCACTAATCTAATTTAGCAAAAGGGCGAATGCATGCACTTGACGTGATTCAAAAGGGAGAACATTATATTTCCTTTGGGGAGAAAAAATCTTTCAATATTCCCGCTGAGATATACTCTTACGCAGTGTTCGAAAATGTTGCATGTGGAAAAGGCCTATAAAAGTTGGATGAAATCGATAGATATTTCTATAACTAGAGGTAAAAATGCTTACATTTTTATATCTCGGCTGCACTTGGGTGCCAGATGGCCCGGGTAGCGAGTGTTGGAGGGTGGACGGAACGGCGTCGCTATGTTCCTGTGCGACTGGGTCGGCTATTTCACGATCTTGCATGGATGAGCCGGCAGGGTTCTCCATATTATAAGAAGCCATCCATTCTCTTTTCGGTTTTTTGACCGGACTGTATGGTGGCTGCCTCGTCCACTTTTGCTTTCTTGGGTGGAGGGGGGGGTATGCATTCTTCACAATTGTCCTTAAAAAGAAGAGAAAAAAATTAGTATCTAAATAATTTGCCCCCTTTTTTACAGAAAGAAAGTTAGTACCCTCATCCATGCAATTTTGTTTAGTTTATCACTAAGAAAGCAAAAAGTAAAAAAATTTCGTGAAATATACTAATTGCATCCTTTTTGAATCTGAGAATTACGGTCCACTGAGCCGTTCAAAAGCCGGCCTAGTTTGTATATTTATCACACCCCCAGAAAAACAGACCATGGAAAATAACCCCACGGAAAATATCCCTGAGAAAAGTCATGGAAAAATACCCCCTCCCCCCACCGAAAGATATCGCATCCTTTTGAATCTGAGAATTACGGCTCACTGAACCGTTCAAAAAGCCGGCCTAGTTTGTATATTTATCACACCCCCAGAAAAACAGTCCACGGAAAATAATCCCCACGGAAAATATCCCTGAGAAAAAGACATGGGAAAATATCCCCTCCCCCCACCGAAAGATATCGCATCCTTTTGAATCTGAGAATTACGGCTCACTGAACCGTTCAAAAGCCGGCCTAGATTGTATATTTATCACACCCCCAGAAAAACAGTCCACGGAAAATAACCCCCACGGAAAATATCCCTGAGAAAAAGACATGGGAAAATATCCCCTCCCCCTAAACCGAAAGATATGGTAAAAATGCTATTCAATTTACACAACAACGTAAAAAAATTTCGTGAAATATACTAATTGCATCCTTTTTTGAATCTGAGAAAGAAGAATTACGGCTCACTGAACCGTTCAAATGCCGGCCTAGTTTGTATATTTATCACACCCCCAGAAAAAACAGACCACGGAAAATAACCCCACGGAAAATATCCCTGAGAAAAGTCATGGAAAAATACCATGGTTAATTAACAATAATCCCTCTTTTCACGCGAAACTGTTTTTAATTCGATGTGAAAAACTAACCTCAGAGAAACCTTTTTGGTTAAGCCGCTATCCAAATTCTTGTATATTTACTAAAGCCGGATGTACTCTAAAGGGATGTCAGTAATTATCAGCTATTTAAATTGTTGCGAGAAATCTGTAAGTCAAAGCCATAGCGATGAAAACACTATATTAAGGGAATGACAGAAAGTTGACAGTTGCATTTAGATAAGATATGGAATTTATCAAAAACAGAATTATGGTCGTAAACAGAGGGGGAAGGAAGGATGGGGTTTACATAACGAAAAAAAGAGCGTATTTTACGCTTTTTATCGAGTATAAACATCATATAGTGGCGTTTGTATAGGGGGGGGGGGGTTTACCCGAATATAGTAGAGGGTAACCACGGAAAACAATTTTATTTTGAAAATAAAAAATGAAAACAGAACTTACATTGCTAATTGTGGCTGCCAAGGCATCAACTTCATCAATAATTTCACGTGTTCTATCCATTGTGTTCTGGAACTTTCTGATAATTTAATCCCATTGCATGCCCGTTATAAACAAAATCTCAAGGGTGAATTGTTATGTAACGGGAAATCATATGTAAGCACGTCTCTGATTGGCTGAGAAGGAGGATGTGTCCGACTCGATGATTGGCTGAGAAGGAAACACGTGATCTAACTGTTTCCTGTTCCAGGACACCTTGACATTCACCCCTAGCATGCACTTGTCCAAAAAAAACAATAATAAATAATCCCTCAGGCCTAAAGATTAAAGAAACCTTAATGTTTCTTAATTCCCCCCTTCGTGAATCAATAATTCCCCCTAGCGATTATGTAAATCAAGTTCTCAGGCCAGGCTAGCCAAACAACAATGAAGCCATGTTTGTTTCTTAATTTCCCCTTCGTGAATCAATAATTTCCCCTAGCGATTATGTAAATCAAGTTCTCAGGCCAGGCTAGCCGAGAAAAACATCAAATAAATCGATCTTGGAAAAAGAGGTCATTGAGCGATTACGTAATCTTTCTCCCTAGGGACTCTATGACCGTGTTTGTTTCTTAATTTCCCCTTCGTGAATCAATAATTCCCCCATCGATTATGTAAATCACCCCTCATGTCATTCGCACGTGGCCAAACAACAACAGATCGATTGACCTTGACACACCCCCCCGATTAGACTCGATCGATAATCCTTGAATAAATTATGTCCCGTCAGCATTAAACTAAATTGTAGATGGCAGCACATGTGTTCGTCCCGGAGTTATAGGGTCACTTCTACTGTGACCCGGCTCAATAGAAACCGAAACTCTAAAAAACGGAATTTTGATACCAATAGATACATCAAAATAATCAGATTTTTATGCTGATTTCAAATGCATGAGTTTTATCAAGTGTTTTATTTTACCCATGAAAAGATGCGTGCCTGAGAAAATTTGTTTAGTATATTAGAGGACTAGTTTAGTATATACACACACCTATATATATGTTTAGTACACTAGTCCTCTAAATTTCCAACCGAAAGAGCCCTTTTTGAAGCTTCTACGACAAAACTTTCTATAAAAACCTTTTATGCCTTTCATAACTTACGACCCTTGTCCTGAGGGCTATGGGGGGGAGGGTGTCATAATCAAAGACATAATTTCCAGACCTTTCAACTAAGTTGAATAAAATAACCATATCAAAATGCTGATTGGAAATGTTTGGTAAATGATGGGCGTGTGGGGGGAGGGGTGATTCTCCCTCGAATTCATTTTGACTATTAAAAAGTGAGTTACTTAGTTACTTAGTATCTCAGTTCCACATTGACACTTGATTAGTTTGCATTGTTTCAAGTTGGAAAAAATCAAATATTTTTGAAATTGAGCGGTTTTACACTATTGAAGCTTGAAGGAGTTGACAGTGATGATGTGAAGACAAGAGCCCCCATTATGGCATTAAATAAAAAAAAGCAAGTTTTTTTAACTGAAAGTAAGGAACGACGTTAAAACTTAAAACGAACAGAAATTATTCCGTGTGCGAAAGGGGCTGTCCCCTCGTTAACACCTCGCTCTTTACGTAAAGTTTTTTATTATTTTAAAAAATTGCGTTGTGAGAAAGAGTCTAACTTTAGCGTAAAGAGCGAGGCGTTTAGAAGGGACAGCTTCTTTCATATACGGAATAATTTCTGTTCGTTTTTAAATTTTAATGTTTCTCCTTATTTTCAGTTAAAAAAACTTTTTTTTTTATTTAAGTTTTGAAAGTTTTTGAATTAACGCAGGTTTTTGATTTTGACTCACCGCACATGAATAATTAAACAAATTTTGCATATTAATTTAACTTTTGTTTGGTTAAATAGCTTTCTCGAAAGTTGTTAAATATTATTTACGGATGTTTTTATTAGTAATAAATACACGTAACTTAAGAATTAACTTACGTTACGAACTTCTATATTTATATATTTTTAACACATATATTGGGTGGTTCGCCCTCTAGTAAATACCTCACTCTTTACGCTAAAGTTCGAATTTTGTTCCAATTCTCAAAAAATTACCCCTTAATCACAGTGGCCGTTAATTAGAATAAATAGCTGTTATGAAATTACTAAGAAATCTTTGGCTTAAAGAGCGAGGTATTGACTAGGGGGTGAACCCAATCATATATGTAATAATTCCTGTTCGTTTTAAGTTTTGATGTTGCTCCTTGCTTTCTGTTGAAAAAATTGTTTTTTATATTTAATTTCTGATTGTTTTTTAAATAATGCTGGGAAATTCGGCGCCCCCTTCATAGCAATGTCCCTCCCCCATGAAAATTAGGAAAAAACAAACAAAAAACACGCATCCGTGACCTTTCTTCTGGCAAAAATACAAAATTCCACATTTTTGCAGATAGGAACTTGAAACTTCTACAGTAGGGTTCTCTGATCCACTGAATCTGATGATGTTATTTTGTTTAAGGCTCTATTTACGTTTAGGGTGTGTTTTCCCCCATTTTTCAAAAATCAAGCAAATTTTCTCAGGCACGTAACTGTTGATTCCAACCAAAAGAGCCCTTTTTGAAGCTTCTACGACAAAACTTTCTAAAAAAACCTTTTATGCCTTTCATAACTTACGGCCCTTGTCCTGAGGGCTATGGAGGGAGGGTTGTCATAATCAAAGACATGATTTCCAGACATTTCAACTAAGTTGAATAAAATAACCATATCAAAATGCTGATCGGAAATGTTTGGGTAAATGATGGGCGTGTGGGGGGGGGGGTGATTCTCCCTCGAATTCATTTTGACTATTAAACAGAGCAATAGCCATCTCAATTTCCAATCGAATGAGTTCTTTTTGAAGTTTTTACGACCACTCTTTCTATAAAACCTTCTATGGCCCCAGGGCATAACTTACGACCTTAGCTCAGAGGACTGTGAGAGGGGTGTCATACTCAAAGACATAATTTCCAAGCCCTTAAACTAGGGTCAACAAAATGGCTATATTATCATGTGTGGGGGAGGGGAAATGGGGCATTCACCCCCTCCCCCCACACGCCCATCATTTACTCAAACATTTCCAATCAGCATTTTGATATGGTTATTTTATTCAACTTAGTTGAAAGGTCTGGAAATTATGTCTTTGATTTGGTTTCGCCACATAAAACTCCTGACTTAGGCGAAGTAGCGCACCTACAGAAGTCTTCATGATATCCCTGTGGTAGGTGAAGCTTGTAAAATACATGCATATTAATGAAATCATAAAAAAAAAATACACACAAAGTTAGATTAGCTTTATTCTTGTTAAAATCCAGCTCGCAAATGAAGTAAAAAAACAATCCAAAATTCCTAGAAATACTTTAAATCCTTGATATTCTTTTATAGGTTTCTATCTTTACACCTTAAAATTGAAGGCTAATATACATGTATTTTTTCTTTTAGCCTGGGGAAGCAAAAATGTTAGATAATCAAAATTTTTTAGCTAAAATTTCTCAGAAATGTATTAATCGGACGGAAAATACATATAACATACAAGCTACGAAGACAAAATTGTGCCGAGACTACTAAGTTTACCTGTCTCTGAAGATGTTAGAAACCGACTAAAGAATTGGGGCCCTTCGCCGTCTTTACGCAATTTCTCAGTTGCCTGCTATCACTTGCGAAAATTTGTGATATACATCCAAAGCTATTCACAATTGTGCAGCTATTCAGCAATAACCCAATTTCCCTTGTTTTTTTTTTTTATTTGGCGGACAGTAAACTTCTAGTTAATAGGTTAACGACATACCATTGAGCGAATCTAGTAGATTTGAGAAACTTTGTATTTCCCGGAATTCTAATTTCTGTCAAATAGAAACTCATGCCATTTTTCAAAAATAACGTTAAATTCGGAGCTTAACGCAAGCTATTTTAGTCTCAAAAATGTCCCAAGTATTTTTTTTCTTCCTATCTTGAAACATTTAGTTTCTTACCTGTCCTTTTAAATGACATGACTATAAAACAAAATAAATAAATCTTAATGTAAAAAGTCGGTAGAAACATCACAACGTCCTATCAGTACCATCTTTTGTCTATCACGGGTGCATAAATTCACCATTGCTCTACGGGCCACATATAGAATTGTATATCCTAGCATTAGATTTATGGCCCTCTATAGAACCACTTTTTGAACTAGAAAATTAAAGCATAATTAGTTGTTATTATTGAGTTTCCTATTATACTTGCAGGTAAACATATTTAGTAGAATTATAATGATAATAAACGCATATTGTAAAGACACGTTGTAAATATGTGTAACACTAGGAAAAGAAACATATTAATATAAATGAAATATGACAAAGATCAAGAAATATTTATTGTAATTTTGTGGTGTTCGCTTCTCCACTGTTTCAGTTAGGTTTCTCAAATTGATTTCAATTTAATTATTTACACACCGTAATTGATGTTGCAGGGTAATGTCTCTAATATGTCAGCTTGTTTTGTGTTTGGTCCATTTCGTTTGAAAAAAAAATGATTTGCAGGTGTAAGTTAAAACCCAAAGCTCTAATAAGTTTTTATGCCAGATTCTTAGGATTGTAAATTCTCTTTTGTGTCGTTGGTGTCTTCTGAGATCCAGTTTTTTCGCTTCCGATATAACCTGACAAGGTCTTTTCTAGAAGCGTCTGTTATGGTATCTCTGATCTTCCTCCTCTCGTCTTCTATGTTGATGGGGGTTGGTTCGTTATCGTCGTCCACGAAACAGGATGTCAAAACGGTTAGATAATTCAAAGCGGAACTCTTCTGCGCCTGTTTTATCATGATGACGTGCTAAATTGTGTCTCGGAAGAGGGTTGTGTTCGTTTCCCAGAGGCGAGCTTTATGGTTAGTGAAGCTTTTAGCAGCATATGATCTAAGCCCTACTTTGCTCCTGTGTCGGCTCTACAGTAGGCTCTACAGTTCTGTATAGAGCTTCGTCATTGGGCAGATATTAGCAAGTAATCCTCCTGAGATTGGGCTCTTCCATCTCGAGAGCGCCAGGTGATCCTTTGGGATGGTTTGTGCTGGGATAACGTATGAGGCAATGCAAGATTATGCTGCTGGGCAAGTTCTACGAGTCTCCTTCCACGCTCACACCTGTCACCCAATACAAATCTTCCAACAGCTCCTTCACGATCTGTCTCGCAGCCTCCAACTTGGGCGTTAAGATTACCTTCTAGGATGACTAGATCACGGTTTGGGACTGTTCTCAATAACTGGGTCAGAGCATTGTAAACTCATCAACTGTACTTTCGTCGGCGGCTCTGGTTGGTGCATAGGCTGAGATGACAGTGATGTTGAACAAGTGATCTTTAGGACGGGCCTAAGCCAAACGAGGTGAGATTGGCTGCCATTCAACTAGGGATTTTAGTGCCTTAGTGCTGGCAAGGAGACCAACCCCCGCATTACCAGAGCCATCGCTAGGTCTGGAGTTGAAAAATTGGAATACGGAATTTCCGCCAGGGGTAGAGACGAGCTTTTCTTCCAAATTTCCATTTAGCCCGGTTTCGGATACACAAAGAATGTTTATGCAATATCTTTCGCATTTGCCTCGTATGAAGGTCCAGGTTGTAGGGCATTTAAGTGAACATACTTTCCAGCACCCCACAGTGAGATATTGTCAATGTTTCAAGAGGTGGTCGGCTAGTTCACTTTTTTGTCGGGGTTGCCGAAGCCTCTGGCTCATCCCTTGCCGGGAAATCCGTAGCCAAGTTGTTTTTTTAATTCTTTCTGCCATTTCCATTTCCATCGATTTGCGGGCCCCAATCCAACGGCACCCCTACTGCGTGTTAGCTGGCCTCCTCCAAGGTTAGGTTGGCAGGGCCGTTGGTATCCTTCTGACGCGGTGAGGCCATCCAGCTGGATTTCTCCCTGAAGATCTAGGGACGGAGAAGGTGCAACCCAGAGATCCACAACCCTCTCTAGGGGCGGAACAGCAACCTTTATCTACCCAACCTACAGCCTAGTCTACAGGGGAGCTTAGAAGGGATATATATATATATATATATATATATATATATATATATATATATATATATATATATATATATATATATATATATATATATATATATATATATATATATATATATATATATATATATATATATATATATATATATATATATATATATATATATATATATATACATATATATATATATATATATATATATATATATATATATATATATATATATATATATATATATATATATATATATATATATATATATATATATATATATATATATATATTATATATATATATATATATATATATATAGTCCTTGCTATTCTAAGGTAGAGCCGGAGCTATTTTTTCTCAGGAGGGGGGGGGGAGGCAATGTAGACTTTGTCAAATGAAACTCAGAGAGGAGAGAAAGTAACAAAATGAAAAATAAAATAAAAAAAAGGGTGACAAAACGAGGATTTTGTCAGCCAGCGAACCATGAAGATGACAAAATATAAGCAAATATTTCGACAAGGACCTCCGCCAAGTCGTCCTCAGTGCTAAACAAAAAAAAAAAAAAAACGAAAATCTAACCTTTCGAAGTTTACTATACAAAGACAGAACAGACACTGAATAAAAAACCAGGCAGGAATCAATGAAAATTAATTACCAAGATGAATGGGCAAGGATCTTTCGTCTTGCAATAGTTTTAGCTGGTCTACATTTCGGTTTTCATTAGATATGCAAATAGGTTCTTTTAAGTTTTTTCGGGTGAAAATATTGATTGAGTCCTTCAAGATTAAACTGTCGTAAATTGGGCTTAATGAAATCTCCAGTATCTCTATTTATTGCTAAATTTTGGTTCATATATTTTTTTTATCTCAATTACCTCTTTAAAAGTTTGTGGTACGCCATTTACAGTTGAAATTAAGGTTGCCTCGTCAAACGGAACTAGATGGGTCGGATTTACGAAAATATGCGAAGCCAATGCCGAATCAAAGTTGTCATCGTTATTTTTTAATCTCAGGGACTTATCTATTGAAATTTTGTGCTCATGCAAACGTTCACCTAGTTGTTGATGGGTCCTACCAATGTAAAATTATTTTCCACAAGAAACACACGGGATTCTGTAGACACCACTACCCAGTACAGGGTCTGTTTTATCCTTTCCTGAGTTGAAAAAGTTTTCAACTTTTTGTTAGGTTTTGAAAGAAACAGAGAGATTATGTTTTTTTTAAATTTTTCCAAGTTTATCGCCAAGTTTCGGGATGTATGGTAAAACGATGAAAGTTTTTTTCTCAATCGCCGGGTGTAACTGAATCAAGAGGGACAAGCTCCCTATTTTGTTCTTTTATCTTTTTTAATCGTCTATCTATTATATTTTCAATGAGTTTGATTGGGTAACCATTGCAGAAAAGAATATCCTTGACATAGTTTAGTTCAGAATTTATATGATTACGGGAACAAATTTTTAAAACTCTGTCGACTAAAGGGATTATTACCCCTCTTTTCACAGAAGGAGGGTGATGGGAAGAGAAATGTAGATATCGATCATTATGAGTCGGCTTTCTATATATAGAAAATTCAAGACTAGGATTAGTTTTTATAATCAAAACATTTAAGAAAGGCAGCTTATCTGAATCTTCGAGTTCCATTGTGAACTGGAGATTCGAATCAAAAGAGTTCAAATGTGCCAAAAAATCTCTTAGAGAGTCTTGTCCATGTTCCCAAACAGAAAGGATATCATCAACAAAACGAAACCAGATAGAGTGTTTTTAAGTGGAAACTATTCAAAGCAGACTCTTCTATGAAATCCACGTAAAAATTTGCCAAATAAGGAGACAAGACAGTGCCCATGGATAAGCCCATTATTTGAAGAAAAAATCTGTTTCGGAATTTAAAATACGAGGAGAACTTGTTGCAAAGACGGACAAGGGTCATCATTGTATCAATTTCCAAAGTTTTGTAATCGACCAAGCTGAATTGTCCTTTAATTTTCTTTGTAAAGCCTGCTCACATTTATTGACATCGCATGAAGTGTGCATAGAAACTGCATCAAAAACTAGATAAGACGGTATTTTCTGTTGTGCTTTGATTTTTTAACTTCTCAACAAGATCTATGGAGTTTTTAATATAGGATTTCTGTGTGCTTAAGAGAGGCTTAAAAATGGTGGCTAAGAAGCTTCCTATACCCGTAGCTGGAGAACTATAACATGCTACAATATTGGACTTAACGGAATATCTTTCTTATGGATTTTAGGCAGACCATAAAACTTAGGGGCTGAACAACCTTTGGGATAAAATTTTCTGTACATTTGAAGGGTAATTAGTCCAGTATCTTTTAAAATTCCTAGTTTATTTCTCAACTTCTGTGTGTATTTGTCCGTGGGATCAAATTTTATTTCTTTGTAAATATTTTTATCCATTAAAAGGGTGTTAACTTTTAATTCATAATCTGCAGAATTCATAATTACAACTGTGTTTCCCTTGTCCGCTTTCGTAATCACTGTGTTTTTGTCTTTTTTTAAATTTCGGAGGATTTTAATTTCTTCCTTTGATTGAGTTGAAAGTGACAAAGATGGCCTATAATCAAGAATACTCTTTACAATTTCACCTCTGAGTAGGTCTGGATTTTTGACTTCACCATAAGAGCTAAAAATAGCAGACTCCACGCCCGTAATAATTTCTGAAGTATTTACGTGTGTTTTGAGCCATTGCAAATTTTGGTCCTTTTGAAAGAATACTTAGTTCCTTGAATGTAAATACCTTAGAGGATAAATTTTCCAAAAGAGGATCAGGACAAAATCTAGGAAGGAAAATCCGTGTTTTGATGAAACTGTTGAAAAATTCCAGTTTTGAGAATTTTTCCGATAAATGAGTTTTTGCTTAATGGAATATGTGTCTGAAGGACCTATGTGACCACTAATTCTGACCACTTTTTCACGGGATGACCAGCTAATTCTGATGATTTCAACCAGTGCTAACGGAAAGTTAAAGTAAGTTTATGAAGCACGTCCCCACGAGCTTAATACTATGGCTCACCATAGGGGAAGCAGCAAGCCGCTTGATGGAACAGTGGCCTGCATTGATAGAATGCAGGCCTAATGTCAAATGCAAAATATTTGAAAATTGTAAAATGGCTAAAAAAGCAAACAAATGAAAGCCGAAATTGATTTTATTGTAAGCTCTGCAGCAACTTTCACCGCTTTTACTGGTGTATTTCAACGACAGGAGCCATTAGTTTATGTGGTACACTTTGAGCTGAGACGGTTATGCACAGTTCTTTTGGGGCAGATTGTGCCGGCTGATGATGTCAATCTCCGGATCCTCAGTGGTTTTGAAGGCTTAGTTAGTATTACAGATGTTTAACTACAGCAACTCTTGTGTAATGAAAGGGTCCTGGCTGCCCTGGATTCTTAGATTCTGGATTCTTAGATTGGATTCGTTATTCTGAAAGACAGGAATTTTTTTTTCCTGAGAATTAGAAAGCATATCAAGAAAGCTGTTTTTCAGAAAGCTTTTTTTTAGAAAGCATACAGTATCTGCTGACAAAATGCCCTGTGAACAACGAGTTTTTTTCTGAAGCCTTGCCTGCCTAAGCCCTCCCAGTCCAGATTGCCAAAAAACGAGTTGCAGTGTTATCTTCCACTTCGCGAAAGAACTTCCATTTGAGACGGACATTGAGCAAGTCCAGGGAGAATGATTGTTATTACAGTCAAATCCTGTGCCGCACCCACGGAGAGTACTCGAATCGACAGCTATAGGCAAAAGTTCCTGGAACTGAAGACGTCATCTGGTGAACCCAAATATCAGAACTTAGGTCGGATTGTCCGGGCAGCTCTGTTGCTCTGTCATGGAAGTGCAGACGTAGAGAGAGGATTTTCTCGGTCAGCTCTGCTAATGACTAGCCTTCAAGCGTGTACAGAAGAGCGGACACTGAATGCTAAGGCTTTTGCTACGGATGCGCTCCGTGACTATGAGAACAGACCGGAGCGTGTCCTGATCACAAAGAAGCTGCTTTGTCTGGCTAGATCAGCTATGAACTATTCCTTATTGAACGAAGACAGGAAGAACCATAGAGAAAGAAGCTTGAAGCTGAGAAGGAGGATGCTGAACAAGAAATCCAGTAGATGGCGTGGAAGAAGCAGAAAATAGCGGCCATAGAGTCAGACATTGTATGAAAAAAAAAGAGATGGTTAAGCAGAAGGAAATAGGCGATACCCTTCTGAGAGAGGCAGGGGAACGGTTGAAGAAAGCTGTGGAAGAGAAGGACTTCCTGAACATTGGTCTTGCTCAAAGTATGCTGGAAGCAGCATTAAAAGCTCGCTCCAAAGAAAGGGAAAGGGTAGATGACGCTAAATCGGTTGAAGTATTTGTTCTGAAGAGGAAATCCGAACTAATTGATCGCCTCCCGAAAAATTCAAAGAAGTGCTGACATAATATCCAGTGATTGGTTATACCTAGTCGTGGCGGACGCTTGTTTATCAATAAATTATTTTTCGTTCCTAGTGCCATAATCGAAGTCGTAAATTTGCCGAAGTTATCGTTTTGTATAAGTAAATAAAATCAGTTGAAGAAAAAAATAAGGATTTCAGCCTTTCTGTCTTTAAGTTCTTGGGCTCTCATAGGCCTGTGATGGTCTTACAGTAGTAATTTTGATCCTTGTATCCCATCTGACTATGCTCTGACGGCTTCTGAGCAGTCACTTTTTGTCACTTTCTTGGTGTCCTCAAGTAACTAAAGTCACTTTTTTCGTGCACCTCATCGGGGCCGACCCCTCTAGACGTTTTCGAACAAGATGTCTATATCAAAATTTTGGTCAAATATTTTTGGAGGGATGGCAACTAAAAGTGACATCAAATTAGGCTGGTAGCTTTCCATCCACTTTTAAACATCCCCCTCGAAATGTTCTGAAAATCTTGAATTAATACCCTCAGACGTTCATACAATATTACCGGTCGTCCTTTTAGATGAACTAGACGTTATAGTAGCATACCATTCACTTCAACATTCTCGAAAGTTTTACCTTAATACCTTCAGCCTTTTCGGATACGCCCAGAATAAAACATTTCCCCTTTTCCTAATGATGAATACTGCGTGTAAACAATGGGCAGATTGTATAAATTAAAAATTTTGATTAGCATTGAGTAGAGGAGGCACCTAAAAAGAGTAAAGAGGAGGGGGGCTGGCTGGCGTCCTCCAGCTTCGCTATATGACAAAAAGTAATTGGATCCAAATGAGAAAAATTCTCTCAGATAAAGTATTTTTCACGCCAAAAATACACCCCATCAACTAAAATCCGCCAAGATTTACTCCTGGCGGGATGAACCAAAATTTTCCCAGCATTCACCATCTAAATACACCAGTTTGGCAGGAAATCAGCCAATATAGCAACGGACCCTTTACTCTACAAAACACATCTGATGAAAATCCGGATCGAAAATGACGATTTACTGTCTATCAGATTAATCAGACTATTATTCAATACTCCTAATATTAGATTGATTACGGTATCGGTTGCTGAAACCCGAAATCTTTCAAGTTACCATCTTTCAAGGTACATCAGGTTTTCCAAAATTGTTTAAAATATTTAATGTTTTGAATACATCTACAAATGTTTTGCAAGATACTTATAATTTTTTTAGATAAAAATTATTAAAACCTAAATCTTTTGATATGCATATTGTTTCTGGAAAATTTCATTTTTTCTTGGATTTCGATTGGAATTAGAAAGAGTAAAGTCTTCCATAAACTCCTTATAGCGAACTTTGAGATTCTTTGTGGGTTAGCATATTTGTCTTTCTTTTCTTTTAAGGAATTGCTCTATCTATAACAGTCTAGTAAAATGAAATCTTGCGTTCAAAAGTTTTGAGGTTAGTCTGATCAATGATAACGTTAAATGCTTAAGAATTATTGGTAAAAAAGAAGAATTGAAGAAAAGAAAAGATTGAAAATGAAAATATTTCGAGATATGCCAGGCAAAAGCCACTCAATGCTTTATACACAGGATCACTTGGGTCGCTAAAAAGTTCACTTTATCAAATCTATTTCTCATAAATGAATGCTCTGATTCAGACAATCATAATTAAGTTATTTTTTTTGTGAAATAACTTAATCTCGTCTAGCAACTCTTTATGCAAAGTGTTCTACTGTACAGCCTGATCAATTTGAAAATTTTATTTTCAATGAAGTTTCCGCAAAAGATTTCAATTTTGGTTTTGGCTGGTTGTGAAATTAAATTAAGAATTTTTTTATATGGCTACTATTAGAACGCTTTGCTCGAGTCACTTTTTCAAACAGTTCTTTACCACGAACTGCTTGACACATATTTTTCTCTGCAAAAAGATGGGAGATATCATTACTCAGCTTCAAGTTACAGGCTTAATCCGAAGAAAAATATATTAGTTCCTTTAAAATTTACGTTTGGTCTCCCAGCACCTTAGAACAACTTTTCATGCGACGGAAAATAGAATAAAATAACAAATAATTTTTCCCATCATCTCTAGAATGGAAGAGCTTATTAATGGGGCCTTTAGTAAAGGGCCATAAGGCCTAAACCTATTATGTTATATTTTGCTAGTGTTTCTTCACATGGAAAAGGTAGTCGTATAAATTTCGGAAGGCGCTAATTCGATTGATCATCGGAAGCTTTAGTAGTGCTCTTTTTATAGTCAAAATTGACCAGAGGACAAATAGCCTCTCTCCCTTTTTCCCCAAATGCATCTGATCACAATTTTGAGATAGCCATTTTGTTCAAAATAGTCCAAAGGATCAACTAGCTATATCTGTGGGGTTACAAGCCCAACTCCAAGCTGTCATGGTCAGGGCAATAGGTTATGCAAGTTTGCGCTACCTCCCATTTGCTTTACAAATGGGAGGATATTAGGGGGTCGGGTTTAATCCTAAAGGGTGGGTGGACGGGGCTGGCTCTGCACAACCTTCCTGTTGGTGGCCCTGTTTTCACTAATCTTAGTGCACAACTAAAAAACAACAAAACATCGAAACCTTATTGCCTTTATGACCTTTAGTTTTCTATTGTCTAAAACTTAGTAACATAAGAAAATTAATTTAAAAAACAGAATTTATTTATTAATTTATATAAATATCTATAGTATGTTTGTTTGCATTGATTGTTTATTTAATGATTGTTTGATTGTTTATATGCCCCCAGGCCATAACTTACAACGCCTACCCCCAGGCCCTGGTGGGCTGTGTCGACACCGGAGTTTTTTATTATCAGAACTTTGAACTACATTAACAAAATGTCTATATCAAAATTTTGGTCTGATGCGTTTAGGCCGAGGAGGAGGGAGAGGGGCTAGTTGCCCTTCAATCTCTTTTGACTCTTAAAAAGTGAACAAGAACTTTCAATTTTCAATCAAATGAGCCCTCTCTAAAGTTTATAGGAGCATCCCTTCCATAAGAAATTATATGAAGGATCCTTAAATTACAACCCTAGCCCTGAGGACTTTGGGGGAGTTGTAATCCTCAAAGACCTAATTTACAGAAGTTAAAACTACGTTTAATAAAATGGCTGTCTTAAAATTTTGATTGGATGTGTTTGGGGGAAAAGGTGGGCGTGAGAGGGGGATTAGTTGCCCTCAAATCACTGTTGACTATTACAAAGGGTACTAGCCCTCGGAATTTCCAATCGAATGAGCCTTTTTTTCGAAGTTTCTACGACACCACCTTCTATCAAAACCTTTTATGTCCCCAGGGTAATATAACTTAGAACCCTTGCCTTGAGGTTTGTGGGGGAGTGTCCTCCTCAAAAACAAATTTTCTATGTGAAAATCAACTACGCTGAACAAAATGGCTATCTCAAAATTTTGATTGGATGTGTTTGGGGGAATGATGAGTGAAGGGGGGGGGGCTAGTTGCCCTCCAATCACTTTCGACTATTAAAAAGGGCACTAGCCCTTTGAACTTCCAATCGATTGAGCCTTTTTAAGTTTTTATGACAACGCCTTCTATAAAAACCTTATATACCCCCAGGGCATAACTTAAAACCCTTGTCCAAAGGGTTGTGGGGGATTGTCCTCCTCAAAAAAACCTATTTTCTATCTGGAAATCAACTACGCTGAACAAAAACAGCTATCTCAAAATTTTGATTGAATGTGTTTGGGGGAATGATGGGCGTGGGGGGGGGATAGTTGCCCTCCAATAACTTTTGACTATTAAAAAGGGCACTAGCCTTTTGAATTTTTAATCGAATGAACCTTTTTTGAAGTTTCTACGACAACGCCTTCTATAAAAACCTTATATGTCCCCAGGGCATAACTTAAAACCCTTGTCCTGAGGATTGTGGAGGAGTGTCCGCCTCAAAAACATATTTTTCTATCTGGAAATCAACTACGCTGAACAAAAGGGCTATCTCGAATTTTGATTGGATGTGTTTGGGGGAATGATGGGCGTGGGGGGATGCTAGTTTGCCCTCCAATCACTTTCGACTATTAAAAAGGGTACTAGCCCTTTGAATTTCCAATTGAATGAGCCTGTTTTGAAGTTTCTACGAAAACGCTTTCTATAAACACCTCATATGCCCCAAGGGCATAACTTAAAACTCTTGCCCTGAGGGTTGTGGGGGAGTTTTTTCCTCAAAAATATATTTTCTATCTGGAAATAAACTACGCTGAACAAAATGGCCCAAATAACATCACTTTCGACTATAAAAAAGGGCACTAGCCCTTTGAATTTCTAATCGAATGAGCCTTTTTTTGCAGTTTCTACGACAACGCCTTCTATAAAAACATTATAAGCCCCCAGGGCATAACTTAAAACCCTTGCCCTGAGGGTTTTTGGGGATTGTCCTCCTCCAAAAAATATTTTCTATCTGGAAAATCAACTACGCTTAACAAAATTGCTATCTGAAAATTTTGATTTGATGTGTTTGGGGAAATTGTGGGTGTGGGGGGGAGGGCTAGTTGCACTCCAATCACTTTCGACTATTAAAAAGGGCACTAGCTTTTTGAATTTCCAATCGAATGAACCTTTTTTGAAGTTTCAACAACAACGCCTTCTATAAAAACCTGATTTGTCCCCAGGGCTTAACTTAAAACCCTTGCCCTGAGGGTTGTGGTCGAGTGTCCTCCTCAAAAATATATTTTCTATCTGGAAATCAACTACGCTGAACAAAATGGCTATCTGAAAATTTTTATTGGATGTGTTTGGGGAAACGATGGGCGTGGGGTGGGGGGAGTTTTGAGCTAGTTACACTCCAATCACTTTCGGCCCTAGCTCTTTAATTTCCAATCGAATGAGCCTGTTTTGAAGTTTCTACGACAACGCCTTCTATAAAAACCTTCTATGCCCCCAGGGCATAACTTAAAACCCTTGCCCTGAGGGTTGTGGGCGAGTATCCTCCTCAAAAATAATTTTTCTACCTGGAAATCAACTATGCTGAACAAAATGGCTATCTCAAAATTTTGATTGGATGTATTTGGGGAAATGAGGGGCGTTGGGGGGGAGGTTCGCTAGTTACACTCCAATCACTTTCGATTATTAAAAAAGGCACTAGCCCTTTAATTTCCAATCGATTGAGCCTGTTTTGAAGTTTCTACGACAACGCTTCTATAAAAACCTTATATTCCCCCAGGGCATAACTTAAAACCCTTGCCCTGAGGGTTGTGGGGGAGTGTCCTCCTCAAAAATATATTTTCTATCTGGAAATCAACTATGCTGAACAAAATGGCTATCTCAAAATTTTGATTGGATTTGTTTGGGGGAATGGTGGGGGTGGGGGGGGGGCTAGTTGTCCTCCAATCATTTCCGACTATTAAAAAGGGCACTGGAATTCTCGATTTCCAATCGAAAGATCCCCCTTTGAAGTTTCTACGACAACCCCTTCCATATGAAGTGCCTCTGGAAAAAAAAATAATAAATAATAATAATAAAACATTGGAGCCGTATGGCCTTTACTATAGGCAACGCTACAGCGTTGCCTCTGATATGGGAGGCCTAAATTATATTCTTTTACTGTAGTGCAAAACGTCGGGCGTAATAATAAAAAATATGATAAATTTAGCATTACAAACAGTCCTGTCTCCATCTTAAATCGTGATTTCAAAAGTCTATAGTCCCTGAATGATAAAATAGTACTTCAATATAATTCTTAGTACTAATATATTTAACTACGCCATGGCAAAACATCAATTCTATCTTGTATTAAATATTTTATATTATTTTAAAATTCTGGTGTGAACAATTTTGAAACAGTAATTATTAATTTATTGTGTATTTTTAAATGCTAAAATATAGAAAGTCTCGTTTTATCAATTTTTTATATAATCATGGACAAATTAAGGACCCATCATAGTATCTAGTTATAGTATATAGTTATAATATCTATAGTTATATAGTTATACAATCTTTGAAGAGCACCGAAATTAGATAGTGGTTAACACTGGCCTGTCTAAACTGGAGTTCCAAAATGTTTTAAGATATTGACCCAAGGGTTGCCACAAAGGAAAAGTATAACCACTTATGGAACAAGTACTAACAAAAGCTATCCTCTCCACACCAAAAAAGTGACCCTTTGTCCGAATCTCCGGAGACGATTCAATACCTATGCGAATCTGGCAACTAAATACCGTAGTTCAAAAATTCAATACAACTTAGGAGAATAGATTGGCTCGGAGCGATTAAGTAGCACAACATTTGCGTCTAGAGAAGCTGAGGTACGCGGGGTCACTTTTGGAGAGTTTTGTCAGTACTTGTTCCGTAGGTGATTATACTTTGGTACCGTTTTTGGTAGGTTTGAAATTAAACGTTACGGTCCTAAAAATGTTACATTTTTGTTACGTTTTTGAATTTATGTTAGGCTTTTAAATAATGAGTAAGTTTTCATATTTTCTGAGTAATCTATTTTTTCACCCGTAAAAAAACCGATGTTACCATTTTAATTGCACTGACATGAGTATCGACATTCTTTCACATCACGGTCATTTAGTCTTATCACTCAATTATTAGGATGAGAATATACCCTCTTCACTTACTAGCATAGTATGTACAGATAACATTCTCTCTCGTGAGTACAAGATTATCGTTTAGTGACAATAGTCAGTTAATCACCTCACCAACTTTCAATTTCATCAGTGTTGAGTTTGAAATCTTGTTCTGTCAAGAGTCATACTGAAATTATCTAAAAGTTCGTCGTAACGAACTGTAAGCAAGGAGCGACCCTCCTCAATAGTAACCAAAACTCTAAAAAACAGAATTTTAATACCAATGAATAAATCAAAACAATCATATTCTTATGCTGATTTCAAATATATAAGTTTCATCAAGTTTAGTCTTACCGATCAAAAGTTACGCGCCTGAGAAAATATGCCTTATTTGGAAAAAAGGGGAAAAAACACCCCCTAAGGTCATAGAACTTAATTGAAAATCACACTATCAGATTCAGTGTAACAGAGAACCCTACTATAAAAGTTTCAAGCCCCTATCTAAAAAATGTGGAATTTTGTATTTTTTTTGCCAGAAGAAAGATCACAGATACAGGTTTATTTGGTTTTTTTTTTTGTTTTGTTTTTTTGTTGTTGTTTTTTTTCCCAGAGGTGATCGCATCGACCCAGTGGTCCTAGAATATCGCAGGAGGGCTCATTAGAACGGAAATTAAAAGTTCTAGTACTCTTTTTAAGTGATCAAAAAAATGGAGGGCAACTAGGCTCTCTCCCACGCTCATTTTTTTTCCCAAAGTCATCCATAAAAAATTTCGAGATATCCATTTTATTCAGCATGGTCGAAAAATACAATAACGATGTTTTTGTGGATGGCTTAATCTCCCACAGTTTCCGGGGAAGGACTGCAAGTTATGAACTTTGCCCAAGGTTTACATATAGTATTGGTTATTGGGAAGTATACAGAAGTTTTCAGGGGGGATTTTTTTGATAGTTGGAGGTGGGGGTGGGCTGGGTGATACGTCGGAGGATCTTTCCATGGAGGAAAATCTCATGGGGGAAGGGACATTGCTATGAAGGGGGGAACAGATTTACCAGTATTATTTAAAAAAACGATCAGAAATTAAACAGTAAAAAAAACAGTTTTTTCAACTAAAAGTAAGCAGCAACATCAAAATTTCAAAACCAACAGAAATTAATACGTATATGATTGGGTTCGCCCCTTACTTATTACCTCGCTCTATACGCTAAAGTTTTTTCTGTACTTTCATCAGAGCTATTTATTCTAATTAACGGCCTTTTGTGATTAAGGGGTCATTCTTAAAGAATTCGAACAAAATTTGAACTTAGCGTTAAGAGCGAGGTATTGACTAGGGGGCAAACCCCCTAATATACGTAATAAAAATATACGAATATAGAACTTCGTTACGTAAGTTTATTTCGTAAATTAAATGAAACTCAGAGAGGAGAGAAAGTAACAAAATGAAAAATAAAATCAAAAAGGGTGAAAAACGAGGATTTTGTCAGCCAGCGAACCATGAAGATGACAAAATATAAGCAAATATTTCGACAAGGACCTCCGCCAAGTCGTCCTCAGTGCTAAACAAAAAAGAAAAAAAACGAAAATCTAACCTTTCGAAGTTTACTATACAAAGACAGAACAGACACTGAATAAAAAACCAGGCAGGAATCAATGAAAATGAATTTACCAAGATGATTGGGCAAGGATCTTTCGTCTTGCAATAGTTTTAGCTGGTCTACAATTTCGGTTTTCATTAGATATGCAAATAGGTTCTTTTAAGTTTTTTCGGGTGAAAATATTGATTGAGTCCTTCAAGATTAAACTGTCGTAAATTGGGCTTAATGAAATATCTCCAGTATCTCTATTTATTGCTAAATTTTGGTTCATATATTTTTTTATCTCAATTACCTCTTTAAAAGTTTGTGGTACGCCATTTACAGTTGATATTAAGGTTGCCTCGTCAAACAGAACTAGATGGGTCGGATTTACGAAAATATGCGAAGCCAATGCCGAATCAAAGTTGTCATTGTTATTTTTTAATCTCAGGGACTTATCTATTGAAATTTTGTGCTCATGCAAACGTTCACCTAGTTGTTGATGGGTCCTACCAATGTAAAATTTTCCACAAGAACTACCCAGTATAGGGTCTGTTTTATCCTTTCCTGAGTTGAAAAAGTGTTCAACTTTTTGTTCGGTTTTGAAAGAAACAGAGAGATTATGTTTTTTTTTTTAATTTTTCCAAGTTTATCGCCAAGTTTCGGGATGTATGGTAAAACGATGAAAGTTTTTTTCTCAATTGCCGGTGTAACTGAATCAAGGGGGACAAGCTCCCTATTTTGTTCTTTTATCTTTTTTTAATCGTCTATCTATTATATTTTCAATGAGTTTGATTGGGTAACCATTGCAAAAAAAGAATATCCTTGACATAATTTAGTTCAGAATTTATATGATTACGGGAACAAATTTTAAAACTCTGTCGACTAAAGAGATTATTACCCCTGTTTTCACAGAAGGAGGGTGATGGAAGAGAAATGTAGATATCGATCATTATGAGTCGGCTTTCTATATATAGAAAATTCAAGACTAGGATTAGTTTTTATAATCTAAACATCCAAGAAAGGCAGCTTACCTGAATCTTCGAGTTCCATTGTGAACTGGAGATTCGAATCAAAAGAGTTCAAATGTGCCAAAAAATCTCTTAGAAAGTCTTTTCCATGTTCCCAAACAGAAAGGATATCATCAACAAAACGAAACCAGATAGAGTGTTTGAAGACAGTAAATATTACATTTTTTGCTCAAAAATATTACAATTTAAGGTTGTTATACCGCCCCCTGGGCGTGCCGCCCTGGACGCTATTCAGAGATATTGAGAAACACTTCTTCTTTTTGCTTTTGTACTGCAAAAACAAAAATTTCCTTAATTCAATGGTGATTGCATTTAATAAATAACCTAATTCTAAATAACATTCCTCCTCTTTTCATTAGTGTTTGTAGCCAGGGCCGTCACGTGTGGGGGGGGGGGGGAGGAGGAGATGACACCCCCCCCCTCAATGTTTTTTGGTCACTCGGTAAAAAAATAATTCAGTAAAATCGTGGCTTTTTGCGCCACTATTTTTCCGACGCAGTTAAAATTCTTTGTTTGGTTCAGTAAAGACCACGAAAATACCGACATGTTATCTACAGAAATTTCGAACTTGGTCGGTAAACGCAGCAGTTTTACCGACTCCTGCTGGAGTTTTATAGATGGTGCCACAACTTTCCATTTGGTTAAATGATCAGCATTAAAATAGTCAGGATATGTACCGAAATCTAAATCTTAGTTGGTAAAAGCAGCGGTTTTACCGACCCGTGCAGTAATTTTAGGTATTGTATTGGGAATTATGCTAATTATTGCCAAAAAACAGTCGGAAAAAAAGACCAGTCAGTCGGTGAACTTGCTCCCCCTCCCCCAGACATTTTGGCTAGTACGACACTGTTTGTAGCGCATGAATTTCTCTTGAATTTACTAGGACTAAACAAGGAAGGAGTTCCCTGAAAGGGAGGGAACTCTTTAATGGATTCGAAAGAGAATAATGAAAAAAAAGAAAGCCACACCTTTTAGTTGTCAAAGACAAGTGACAAAAATAAAAATTGAGTGACCATTGCCTTATTCGACCGACTGATATGTGTAAGACTCCCGGACTCCCGAATCCTCGGGAGTCACTCAAGAGATCATGTTGTCAAATAGTGAACTATGTGTAAGAGGCATTGCAGGCTCCTCCATATAATTGGTTTTTTTCTTAGTTTTAGTATATGTTTTACCTATTACTTTCTTCAACTGTAGGGGGCTACCTTTTTATGATGTCTATATTAATTACCATGCCCTATTTTTCCAAAATCTGAGCTGAGTAGGCTATTTTTATGGGTACACAGTTTACAACCCTTGTAATTTCTCTACGTCTTAAAAGAGTAGAGTTTTGCTTTATAGATCAAGAGATTAGAAAATGCTAATAAAAAATGTTTCCCAGCAAGAATATAGCCCATGTTGCCACCAGACCAAAAAATTTCGTAACGACAAACTCTTAAAAACGTAACTGTTTCGTAACTTTTGATAGGAAAGTCTCTTTTCAAGGCAGGGTGCCTTAATTTCACTATCAAGAGCGGTACTTAAAGAGGGGAGGAGACATTTCTTGCCTTGTAATTTTAAAAATATATTTTACGTAATCTCATTAAAAATCCTCTCTCCAACTTTAAAAAGGTGCCTAAAAAACATACAATAATAAAAATTTTGCTTCTTTACCTTCAGGAAATTCCTATTTATTCAGCTATAAGTGCTGCTTCCAGTTTACCTGTACAGCAGAAAGACCCCCCCCCGATGCGTGTATAAAACCCCAGGCTACTATTTTGCTTATCTTGTTGTTTTTGTTTTCAATTGCCATTATTGGTGTTTTAAACCAAAAGTTGATGATACGTACAAAATGAAAGGCAACTCAATAAACACATGACACTTCAAAGTTTTGAAGAAAGAAGAAAACCAACTATATACTTTTTTTTATTATTGTTAGATTTCAATAAAAACGATCTTAGTAAATCCAGCTTCTTAAAAAGACACAAAAAATCATTTTAATTGCTGCCTTCCCGTCTAATATTTTAGATTGGCTCGGTCTCAGTCTCACCTCCTCTAGCTTCAAATTTGCATCGCTCCAACATGATGGTTGAAGCAATCCGTGTGACAGAGTTTTTTTTGTTTTTATTTTATCGAACGAAAAATAATTCAATCGTTGTCTTCAATTCCTATACGAAACAACAGTTATTTTGCATAATATGCATTTTTCGGCTTGTAATTAGAATCGTAACTCCCAAACCAAAAGAACGTAAGAGATAAAAGAAAAGTTTACACAATTCAATCCCAGGAATGTTCCTAAAGCTGTTTTGATGGGTCTCACAAGTCCAGGCACATACATAGAATTTTTAGGGGAGGAGGTCAAACAATAAAAAAAACTCATTTTCAAAATGAACTAAAAAGTAGAGAGTTATTTTTTTCTCAAGAATATATGAATATGATTGAACAGGAGGGGCACAAAAAGCATTGGGTTTTACATGACATTAACACCAAATTTATCTAGGTTTTAAATGCATAAACGGAAAAAATCCATGAGTCGAAGAAACAAATAAAAAAGATCAAATTATGCAAAAACGATTCGATTTTTTTGCCCCGAAATTTTCATTATATTTAATATTTTCAAATTTTTAATTTTCAAATTAAAAAAAAAAATATAATGTCTCATCCAAGATTACAACCTTAGTTAACGCAGCCTCGGGAGGTGGTTTTACCGTTGTGCTAAACTGATAAAAGTGGGAAGTAACTGAACATTCGGAAGTGGTTGAAAAATAGTTCACAAATTAAAAGAAAAATTGTGTGACAAAGAAATAAAAGGAAGATGGAACAAACAGATCAGTAAATTAATATAAATGAACTGGAAATGATTTAATTAATAAAATTAAGGGGGATAATGAAAAACCTGTAATTTAATAAATAAATGACGAGAAATTTACGTTTTCAGTGCATTGGGGCCCCAGTCCAGCCTGCGTGGTCCCTATGAATCAGTTTTTAAGTAAACTGTAAGCCTACCCTATACAGATGCAAGACTGTTTATCTTCTTCATAAAATAAGCATTAGTCTAGTTGTCGTTTTCTAAAGCCAAATATTTAGTGATCGTCCTTTTCTGAAGAAAGCATGCTAAACACACAGAAACAGTACGATTAAATTATTTATTTTATAGTATTTCCAAATATCATGGCCCTTTTTCTGAAAATACACCCATCTCCCTGATGGTCCGGGATATAGCCCTGGGAATATATTAAAAAAAAAGATCAGCCAATAAAATTCTAACTTTACAATATGAAAGAACACGAAAGAATGTCACCACAAGATTTGAAACAACGATGAAATGTATTTATAATTATATAGTTATATATGGGACCGCAGATGGGGAGAGTGGGGTATAATGTCAAAAAAGTGACCACGATATTTGGAAAAAGTTTAGCATAAAATTGAAAATTCTGGCTCACCTAACCCACCCCCTCCTCAATGCTTAGATATAACCATAAAATGGCTCATTTTTACAGTTTCATATATTTTGTCAATAATCCCATATCAAAAGAGCAACTTTTGTATATCGCCTGATATTATGTCAAACCAATCACAAGGGGGAGGGGGCGGGGTGCGGTTGTTACGGAAAGAATAATGCATGTCATCGGTACTTGTCAATTAGATGACACACACGCAAGATAAATGCTAAAGGAAAGTAGTCAAACGGATATCAGTCGAAGTAGAGAATTGGATGGCAAAACGTGGTTTGTCATTGCGGTTATAATATTTAAACTATTGTTTTTGGAGTTAAGGGGGCAAAAAGTACCTAGATTAGATAACGTATTTAATATATACTATGCTTTACCCCCCCCCCCCCCCCCCCCCCCTAATGTGCAAATATATAGCCCAAATTTGGTTCTAATTTTTTATATTTTCATCATATTTTGTTTTATTTCATTAGCATTAACTAATGAAACTATCTCCTTCTCCATATAATTTTAGTATAAACTGTTGACAGAACAAGATTCAAAGTCAACTAATGAAATTGAAAGTTGGTGAGGTGACTAACTGACTATTGTCACTTGTCACTAAACAAATGATAATCGTATGCTCATGAGAGAGAATGTTATCTTAACTAACTATGCGAGTAAGCGAAGTGGGTATTTTTCTCATCCTAAAAACTGAGTGATTGTTTGATAAGATTAAATGACCTCGATGTGTAAAAATACTGATCCTCATGTCTGTGTAATGAAAATAGGAACAGCAGATTTTCACAGGGGAAAAAATAGATTCCTAAAAAGTGTTAAGCTTCCTCATATTTCAAAAGCGTAACATAATTGTAACATAAATTCAAAAACGTAACAAAAATGTAACTTTTTTAGGACGTAACGTAAAACGTACCGTTTTATTTAAAAAACGTACCAAAAATGGTACGAACGTAACCTCGGTGGCAACCCTGAGCCCATCAAGCTAAGTGTTTTTATTATGGAGTCAAAATCTATTTGTGTTCTAAGGAGCTAATTTGTTCATGTCTTTAAAGAGTTATTTTTCTTTATAGATCAAAAGATCACGATGTTAAGATAAAAGATGGCTCAGCGAGCTTTTCTTATGGGTGTAAAATCTGACCTTGTATTTAAGGAGAGGTTCACTACAACCTGGTTAATTTCTTTTATGTATTAAAAAACATTATGTTTTTTCTTGTAGATCAAAATGTTACAAAGCTAAGAAAACGAAAGATTACGGCGATAAGAGGAAAAATATCACCCGTCAAGAATATTTCCCATTAAACTAAATATTTTGTTTATGGGGAAAGATCACAAGTTTTGGCTGCGACCTCTTTTATTTCTTCATGTCATAGGAAAAGCTATTTTATCTCTTATACAGTACGAATATTGCCCATAAAAGTATAGCCAAGCAAGCTATATGTTTTCTTTTATTAGAGGAAAAATCTGAGTGTTGCTTATGTTAGTTTTTCAATTAATTTTATTTTCTTATGTTTTTAAACAAATTAATATTTCTCTTATAGATCAAAAGATTACGATGCTGAGAAAAAACATTGCCCAGCAAGAATATATGAAAAGACATATTGGATGTACCCCTAAACTTAGTTTTATAAATGTCCGTGACGTTTATAACACGTTTGATCTTACATACTACCCTCATGTTGTTGTACTTCATACGTGTGATGATGATAGCTCCTGTTGCGAGCTTCAGTCTGACACTTGTGTTGCAGAGAAGAAAGAAGAGGTGGAACTGTTCTTTCAGGTAAAGCTTTTTGTTTTATAGCACCCACACACACAAAAAAGGAAATCCGGCAGAATCTTTCCCGCGAAGTGATGCTTGCAAGGGAAAATTCATAGATACAAGTACAAATGTTTAAGATATCAAGATATTCTAAAAATATGCAAAACTTACCGACTTTCTAGGGTAATAATTATTCGTCCCAGTTAGGTCCTGTTTTTATGGATGAAGGATGGTAAGTTGCCAAAAATCGTGTTTTTCCCGTTTTACAGATGAAGGAGGAAAAATCTCTTTTACGGACGAAAGATGATAGGTTGCAAAAAAAAAATCATGTGTTTTTTGTTTTTCGGATGAAGAATGAAAAATCCCGTTTTACGGATGAAAAATGATAGGTTGCCAAAAATCCTGTTTTTTCTCGTTTATAAGTGAAGGAGGAAAAATCTCGCTTTACGGATAAAGGATAATAGGTAGCAAAAAAAGTTTTTCCCCGTTTTAGGGACGACGAATGAAAAATCTCGCTTTACAAATGTCGGGCAATAGACTAACAAAAATCCTGTTTTTCCCATTTTATAGATGAGGAGGAAAAAATTTTTTTTCACACAAAAAGATAATAAGCTGCAAAAAAAGTATTTTCTCGTTTTACAGATGACGAATGAAAAATCCCGTTTTACGAAGGAAGTGATAAAATTGATACAATTGATAAAAAGATAAAATTGATAAAAAATTGATAAAAATGGATAAATTTTATAAAATATGATAAAATTGATGCTTCAGTTGGTTTTGCTTGTAGTATTTTTAACTTCATTTTACCTGAAAAAGCACAAATGAAGCTTCAAACCATTTTTTACATTAATATTTCACATTTGGTATTTTGGATCCAATTTTGACGTTAAACCAGGTTTAATTTTAATTTCTAGAAGGGATGGACAAGGGAGGGAGTGGAGGGGTCTTGTGGCTGCAAGGGCCTCTTTTTCTAAAATAGTATTTATGCCTTTAACTTCATAATCTTCCCAACTTCCTTACAAAAAAAATAAATAACAATAATAAAACATTGGAGCCGTATGACCTTTACTATAGGCAATTCTATAGCGTTGCCTCTGATAGGGCTCGTTATGGAATGAGAGCCTTTTTTACATAGGCTCTCTGCTTAGGTATTTGCCTACGACAAACGACGCAACTTCGGCTTTGCGGGTCCATTTTGAAGTTAATAGTCGAAGAGGCGAATTTGATATTATAGTGCTTAAATTTATCTCAAATTTTGAATTTGGATTAATGTAAAAAAAATTTCTTCAGAGCTTAATATTGACAAAAATTCGAAGTTATATATAGCTGAGCCAATATTATCTTGATTTTCAAGTTTTTTTACAATGATCCTTTTATATTTTGTTACGTTTCTTTACGGAAAGCAGTATGTAAATCCTTTTTTTTGTGAGAACTCAGAAATTTTTTGTAGAGATGAGTGTTTATAAAAAAAGGTCTTGTCACATTTTATTTCAGAAAGCTTTAGTTTTCGACTGCTTTTTGAGTTTAGATCGATTTTTATGGATATGAAAAACACCGCATTAGACATAGAATTGGAACTCAAAAGCAATATAGGTTTTCATTTCATCAGTGTATCTTAGGTTTTTTTTTTTTATTTTCGGGATATATCTTAAGATTTTTATAACTGATTTGTGACAGCCCAGGCTAAAAATATTCAAATCACTTTTGAACTGTCATGGTATTTAAGTAAGTCAGCTTGCGCCTAAGATAATGTGTACAAAATTAAGCAAGTAATTGAATACGTTTAACATTCAGAAGTTAATTTCTGGTGAAATTAAAACTTTGGTGGAATTCATTTGTTAAAAGTCTTAGAGAGGATCTATTGAAAGGGTTCAGTACTTGGTGAAATGGATGGCTGGCTCGAATGTGAGCTATTTGTATAATTACACTTCCTGTCCAATATGTGTAAAATTCATCAAAAATATTCACTTTCCGATGATACAATGCCTGTAAAAAAATCACTTTTATATTATTCCCGCTTGAGAAAGTGGCTTATATTTGAGTACGATTTTGCTGAAGCAAGTCATTTTCTGTTGCTGGTTTTCAGTGAGATAAAAAGAAAATAAGAAATTAAACCGCTATAATTCATAAACCAAACATAATTTCAGTGTGTTGAATATTATAGTTCTAGGACACAGCCTCAGGACGTCAGAGAAAGCTAAGGACGTAGCCTTAGGACTTAGATGGGTCATACCCTCTTCCTGCCAATATGTGAAAAAGTTATACGAAGAAAATGTGGACTCATAATGGGACATCATAATAAAATTACCTTTTGTATAGTTCCCTCCTCTATCAGAAAAATGGCTTGTCTGCATTAACAATATAACTGTTCAACTATTACAACTGTTTTTATTTTACAACTCAAAACAACAAATCAATCCCCCCTTCCAAATGAGGAGCAGGACTTGTGAAGTTTGGCATGTTAACAATTGTCATTTCTGTTACAGGTTTCCAGTGGGAGAAATAAGAGAATAAACGAAATCAAACCACTACTATTCATAAACCATACATCATGTCAGTGTGTTGACAGATTGGAATATTATAGTCCTAGGACACAGCCAGAGAAGTCACAAGAATTGATAAGGGATAGTTCAGCAGAAGCAACTCTTTCGTTGGAAGATAAAATAAGAATTTCCAAAAGACCTAGTATTATATCACAAATGGAGACTGATCCTTCGTAAGGCTTTAATTTATCTATATATAAATATATATATATATATAGTATATATATATATATATATATATATATATATATATATCTTATATATATATTATATATATATATATATATATATATCTATAGATATATATATATATATATATATATATATATATATATATAATATATATATATATATATATAATATATATATATATATATGTATATAATCTAATATATATATACATATATATATATATATATATATATATATATATATATATATATATATATATATATATATATATATTATATATATATATATATATATATATATATATATATATATATATATATATATATATATATATATATATATATATATATATATATATATATATATATTATATATATTGGGATTAAACAGTTTTTCAGAACAAATCGTACAAGTCAAAAAGACAATTGCTCAGTTTTTTTTTCTTAAAAAATTGGATAAAATTGTCAAGTTCATGCTCTATATTATTAACGTAACCTTATTTATTATTGCTGTAAATCTGTTTCGAAATTGGTTAAAATTGGTTTCAAAATTTAATTTTTCTGTCACTTTTGATGTTTTTATTTTCTTTAAAAAAAATTGGCCGTCAAAAGCACATTTTTTGAATTGGAGACCATGTGGTTTAATTGGAGACCAATTTTAAGTAAATTTCCAAAAAAAAAATCCATAAATAAAGCTTAAATTGAACTAAGAAGACTTAGTAAAATTTATGCTGATTGGAATAAAGCAGCGGGTTTTGTATTAAATCAGGAGTTAAGCAGGGATGTGTTCTATCTCCCTTTATATAGATTATTTTGATGGATTTTGTATTAAGGAGCACAGGAAAGGCAATGGGAGACCACAGAATCAAATTGGGAGGAAAAATGTCTCCTGGACTTAGATTATGGTGATGATTTAAGGATCCTAGAGGAAAATGTGAGCAAAATGAATGAACTTTTAAAGGTTTTGCGAGTTCAGGGTGCTAGAATAGGTTTGAAAATTAATGTTAAGAAGACTAAGTCGCTAAGGCTAGGAATAAGTGAAAATTAAAAGTTGACGTTGGGTTATGAAAAGATTGATCAAGTGGGCAGCTTCACTTACATTGGTACTATTATTAGTAAAGATGGTGGGAGCAGTGAAGATGCTAAAAGTAGAATAGCCAAGGCTCAAGGTGTTTTTTCACAATTAAAAAAGTTTGGAAGAATAGGAAGATAAGTCTGCAAACCAAGATTAGAATATTAGAAGCTACAGTGATTAAAGTAGTCAAATATGGCTCTGAAGCATGGGCGCTTCGAAAAGCGGATGAAGATTTGCTAGATGTATTCCAGAGAAATTGCTTAAGGATTGTTGTGGGTACACGGATGACTGACCGTATTTCAAACAATAGGCTGTACGAAAAATGTGGTACAATACCGCATTCGACAGATTGCCGAAGATTTTTCTTTTCGATAAACTGTCAAGGGCTAAATGGAAAGCAGGTCGTCATCGTCTGGGGTGGGAGGACGTCATAAAGAAAGATTTAAAGGAAATGTAAACTTCGCGGGAGGGTGTAAAAAGGGAGGCTTTGAATAGTTTGGGATAGAGAAGGAGTGTGTGTAGCTGTGTTGGCCTCAGGTGGCTTGGTGCTGCGGCGAGTTGTTAGCAGTTAGTAGTAGTAGTAAATAAAATAAAATAGGATGAATATTTAATAGTTTAGAAACAATTTTGGGCTCTATATTTGCAAATTAAGGGGAGGGGGATAAAGCATGGTGTATATTATATAAGTAGCCTAACTTAACCTGACACTTTTCCTCACCCCTAATAGTAGTAATCAACCTTATACTTTGCCGAGACATATAGCAATTTCAATGCTATTCTGGACCTTGTATACACCGTTTCAAAGAGATTCCTTTCTGTGCTATTCTGGACCTTGTATACACCTTTTCAAAGAGAGTGAGTATCCTCTCACATGGCAGTATACTTCTACTACTTTATGTTCCTTCCTATGCTATTCTGGTCCTTTACGTTCCTTCCTATGTTATTCTGGTCCTTTCTGTTCCTTCCTATGATATTCTGGGCCTTTACGGTCCTTCCTATGATATTCTGGGCCTTTACGTTCCTTCGTATGATATTCTGGGGTCTTTACGTTCCTTCCTATGCTATTTAAGGCCTTCGTTATACTATGCTATTCTGGACCTTTACGTTCCTTCCAATGATATTTTGGGTCTTTACGTTCCTTCCTATGATATTCTGGGCCCTTTACGTTCCTTCCTATGATATTCTGGGCCTTTACGTTCCTTCCTATGATATTCTGGGCCTTTTACGTTCCTTCCTATGATATTCTGGGCCTTAACGTTCCTTGACCTTTTCAAAAATATTCAGAACTCCCTCACATGGTCTTCTGGATTTGCCTCACATTGCATTATACTATGTACCATCTTGTACTAGTTAGGACCTTGCATAACGTTTTATGAAGGACAAGTTTTTCTGACGGAATTTACCAGATTATATATCAGTTATTTTTTTTTTGTCACTATTCCAGTTTTTTCTAAACCAGTATTTGTATGTGGTTACTCCGCATACGGTAACTTGATTAATAGGTTTGGAGATAAACTTAATTTACTTAGACAATGAACGATATTCATTAATGTTTTGAATAATAGGAATGTGAATGATTGTAATTAGTGATTGGATTGTATCAGCGGAGAAAAAAAAAGGATTAAACTGATTAACAGTTAAGGTAACCCCAAAGGAGCTGTTAACTGAGGTAATTTGTTATAAATTTGAAAAATACCTAACGACGAATCGGAAAAATGGTTGATTAACATTTGCAAAAAAAAAGGGTAATGGGATTTGCGAATTGGAGGAGATGGGGTGGTTATGCACTGTATAATACACAAGTGATGTTTTGGAGAGTATTGTGAATTTAAATAGGATTTAACGTTCCCCGGGGGTTTAGTTAAATTGGGTTGAGTTGCACGAAGGTTCAGTAGTACGAGAGTTCAGTAGCACGGGGGTTCAGTTGTACAGGGTTCGGTTATACAGGGGTTCAGTTACATGGAGGGTTCAGTTGAACGGTTGGGGGGGGGGATTTGCGATTTGGAGGAGATGGGGTGATAGTGTACTGTACAATCCACAAGTGATGTTTTGGAGAGTATTGTCAATTTAAAATAGTTTAGAAATAAAAAAAAATAACAAGAAATGGCTGAAAAGTGTTTTGACTCTTTTGAGGGAGATGGACTGCATGGAGGGTTGAGATGCACGAGAGTTCAGTTAAAGGGGGGTACAGTTACATGGAGGTTTAGTTAAATGGGGATCGAGTTGCATGAGGGGTTCAGTAGCACGAGGGTTCAGTAGCATGGGGGTTCAGTTATACAGGGGTTCAGTTACATGGGGGGAGGGGGGATTGTTACCTGATTCTTTTATTCTAACTTAACTTGTAGGAATAGGACTTCATTCCATTGGCTAAATCAGTTTATTCATCTATAATGGTGAACAAAAAGACTATTAATTCTCCGTATTCTTCTTCTTCTTCTGATCATGCGCCCATGCCTCCCATGCCTCCTTCTCACTCGGGGTCAGTTGACGTCTTAATATCCGATAGAAGTTGCATACTCCACTCGTTCTCCACACCTCGTAATATCCGTCATGAGTGATATAGTGGGAGTCATCGATCTTAGGATCCCGATCTAGACATGAAAATTAATAGGCTTAAAATATATGGAATTTGTATAAGCTGTAATGGACAAAAATACGCTAAAAGACGTTCCCGTGAAATTATTGCAGTTTTCTCTAAAAAATGAACGATTTTCAATGCGAAGATTTGTTAGTGTTAGGGATAGTTTGCTACTTCTGACAGAAAATTTTTATCACAATAAAAAAATTGTTACTTCTAAGAAAAAATTTAGCATCTTTCGCAGAAAACTTGCTAGTTCAAAACAGAAAACTTGTTACCATAATTTTCTGAGCTGAATTTCTTAGCCTTTCATAGGTGTGTGTGTTGTCTGAAACCTATGATTTGGGATGGTTAATTTGCTATTATTGACTTTTCAGAGCTAGGTTTCTTAGCCTTTCATAGGTGTGTGCTGTCAGAAAATTATGATTTGGGATTTGTAGTTTGCTTTTGGACTTTTCAGAGCTAAGATTCTTAGTCCTTCATAGGTGTTTGTTGTCTGAAACCTATAGTTTGGGATGAGTAGTTTGCTATTTCAGGCTTTTCTGAGCTAAGGTTTCTTAGTATTTCGTAGGCGTGTGTTGTCTGAAACTTATGACTTGAGGTGTGTAATTTGCTATTTCCGACTTTTCATAGCCAGATTTCTTAGTCTTTCGTAGGTGTGTATTGTCTGAAACCTATGATTTGGAGTGGGTGGTTTGCTATTTTTGACTTTTCTGAGCTAGATTTCTTAGTCTTTCATAGGTGTGTATTGTCAGAAAATTATGATTTGGGATGTGTAGTTTGCTTTTAGGACTTTTCAGAGCTATAATTCTTAGTCTCTCATAGGCGTTTGTTGTCTGAAACTTCTAGTTTGGGATGAATAGTTTGCTGAGAAGCTAACTTTAGTATTTTATGGTTTTATGTGCCTGAAATCATGAATTAGAATAGTTAATTATCTGTTTAGGGTTTTCAGACCTAGGTTTTTTGAGATTTTTGTGCGTGCTCGACTTCTGGGGTTTATTATTTGAGAAGTTAACTTTAGTATTTTGTGGTTTTACGTGCCTGAAATCTTGAATTAAAATATTTAATTAGCTGTTTATGTTTTCAGACATAGTTTTTTAGATGTTCATGGGTGTTTGGTTCCTGGAGGGTTTTATGACTCCTCCTCTCAATGAATTCAGATGGTTTTAGGACTCGTCCCCCTAGCCATAACTCCATTCAACCTTGAGCGAAGATATAAAAGTTTGATGAAGTATTTTTCTACTTAACAACTACATTAATAGCTTCCAAGATGATAGGACAGTATGACACAGAATTTATCAGTTACCGAGAGTTCAATGACTCCTCCCCACAATGACTTCCAAGGGCTTTATGACTCCTCCCCACAATGAATTCAGATGGTTTTAAGACTCATCTCACTAGTCATAACTCCGTTCAACCTTGAGCGAAGGTATAAAAGTTTGATGAAGTATTTCTCTACTTAACAACTACATTAATAGCCTCCAAGATGATAGGACTGTATGACACCGAATTTATCAGTTTGAAAAAAATCATCTTGTGGTGTTATTTTCGAATGTGCTTTTTTATTATTGTCTATGGATCTCGAAGAAATTGACTGTTATCATTGGATAGTGAACTATAATCTGTTTGAGTATGATAAAAGCTTGTGGAGTACTACATTAAGTTATATAAACAGACTGGGATTCTATGATAGAGTGATTACACCACTTAATAATACTGGTCAGGAACTGAGAAATGTTCAGGAGGAAGTCAGTGAAATTTGCAGCTTTTTCTCGGAGTTGAAGCACTCTACGTAAAGGGCAATGTACCTACAGATAAAACTTTAATTCAAAAGTGTGACCCTAGGATTCCACTTTTCAATCTAGAAGAGTTTAAGTGTCCTAAATTTGAAGGGGGTTTCACCGTCCTGAAGACGAGGTTAGGTTCTTCGCACAGTGAATACCTAAGAACATACCTGATCGTGATAAATCCATAAGACATGTTAAAAACTATTCTATATCATGGGACCATCGTTTGTGGATGTTTAAGAGTGAACTCTAAGTACTATTTTTATGTAAACATTTGTTGTTGTTTTTTTTTCTCAAAAAAAAAATCTGTTAATACATTTAAGCAATAAATATCTTTAAGCTTAATCCGTCTTTATTCTTTAGAATAGTTCTATTGTAAGCAAGTAACAAAACTCTTTCCTGAAGTCACCTCTTGGATACACATTGCAGAAACTTCATTTAAGAAACTATGAAAAAATTGTAAGTAAGTAAGTAACAAATTCTTTCTTGAAGTCACCTCTTGGATACACAATACAGAAATTTTCATTAAAGAAATTATGAAAAAATTGTAAGTAAGTGGCAAATTCCTTCTTGAATTCACCTGCTGGATAAACAAAGACATTTCGTTCAAGAAATTATGACAAAATTCTAAGTAAGTAACAAACTCTTTATTGTTTACATGACTTAGATACACGATGTAGAAATTTAATTCAAGAAATTATGAAAAAATTCTCATTAAGTAACAATTTCTTTCTTGAAGTCATCTCTTGAATACACAATACGGAAATTTCATTCAAGAAATTATGAAAATATTTGTAAGTAAGTAACAAACTCTTTATTGATTTCACCTCTTGGATATTCAGTACAGATACTTCATTCAAGAAATTATGAAAAAAAATCGCAAGTAAGTAACTTTTTTTTCTCTTTATCACAAACAATTTTCACTTAGCTAAATGATGTAGAAATTTAATTCAAGAAATTATTAAGAAATTCTCAGTAAGTAACAATTTCTTTCTTGAAGTCAACTCTTGGATACACAATACGGAAATTTCATTCAAGAAATTATGAAAATATTTGTAAGTAAGTAACAAACTCTTTATTGATTTCACCTCCTGGATATACAGTACAGATACTTCATTCGAGAAAATATGAAAAAATCGCAAGTAAGTAACTTTTTTTTTCTCTTTATCACAAACAATTTTCACTTAGCTACATGATGTAGAAATTTAATTCAAGAAATTATTAAAAAATATTCAGTGAGTAACAATTTCTTTCTTGAAGTCAACTCTTGGATACACAATACACAATTTTATTCAAGAAATTATGAAAAAATTGTAACTAAGTAGCAAATTCTTTCTTGAATTCGCATGTTGGATTAACAAAAATACACTTCGTTCAAGAAATTTTGACAAAATTCTAAGTAAGTAACAAACTCTATTAAAAAAGTTTGGAAGAATAGGAAGATAAGTCTGCAAACCAAGATTAGAATATTAGAAGCTACAGTGATTAAAGTAGTCAAATATGGCTCTGAAGCATGGGCGCTTCGAAAAGCGGATGAAGATTTGCTAGATGTATTCCAGAGAAATTGCTTAAGGATTGTTGTGGGTACACGGATGACTGACCGTTTTTTCAAAAAAAATAGGCTGTACGAAAAATGTGGTACAATACCGCATTCGACAGATTGCCGAAGATTTTTCTTTTCGATAAACTGTCAAGGGCTAAATGGAAAGCAGGTCGTCATCGTCTGGGGTGGGAGGACGTCATAAAGAAAGATTTAAAGGAAATGTAAACTTCGCGGGAGGGTGTAAAAAGGGAGGCTTTGAATAGTTTGGGATAGAGAAGGAGTGTGTGTAGCTGTGTTGGCCTCAGGTGGCTTGGTGCTGCGGCGAGTTGTTAGCAGTTAGTAGTAGTAGTAAATAAAATAAAATAGGATGGATATTTAATAGTTTAAAAACAAATTTGGGCTCATATTTGCAAATTAAGGGGGGGGATAAAGCATAGTGTATATTATATAAGTAACCTAACTTAACCTGACACTTTTCCTCACCCCTTTTAGTAGTAATCAACCTTATACTTTGCCGAGACATATAGCAATTTCAATGCTATTCTGGACCTTGTATACGCCGTTTCAAAGAGATTCCTTTCTGTGCTATTCTGGACCTTGTATACACCTTTTCAAAGAGAGTGAGTATCCTCTCACATGGCAGTATACTTCTACTACTTTATGTTCCTTCCTATGCTATTCTGGTCCTTTACGTTCCTTCCTATGTTATTCTGGTCCTTTACGCTCCTTCCTATGATATTCTGGGCCTTTACGTTCCTTCCTATGATATTCTCGGTCTTTACGTTCCTTCCTATGATATTCTGGGGCCTTTACGTTCCTTCCTATGCTATTTAGGGCCTTCGTTATACTATGCTATTCTGGGCCTTTACGTTCCTTCCTATGATATTCTGGGTCTTTATGTTCCTTCCTATGATATTCTGGGCCTTTACGTTCCTTCCTATGATATTCTGGGCCTTTACGTTCCTTCCCATGATATTCTGGGCCTTTACGTTCCTTCCTATGATATTCTGGGCCTTTACGTTCCTTGACCTTTTCAAAGATATTCAGAGCTCCCTCACATGGTCTTCTGGATTTGCCTATAATTCAAGAAATTCAAGAAAGATAATTCAAGAAATTATGAAAAAGTTCTCAGTAAGTAACAATTTCTTTCTTGAAGTCAACTCTTGGATACACAATACGGAAATTTCATTCAAGAAATTATGAAAAAATTGTAACTAAGTAGCAAATTCTTTCTTGAATTCACCTGTTGGATAAACAAAAAGACATTTCATTCAAGAAGTTATGACAAAATTCTAAGTAAGTAACAAACTCTTTATTGTTTTCACGAGTTAGATATACGAAGTAGAAATTAAATTCTAGAAATTATGAAAAAATTCTCAGTCTAAGTAGCAAATTCTTTCTTGAATTCACCTGTTGGATAAACAAAAAGACATTTCGTTCAAGAAATTATGACAAAATTCTAAGTAAGTAACAAACTCTTTATTGTTTTCACGAGTTAGATATACGATGTAGAAATTAAATTCAAGAAGTTATGAAAAAATTCTCAGTAAGCAACCATTTCTTTCTTGAAGTCAACTCTTGGATACACAATACGGAAATTTCATTCAAGAAATTATGAAAATATTTGTAAGTAAGTAACAAACTCTTTATTGATTTCACCACTTGGATATACAGTACAGATACTTCATTCAAGAAATTATGAAAACATCGCAAGTAAGTAACTTTTTTTCTCTTTATCACAAACAATTTTCACTTAGCTACACGATGTAGAAATTTAATTCAAGAAATTATGAAAAAATTCTCAGTAAGTAACAATTTCTTTCTTGAAGTCAACTCTTGGATACACAATACGGAAATTTCATTCAAGAAATTATAAAAATATTTGTAAGTAAGTAACAAGCTCTTTATTGATTTCACCTCTTGAATATACAGTACAGATACTTCATTCAAGAAACGTGATTAAACACGTTTTTGAAACTACATGCTATTTGCATGCCTTTCCTTGGCACCTTTCCAAACGAACGGGGATTCCCCACTGGTTCCTACACATTGCAAAAAGTGAGCAGTACGAAAACTCCGCGTTTTCAGCCAGACTGGTTTTTTAGACAACACACCGTTTTTAGGGACCAATCAGAGACAGCGGAGGTTGCTCAATATACATCCTTGGCACCTTTCCAAATGAGTAAGGATTCCCCACCGGTTCCTACACATTGCAAAAAAAAAGTGAGCAGTACGAAAGGTTCACTCTAGGTTCACTTAGAGTGGCACGCCACTCTAAGTGAACCTAGATCAACCCAACTTTTTGGATATCTCTCTCATTATGACTCTGTTTGTGTGTCGTGTCAGATTTTGACTGCACGATTTCAGAAAAAAAGAGGCGTGAGAGGCGGCGTAGTTACCATCCAATCTTTTTAACATCAAAACTTAAACGGTCAGAAATAGAGGCTGTTTCCAAAGATTTAGCTAAAAAAACCAGTCTGGTTGAAAACGTGGAGTTTTCGTACTGCTCACTTTTTTGCAATGTGTAGGAACCGGTGGGGAATCCCCACTCATTTGGAAAGGTGCCAAGGATGTATATTGAGCAACCTCCGCTGTCTCTGATTGGTCCCTAAAAAACGGGTGTTGTCTAAAAAACCAGTCTGGCTGAAAACGCGGAGTTTTCGTACTGCTCACTTTTTGCAATGTGTAGGAACCAGTGGGGAATCCCCGTTCGTTTGGAAAGGTGCCAAGGAAAGGCATGCAAATAGCATGTAGTTTCAAAACGTGTTTAATCACGTTTCTTGAAAGAAGTATCTGTACTGTATATTCAAGAGGTGATATCAATAAAGAGCTTGTTACTTACTTACAAATATTTTTATAATTTCTTGAATGAAATTTCCGTATTGTGTATCCAAGAGTTGACTTCAAGAAAGAAATTGTTACTTACTGAGAATTTTTCATAATTTCTTGAATTAAATCTCTACATCGTGTAGCTAAGTGAAAATTGTTTGTGATAAAGAGAAAAAAAGTTACTTACTTGCGATGTTTTCATAATTTCTTGAACGAAGTATCTGTACTGTATATCCAAGAGGTGAAATCAATAAAGAGTTTGTTACTTACAAATATTTTCATAATTTCTTGAATGAAATTTCCGTATTGTGTATCCAAGAGTTGACTTCAAGAAAGAAATGGTTACTTACTGAGAAATTTTTCATAATTTCTTGAATTTAATTTCTACATCGTATATCTAACTTGTGAAAACAATAAAGAGTTTGTTACTTACTTAGAATTTTGTCATAATTTCTTGAACGAAATGTCTTTTTGTTTATCCAACAGGTAAATTCAAGAAAGAATTTGCTACTTAGACTGAGACTTTTTTCATAAATTCTTGAATCTAATTTCTACATCGTATATCTAACTCGTGAAAACAATAAAGAGTTTGTTACTTACTAAGAATTTTGTCATAATTTCTTGAATGAAATGTCTTTGTTTATTCAACAGGTGAATTCAAGAAAGAATTTGCTACTTAGTTACAATTTTTTCATAATTTCTTGAATGAAATTTCCGTATTGTGTATCCAAGAGTTGACTTCAAGAAAGAAATTGTTACTTACTGAGAATTTTTTCATAATTTCTTGAATCAAATTTCTACATCGTGTATCTAAGTGAAAATTGTGTTTGTGATAAAGAGAAAAAAAAGTTACTTACTTGCGATTTTTTCATAATTTCTTGAATGAAGTATCTGTACTGTATATCCAGGAGGTGAAATCAATAAAGAGTTTGTTACTTACTTACAAATATTTTCATAATTTCTTGAATGAAATTTCCGTATTGTGTATCCAAGAGTTGACTTCAAGAAAGAAATTGTTACTTACTGAGAATTTTTTTCATAATTTCTTGAATTTAATTTCTACATCGTATATCTAACTCGTGAAAACAATAAAGAGTTTGTTACTTACTTAGAATTTTGTCAAAATTTCTTGAACGAAATGTATTTTTGTTAATCCAACATGTGAATTCAAGAAAGAATTTGCTACTTAGTTACAATTTTTTCATAATTTATTGAATGAAATTGTCTATTGTGTATCCAAGAGTTGACTTCAAGAAAGAAATTGTTACTTACTGAGAATTTTTTAATAATTTCTTGAATTAAATTTCTACATCATGTAGCTAAGTGAAAATTGTTTGTGATAAAGAGAAAAAAAAAGTTACTTACTTGCGATTTTTTCATAATTTCTTGAATGAAGTATCTGTACTGTATATCCAATAGGTGAAATCAATAAAGAGTTTTTGTTACTTACTTACAAATATTTTCATAATTTCTTGAATGAAATTTCCGTATTGTGTATCCAAGAGTTGACTTCAAGAAAGAAATTGTTACTTACTGAGAATTTTTTAATAATTCTTGAATTAAATTTCTACATCATTTAGCTAAGTGAAAATTGTTTGTGATAAAGAGAAAAAAAAGTTACTTACTTGCGATTTTTTTCATAATTTCTTGAATGAAGTATCTGTACTGTATATCCAAGAGGTGAAATCAATAAAGAGTTTGTTACTACTTACAAATATTTTCATAATTTCTTGAATGAAATTTCCGTATTGTGTATTCCAAGAGATGACTTCAAGAAAGAAATTGTTACTTACTGAGAATTTTTTCATAATTTCTTGAATTAAATTTCTACATAGTGTATCTAAGTCATGTAAACAATAAAGAGTTTGTTACTTACTTAGAATTTTGTCATAATTTCTTGAACGAAATGTCTTTGTTTATCCAGCAGGTGAATTCAAGAAAGAATTTGCTACTTACTTACAATTTTTTCATAGTTTCTTAAATGAAGTTTCTGCATTGTGTATCCAAGAGGTGACTTCAGGAAAGAGTTTGTTACTTGCTTACAATAGAAACTATTCTAAAGAATAAAGACGGGTTAAGCTTAAAGATATTTATTGCTTAAATGTATTAACAGATTTTTTTTTTTTGAGAAAAAAACAACAACAAATGTTTACATAAAAATAGTACTTAGAGTTCACTCTTAAACATCCACAAACGATGGTCCCATGATATAGAATAGTTTTTAACATGTCTTATGGATTTATCACGATCAGGTGTGTTCTTAGGTATCCACTGTGCGAAGAACCTAACCTCGTCTTCAGGACGGTGGTAACCCCCTTCAAATTTAGGACACTTAAACTCTTCTAGATTGAAAAGTGGAATCCTAGGGTCACACTTTTGAATTAAAACTTTATCTGTAGGTATATTGCCCTTTACGTAGAGTGCTTCAACTCCGAAAAAGCTGCAAATTTCACTGACTTCCTCCTGAACATTTCTCAGTTCCTGACCAGTATTATTAAGTGGTGTAATCACTCTATCATAGAATCCCAGTCTGTTTATATAACATAATGTAGTACTCCACAAGCTTTTATCATACATCAAACAGATTATAGTTCACTATCCAATGATAACAGTCAATTTCTTCGAGATCCATAGACAATAATAAAAAAGCACATTCGAATATAACACCACAAGATGATTTTTTCAAACTGATAAATTCGGTGTCATACAGTCCTATCATCTTGGAGGCTATTAATGTAGTTGTTAAGTAGAGAAATACTTCATCAAACTTTTATACCTTCGCTCAAGGTTGAACGGAGTTATGACTAGTGAGATGAGTCTTAAAACCATCTGAATTCATTGTGGGGAGGAGTCATAAAACCCTTGGAAGTCATTGCGGGCAGGAGTCATTGAACTCTCGGTAACTGATAAATTCTGTGTCATACTGTCCTATCATCTTGGAAGTTATTAATGTAGTTGTTAAGTAGAAAAATACTTCATCAAACTTTTATATCTTCGCTCAAGGTTTGAATTGAGTTATGGCTAGGGGGACGAGTGCCTAAAACCATCTGAATTTATTGAGAGGAGGAGTCATAAAACCCTCCAGGAACCCAACACCCATGAACATCTAAAAAACTATGTCTGAAAACCTAAACAGCTAATTAAATATTCTAATTCAAGATTTCAGGCACGTAAAAACCACAAAATACTAAAGTTAACTTCTCAAATAATAAACCCCAGAAGTCGAGCACGCACGAAAATCTAAAAAACCTAGGTCTGAAAACCCTAAACAGATAATTAACTATTCTAATTCATGATTTCAGGCACATAAAACCATAAAATACTAAAGTTAGCTTCTCAGCAAACTATTCATCCCAAACTAGAAGTTTCAGACAACAAACGCCTATGAGAGACTAGGAATCATAGCTCTGAAAAGTCCTAAAAGCAAACTACACATCCCAAATCATAATTTTCTGACAATACAAACCTATGAAAGACTAAGAAATCTAGCTCAGAAAAGTCAAAAATAGCAAACCACCCATCCCAGATCATAGGCTTCAGTCAACACACCCCTATGAAAGGCTAAGAAAACCAGCTCAGAAAAGTCAAAAATAGCAAACCACCCACTCCAAATCATAGGTTTCAGACAATACACACCTACGAAAGACTAAGAAATCTGGCTATGAAAAGTCGGAAATAGCAAATTACACACCTCAAGTCATAAGTTTCAGACAACACACGCCTACGAAATACTAAGAAACCTTAGCTCAGAAAAGCCTGAAATAGCAAACTACTCATCCCAAACTATAGGTTTCAGACAACAAACACCTATGAAGGACTAAGAATCCTAGCTCTGAAAAGTCCAAAAAGCAAACTACACATCCCAAATCATAATTTTCTGACAGCACACACCTATGAAAGGCTAAGAAACCTAGCTCTGAAAAGTCAATAATAGCAAATTAACCATCCCAAATCATAGGTTTCAGACAACACACACACTATGTAAGGCTAAGAAATTCAGCTCAGAAAATTATGGTAACAAGTTTTCTGTTTGAACTAGCAAGTTTTCTGCGGAAGATGCTAATTTTTTCTTAGAAGTAAAAATTTTTTTATTGTGATGATAAAAATCTTCTGTCAGAAGTAGCAAACTATCCCTAACACTAACAAATCTTCGCATTGAAAATCGTTCATTTTTATAGAAAACTGCAATAATTTCACGGGAACCGTCTTTTAGCGTATTTTTGTCCATTACAGCTTATACAAATTCCATATATTTAAGCCTTTTAATTTTCATGTCTAGATCGGGAACCTAAGATTGATGACTCCCACTATATCACTCATGACGGATATTACGAGGTGTGGAGAATGAGTGGAATATGCAACTTCTCTATCGGATATTAAGACGTCAACTGACCCCGAGTGAGAAGGAGGCATGGAGGCATGGGCGCATGATCAGAAGAAGAAGAAAAATACGGAGAATTAATAGTCTTTTTGTTCACCATTATAGATGAATAAACTGATTTAGCCAATGGAATGAAGTCCTATTCCTACAAGTTAAGTTAGAATAAAAGAATCAGGTAACAATCCCCCCCTCCCCCCATGTAACTGAACCCCTGTATAACTGAACCCCCGTGCTACTGAAACCTCGTGCTACTGAACCCCTCATGCAACTCGATCCCCATTTAACTAAATCTCCATGTAACTGTACCCCCCTTTAACTGAACTCTCGTGCATCTCAACCCTCCATGCAGTCCATCTCCCTCAAAACACTTTTCAGCCATTTCTTGTTATTTTTTTTTTATTTCTAAACTATTTTAAATTGACAATACTCTCCAAAACATCACTTGTGTATTATACAGTACACTATCACCCCATCTCCTCCAAATCGCAAATCCCCCCTCGTTCAACTGAACCCTCCATGTAACTGAACCCCTGTATAACCGAAACCCTGTACAACTGAACCCCCGTGCAACTGAACTCTCGTACCACTGAACCTTCGTGCATCTCAACCCAATTTAACTAAACCCCCGGGGAACGTTAGATCCTATTTAAATTGACAATACTCTCCAAAACATCACTTGTGTATTATACAGTGCATAACCACCCCATCTCCTCCAATTCGCAAATCCCATTACCCTTTTTTTGCAAATGTTAATCAACCGTTTCCGATTCGTCGTTAGGTATTTTTCAAATTTATAACAAATTACCTCAGTTAACAGCTCCTTTGGGGTTACCTTAACTGTTAATCAGTTTAATCCTTTTTTTTCTCCGCTGATACAATCCAATCACTAATTAGAATCATTCACATTCCTATTATTCAAAACATTAATTAATATCGTTCATTGTCTAAGTAAATTAAGTTATCTCCAAACCTACTAATCAAGTTACCGTATGCGGAGTAGCCACATGCAAATTTTGGTTTAGAAAAAACTGGAATAGTGACAACAACAAAAAAATAACTAATGTATAATCTGGTAAATTGCGTCAGAAAAACTTGTCCTTCATAACACGTTATGCAAGGTCCTAACTAGTACAAGATGGTACATAGTATAATGCAATGTGAGGCAAATCCAGAAGACCATGTGAGGGAGCTCTGAATATTTTTGAAAAGATCAAGGAACGTAAAGGCCCAGAATATCATTCGAAGGAACGTAAAGGCCCAGAATATCATAGGAAGGAACGTAAAGGCCCAGAATATCATAGGAAGGAACGTAAAGGCCCAGAATATCATAGGAAGGAACGTAAAGACCCAGAATATCATAGGAAGGAACGTAAAGGCCCAGAATAGCATAGTATAACGAAGGCCCTAAATAGCATAGGAAGGAACATAAAGGCCCCAGAATATCATAGGAAGGAACGTAAAGGCCCAGAATATCATAGGAAGGAACGTAAAGGCCCAGAATATCATAGGAAGGAACATAAAGGACCAGAATAACATAGGAAGGAACGTAAAGGACCAGAATAGCATAGGAAGGAACATAAAGTAGTAGAAGTATAATGCCATGTGAGAGGATACTCACTCTCTTTGAAAAGGTGTATACAAGGTCCAGAATAGCACAGAAAGGAATCTCTTTGAAACGGCGTATACAAGGTCCAGAATAGCATTGAAATTGCTATGTGTCTCGGCAAAGTATAAGGTTGATTACTACTCCTAATTCCCAAAAAAATCGTTTAAATATTGTAAACTCAATGAGAAACTACGTTTTGCGATCAATTTATCTTTTGCAAATAGCCGTTTGACGGGTTTCGTGTCTGGTTTCCTTGTACAGTCTATAGCGCTGGTTTAATTATAATGCACCAGTACCCTTTGTTGTTTTATAGATTATCTTGGGAATGGAACGCAACTGCATAGTTATCTTTGACGATAATAGAAAAACTTTAGAAGAAAACTTTATCTGGGGTCGCATAAATAAAATACAACAAACATACTAACCAAAAGACGAGTAACTACAGGAAATGAAACAGGGATTCATTTCCTGTTTCCTATAAACAGACTTTTAGGTTAGAGGTACCAACTCACGAAAATATAGAACGGGAAAAGGATTTTTTTCAAAAGCGAATTTTTTAAATCTTGGAAGGGGGGCATTTGCTAATTTGCCCCTTTGTCTTCCTATCCCCTTCCCAATCAGTAGCCCTGTCCTAAACTGTATTTCGGCTTTTTCTGGCATTTCGATGTTTGATAAATCTAAAATATATGAAACAGGTAAGTGTCGATTCCCAGAGTTTGTTAATATCGAAAAAAGACAAGTTGAGTTCAGTAAATACCTACCTCCATTCGCGTCTCTTTATATCTAATATCTTTATGATATCTATTTAAACCTGAAAGATATAGACGGGTTTTTTACTCTTAGGTTTTTCTTCCTACCGTGGGTTCAACCCAGGGTAGGACATTTTTGCACCCCATTTTTTTGCTTTTGAGTAAGATTTATTCTATTATTTGTCACGAACTCAGGCCTTCAAAACGTTTTCTTTGGTAGATTGGAGTATTTCAACTGAGTGTATAAGAATATATTTGAAAAGCGAAACATCAAACTGTTAATGGTAGCGAACAATAAGTAAAGGCTGAAACCTGTCAATAGTAAAGAATAATATAAAAAAAAAAATATTATTTAAAGTTTATTGTTAAACATTAATTGACGTAAAACAATGGATATTAATGCCTAAATGCACTTTTAATTTTAAAGCTTTGTCTATCTCCCAAGAAACAAATTTTGATTACTCCGTCCCTACAAATTTATTAATGAGTAAAATATATAATGAGTGTACATTCAGAGAAAGGAGGGGGGTAACAAGGATAAAACACAGGCCCTAAAATTTACTTTTGGGTGTTTCAGATAATCCCTCAAGGACACACCCTCTCATAGCACATTCCTCCCTAAACTAAGATTGTGTGTGGTTAGCGATTTTTTAATCAGAGGTAACGCTATAGCGTTGCCTACAGTAAAGGCCATACGGCTCCAATGTTTTATTATTTTTTTCCCCAGAGGCTCTTCATATGGAAGGAGCCGTCTCATAAACTTTGGACGGGTTCATTCGACCGGAAAACGAGAGTTCTAGTGCCCTTTTTAAGAGTAAAAAAAGGTCGGGTGGCAACTAGCCCCCCCCCGCCTCCAATGCCCTTTTCCCCAAATGTAACCAATAAAAATTTTGAGATAGCCATTTTGTTAAAATAGTTCAAAGATCATATAACAAAAACTCCGGTGTCAACACAACCCCCCAGGGTCCGGGAAAAGGCGTTGTAAGTTATGCCCTGAGGGAATATATGGTTCTTATGGAGGGAATGCTCGTATAAACTTCAGAGATGACTCATTTGATTGGAAATTAAAAGTTCTAGTTCCTTTTATAAGAGTCAAAACCGATCAGAGGGTAACAAGCCCCCCAGCCCTTTTTCCCAATGCATCCGATTAAGTTTTGAGATAGCCATTTTGTTAAAAATAGTTCAAATATAATATAACAAAAACTCCTGTGTCAACACAACCCCAGGGTCTGAGGGCAGGCGTCGTAATTATGCCCTGGGGGTATATATGGTTATTATGGAAGGAATACTCGTATAAACTTCAGAGAGGGCTCATTTGATTGGAAATTGAAAGTTCTAGTTCACTTTATAAGAGTCAAAAGAGATTGGAGGGTAACCAACCCCCACGCCCTTTTTTCCCAAATGCATCCGATTAAAATTTTGAGATATCCATTTTGTTAAAAATAGTTCAAAGACAATATAACAAAACTCCGGTGTCGACACAACCTCCCAGTATCCGGGGCAAGCATTGTAATTTATGCCCTGGGGTAAATGTGGTTCTTATGGAAGGAATGCTCATATAAAATTCAGAGAAGGCTCATTTGATCGGAAATTGAAAGTCCTAGTTCACTTTTTAAGAGTAAAATAGGCCCCATGCCTATTTTACCAAATTCATTCGATAAAAATTTTGAGATAGCCATTTTGTTAAAAATAGTTTAAAGATTATATAACAAAAACTTCGGTGTCGACAAAACCCCCAGGGTCTGGGGCAGACGTTATAAGTATGCTCTGGGGGCATATATGGTTCTTATGGAAGGAATGCTCGTATAAACTTCAGAGAGGGCTCATTGATTGGAAATTGAAAGTTCTAGTTCACTTTTTAAGAGTCAAGAGAGATCGGAGGGGCTTTAGCCCCCTCCCCTCCATCCTCTTTTTTACTCACACCCATCCGATAAGAACTTTGAGATAGCCATTTTCTTTAGAAATAGTTAAAAATCATTTAACGAAAACTCCGGGGTCGACACAACCTCCCAGGGGCTGAGAGCAGGTGTTATAAACAATGCCTTTGGGAATATATGGTTCTTACGGAAGGGATGCTCATAAAAATTTTAAAGCGGGCTCATTTGATTGGAAATTGAAAGTTCTAGTTCAGTTTTTGAGAGTCAAAAGAGACTGGAGGGCAACTACCCCCCCCCCCCCCCCCACACACACACACCATTCCCCCAAAATACACCCAATAAAAATTAAGAGATAGCCATATTGTTAAAAATAGTTTAAAAGTCAAATAACAAATACTCAGGTGTCGACAAAACTCCCAAGGGCGCGGGGGCAATCGTCATAAGTTGTGCCCTAGAGGTATATAGGGTTCTTATGAAAGAGATGCTCGTATAAACTTCAGAGACAGCTCATTTGATTAGAAATTGAAAGTTCGAGTTCACTTTTTAAGATTCAAAAGAGTACCGAGGGCAACTAGCCCCCCCCCTCCCTCACGTCTTTTTTCCAAACCCATCCGATAAAATTTTTGAGATAGTCATTTTGTTAAAAAATAGTTCAAAGGTCGATTAAGATAAACTTTAGTGTCATTACAACCCCCCAGGTCTCGGGAGCAGGCGTTCTAAGTTATGCCCTGAAGGAATGTATGGTTATTATGAAAGGGATGCTCGTAATAAACTTAATAGAGGGCTCATTTGGTTGGAAATTGAAAGATGTAGTTCACTTTTTAAGAGTCAAGAGATCGGAGGTCAACTAGCTTCTACCCCCCACACCCATTCTTCCTCAAATCCATCCGCTACAAATTTTGAGATAGCCATTTTTTTAAAAAAATAGTTCAAACATTAAACGTTCAAACATAAAATAGTTCAAACATAAAATAGTTCAAGAGATGCTCGTATAAACTTCAGAGAAGTCTAATTTGATTAGAAATTGAAAGTTCGAGTTCACTTTTTAAGAGTCAAAAGAGATCCGAGGGCATCTAGCCCTCCCCTCACACCTTTTTTCCAAACCCATCCGATAAAATTTTTGAGATAACCATCTTGTTAAAAATGGTTCAAAGGTCGATTAAGAAAAACTCCAGTGTCAGTACAACCCCCCAGGGCTCTGGAGCAGGCGTTCTAAGTTACGACCTGAAGGAATGTATGGTTCTTATGAAAGGGATGCTCGTATAAACTTCAGAGAGGGTTCATTCGATTGGAAATTAGAAGTTCTTGTTCACTTTTTAAGAATCAAAAGATATCCTAAGGCAACGGGCCCTCTCCTCCCCCTGCACCCTTTTTTCCCCAAACCCATCCGATAAAAGCTTTGAGATAGCCATTTCGTTAAAAAAAAGTTGGAAGGTTAGATAAGAGAAGTTCCTCTGTTGACGCAACCTCCCACGGCCCGGGGGCAGGCGTTGTAAGTAATGCTCTGGGGGCATATGGGTTTTTTTATGGAAGGGATGCTCGTATAAACTTCGGAGAGGGGTCTTTGATTTGAAATTGAAAGTGCTCCTTCACTTTTTAAGAGTTAAAAGAAGTCGGAGGGCAACTAGCCCCCTCCCCTCCACGCCCTATTTTTCTCAAACCCATCCGATTAGAACTTCTAGAGAGTCATTTTTTTTAATGGTTCAAATATCGTATAAAGAAAACTGTGGGGGTGGACACAATCCTTCAGGGCCCGGAATAGGCGTTGTAAGTCATGCCTGGGGGCATATACAGCTGTTATGGAAGGAATACTCGTATAAACTTCGGAGAGGACACATTTGATTGTAAATTGTAAGTTCTAATTCAGCTTTTAAGAGTCAAAAGATATCAGAGGGCAACTATATAACCCACACGCCCCTTTTCCCCAAATGCATCCAATAAAAATTTTGAGATGGTCATTTTGTTAAAAATAGTTCAAAGCTCAGATAACAAAACTCTGGTGTCGACACAACCCCCAGGGCCCAGGGACAGGAGTTGCAATTTATACCCTTGGGGCATATATGGATCTTATGGAAGGGATAATCGCATAAACTTCAGAGAGGGCTCATTTGAATGGAAATTTAAGGTTCTTGTTCAATTTTTAAGAGTCAAAAGAGATCGCAGGACAACGGGCCACCCCTACGCCCTTTTTGTCCAAACCCATCTAACATAAATTTCGAAATATCTATTATTTTTAAATACTTCAAAAGTCATATAACAAAAACTCCGGTGTCAATACAACCCCCCAGGCTTCGGGGGCAGGCGTTGTAAATTATGTATTGGGGCCGTATATGGTTCTTACTAAAGGGATGAACGTATAAACTTCAGAGAGGGTGCATTTGCTTAAAAATTAAAAGTTCTAGTTCAATTTCTCAGAGTCAAAAGTGATCGGAGGGCAACTAGCCAGTCCCCCCTCCACGCTTTTTTCTTGCACAAACCCATCCGATAAAGAGTTTGAGGTTACTATTTTGTTAAAAATAGTTCAAACATCAGATATTGATGCACCGGGGTCGGAACAACCCTCCAGGACCTGAGGATAGGTGTTGAAAGTTATGCCCTGAGGGCTTATATGGCTCTTGCAGAAGGGATGCTCGTATGAATTTCGGAGAGGGCTCATTTGATTGAAAATGGAAAGTTCTATTTCATTTTTAAAGATTCAAAAGAGATCAAACGGCAACTAGTCCCCCCTCCCCCATCACACCGTTGTTTCCCCAAATCCTTCCGATAAAAATTTTGAGGTGGACATTTTGTTAAAAACATCAGATAAAGCTCAAACATCAGATAATAAAAACTCCAAGGTTGACACAATCCCATTTTTTATATTTTGATATTGTTACTTTAAAATTAGTTTTAATACTTTGATGAGCATTTGATTTTGAAAAAAAAAGTTTGATTTTGAAATAAGTAATTTTTTAAGAACTTGAAACTTTATGCTATCAAAAACGAACAAAAATTCAATTAAAAAAAACTTTCCGAAAAAGACTTTTTCAAAGAAAAGGTAAAGGCCATTTTAAACTTAAGATCAGCAAATACAAATACCTTTTAAAATCCAAACTCAAAACGACCAGAAATTAATTTGAAAAATAAATGAAACCCAAAACAAGCAGACATTAAATAAACAATCAATGCAAACCAAAATACAAAAGTTACTAATGTAAATGAGCAAATAAATGTTAAAACGAGTGAAATTTAAATTGAACATGCAAATCAAGCTTGAAACTAACAAAAATCACTACAAACTAGATTTTGGGTTTATCCTCCTTCTCTCACTTTAAAAGTCTAAAACCTACTCTGTCATTGGCACTTTACTGAAAACTATATGTGTCTTCAAAAGTCTTGGAAAGTATAAACAAAATCAAATTGATTATTTGATATACAATTATATTAATTGCTGAAAGATCCATCAATTGAAGATTTTATTTCCATGTAATTTTATTTTCATTTTCAATGCTGTAAGAATTGGAAAAGAAAATATGTGTAGTATAATTCGTTTTCAGTGAAGCACCAATGACGCAGTAGGCTTTAGGTCTTTACATTTAAGGAAGGGGGGCAGTATCAAGATTCTTGTTTGTAGTGAAACTATATTCTTCTTGAGCATTTTAGAAAGTTCTAATAAATTAAACTGAATATTTGATTTATAATGATATTAATTGCTGAAATCTCATCAGTTCAAACCTTTACTGTAAATTTAATGTTTATTTTCAATATTAAGTACGGAAGAGAATATTTGTAATACAATTCGTTTTCAGTAAAGTGGCAATGACGCAGTAGGTTTTGGATTTTTACAGTGAGAGAAGGAAGCAATACCCAAACTCTTGTTTGTAGTGATTCTTGTTCGTTCCAGGCTTGATTTGCATATTCAATTCAAATTTCTCTCGTTTTAACATTTATTTATTCATTTACATTAGTATTTATTGTATTTTTGCTTGCATTGATTGTTTATTTAGTCTATGTTCGTTTCGGGTTTCATTTATGTTTCAATAGCAAATTATTTTTGTTTTCGTTTTGAGCTTGATGTTCATATTCAGTTTAAGCATTACTCGCTTTAAGATTTATTTATTCATTTATATTGTAACTTGTTATAATATTACTCGTATGTTTTTTTGCTATGATTGTTTATTTACTTTCCGTTCGTTTGGGGTTTCATTTTTGAGTTTGAATTTTAACAGGTATTTGTATCTACTGATCTTAAGTTTGTAATGGCCTTTACTTTTCTTTGAAAAACTTCTTTTTCAAAAAGTTTTTTCTTTTAAATCAATATATGAAAATAATATCTTCTTTTTTCAAAGATAATTGTATAGACCTCTAAAGGTTGTTGAGTATAACAGCCTCAGTTGGCTTGGTGCTGCGGTGAGTTGTCAGTAGTAGTAGTAGTAGTAAATAATAAACAGATGTTACAAATGTTTTCTCTTTTTACAACTAGGGTTGTGAAGTTAGTAAATCTATGAGCATTGCTTTTGAATGAAGTAGGCCTATACTGAAAAGTTTTTTTGTTTTTAGATACCACCTCCTCTCCTCTCGGTGACATAATAATCTTTTTCACATAGTTTCAAAACTTTAATGTCACCTACACTAATTTAAAAACGACTTTTATTTTTTAAATTTTTTTTATCCAAACAATATTGATAAAAACACACTCTGATACTATACATAATTAACAGAATCAAAATTTTAATAACGATTATTAGCCTTCATTATCATTTTCTGTATTTTATCCTATATTTTCATTTTTACCCTTCCCTTTTTCCATTTTTTCCCTTTTACCTTTCATCTACATTTTTCTCCTATTAAAAAATAAATTCAACAAAATTACAAACTTCAACCAAACTTTAACTACCAAAAAAACTTCTCTTCCTCTATTTTCTCCTCCTTTATATCTCTGAAATTAAAAAACTAAACTAATCCAATATAACGCTTTCATCATCCTAACTATAGACTCCCTTTTCAAAACAGGAAAAAAAAATCCCATTTATACCAACTAAAAATGAATTAAGGCAATCAAATATATCAGGTTACTCTCCGGGGCATACTACAACACAAATAAAAACAAAACAAAATACAACGCACGTCCCGCTTGTAGGATACTCCCCCTCCTTGGACAAGCCTTTGGTGGTGGCTTTATTCACATTCCAAACTTTATAATACCCCTTCAAGCTTCAATAAAAAAAAATTATAATAAAAAGAATGAAAATAAAATAAATACAACCTGAACCATTCTTCCCAGTAGAATGGGGGGTGTTACTCCCATTGCCCACCCCTGCTGCCACCTATAACTTTTTTTGCACTCCAAATAAGGGCATAGCCTCCCTAGGAGAAAGATTACGTAATGGGGTCAATGACCTCTTTTTCCAAGGTCGATTTATTTGATGTTTCTATGTGTAATAACTCCGGAACGAAGGTTGCACATGCGCATTGAATTCTAACGGGAACAATGTTATTGATCTAGGACTCGAGGGGGAAGTGAATTTCCGAGAACTTGATTGCGTAATCGATCGTGAATGTCATGGTGTCCAGAAATAGTATTTGTTATTGTTGCTCTCGCCCAAATGTTATGACATTCCCGGAAACAGTTAGATCACGTGTTTCCTTCTCAGCCAATCAGCGAGTCGGATACATCCTCCTTCTCAGCCAATCAGAGGGCTGGTTACATATGATTTCCCCGTTACATAACAATTCGCCCTTGAGATTTCGTATATAACGGGCATGCAATATGATTCAATTATCAGAAAGTAAAGTAACCTGACAATGGATAGAACAATTAACATAATTGATGAGCTTGAGGCCTTGGCAACTGCAATTTACCATGTAAGTACATTTTTTATTTTCAAACGAATTTTCCATAGACATCCTCCAGTATATTCAGCTAAAACGTAAATATATTCCTTTACCCTAAACCCCCCCCCCCCCACCCAAACCATACAAACATCATTATACTCGATGGAAAACGTAAATATATCCTTTACCCAAAACCCCCCCCAAGCCTTACAAACATCATTATAATCAATGGAAAACATAAAATATACCCTAACCCCCTCCCACCATTGTTTCACAATCCCAAATTCTCGCAAAAAGAAATAATTTTCTTTCGAGAAATTATAGCCTTTCTCTATTGTGATTTAAACTGTCTACTGACTTCCGTCACTGTTGTTATTAACCTAACCTGGTTTTGACATAATGCTCTACGCGAGGTTAAAATTAGCTGTCACCCTTTTCCTATGTGTTTACGAACGCAGCAGCCAAAGTCAAAAGGAACTGTTTCTCCGTCAAAATTAAAAACACTTTGAGGCAATTGTAATAATTAGGCGCAGACGCAATGCGCTATTTTGGAGAAGAGAAACAGATTATTTTCAAGCTTTCTTTCGATAAAGTTTCTTTTATATTCCCGGGAGGGGAGCGTGAATCCATGATTTTTGTTGGGGAGGGGATTAGCACTTTTAATAGTGACAAAATAGAAATGAAATTTAATTTAAACACTTTTTTTTTCAGATATAATAATGTTTGGTGTGATTGACACAGAATATTGGTGAAATATTCCGCAACTGGCATTATATTCGAAGCAGCTTTCTTACTCCTAGACAATCAACGACGTGAAATTCATTGCTATAAATGGAACATCAGATACAATATGTATAAGTACGAGAAAAAACAGATGGAGTCCAACACTAAATTTTATAAATCGAAATGGCTTTTACGCTAAAACCATACGACCACATAATGAAAATGGCTATGAAATAAAACATGTACAAGAGGAAATTCAGGAAATATGCAGTTTTTTTTCGGTGTGCAAGCAGTTTATGTTAAGGGAAACGTGCCAACTGATAAACTCTTACTAGAAAAATGTGATAAAAACATAGCATTATTCAATTTAGAAGACTTCAAATGTGAGAAATACCTGCATTCAGTCCATGACCCAGAAGATGAAGTTAGATATTTCGCTAAATGGATACCGGAAAAGATACCTGACATGGAAAAATGCATCAGATATCCAAAGTCCTAAACTTGCTCCTCCTCATATCAAATGGATTAAGCTTCTTTTTTTTTAAATATGTCATTATTTTTTTCAAATGTTTTAAATATGTTTAAGCAATAAATATCTTAAGCCTCAACCGTTTTTATTCTTTAGAATAGTCCATCGCCATGAAAATTATACTTTCAGATTCAACATGTCAGGGAACACACTTTCAAGTTCAGCATGATGGAGAACCCTAAATAGTCACCCCTAAAAAGGTAAGTTAACCCTAAAAGGTTAAAGAATTTTTCTGAAATTATCTTAAGCCTGAGACGTTTTTTATTCTTTAGAATAGTCCATCGCCACGAAAATTAGACTTTCAGATTCAACATGCCAGGGAACACACTTTCAAGTTCAGCATGTTGGAGAACCCTAAATAGTCATCCATAAAAAGGTAAGTTAACCCTAAAAGGTTAAAGAATTTTTCTGAAATTATTAAGCCTCAACCGTTTTTATTCTTTAGAATAGTCCATCGCCATGAAAATTAGACTTTCAGATTCAACATGCCAGGGAACACACTTTCAAGTTCAGCATGTTGGAGAACCCTAAATAGTCACCCCTAAAAAGGTAAGTTAACCATAAAAAGGTTATCAAATTTCTGAAAAATTATCATAAGCCCTCATGCCACCACTTTTTGTTCTTTAGAATAGTCCCATCGCCATGAAAATTATACTTCAGATTCAACATGCCAGGGAACACACTTTCAGAGTTCAGCATGTTGGAGAACCCTAAATAGTCACCCCTAAAAAGGTAAGTTAACCCTAAAAGGTTAAAGAATTTTTCTGAAATTATCTTAAGCCTCAACCGTTTTTATTCTTTAGAATAGTCCATCGCCATGAAAATTATACTTTCAGATTCAACATGCCAGGGAACACACACTTTCAAGTTCAGCATGTTGGAGAACCCTAAATAGTCACCCCTAAAAAGGTAAGTTAACCATAAAAGGTTAAAGAATTTTTCTGAAATTATCTTAAGCCTCAACCGTTTTTTATTCTTTAGAATAGTCCATCGCCATGAAAATTATACTTTCAGATTCAACATGCCAGGGAACACACTTTCAAGTTCAGCATGTTGGAGAACCCTAAATAGTCACCCCTAAAAAGGTAAGTTAACCCTAAAAGGTTAAAGAATTTTTCTGAAATTATCTTAAGCCTCAACCGTTTTTATTCTTTAGAATAGTCCATCGCCATGAAAAATTATACTTTCAGATTCAACATGCCAGGGAACACACTTTCAAGTTCAGCATGTTGGAGAACCCTAAATAGTCACCCCTAAAAAGGTAAGTTAACCCTAAAAGGTTAAAGAATTTTTCTGAAATTATCTTAAGCCTCAACCGTTTTTATTCTTTAGAATAGTCCATCGCCATGAAAATTATACTTTCAGATTCAACATGTCAGGGAACACACTTTCAAGTTCAGCATGTTGGAGAACCCTAAATAGTCACCCCTAAAAAGGTAAGTTAACCCTAAAAGGGTTAAAGAATTTTTCTGAAATTATCAAGCCTGAGACGTTTTTATTCTTTAGAATAGTCCATCGCCACGAAAATTAGACTTTCAGATTCAACACGCCAGGGAACACACTTTCAGTTCAGCATGTTGGAGAACCCTAAATAGTCACCCATAAAAAGGTAAGTTAACCCTAAAAGGTTAAAGAATTTTTCTGAAATTATCATAAGCCTGAGACGTTTTTATTCTTTAGAATAGTCAATCGCCACGAAAATTAGACTTTCAGATTCAACATGCCAGGGAACACACTTTCAAGTTCAGCATGTTGGAGAACCCTAAATAGTTATCCATAAAAAGGTAAGTTAACCCTAAAAGGTTAAAGAATTTTTCTGAAATTATCTTAAGCCTGAGACGTTTTTATTCTTTAGAATAGTCCATCGCCACGAAAATTAGACTTTCAAATTCAACATGCCAGGGAACACACTTTCAAGTTCAACATGTTGGAGAACCCTAAATAGTCATCCATAAAAAGGTAAGTTAACCCTAAAAGGTTAAAGAATTTTTCTGAAATTACACTTTCAGATCCAGTATGTCAGGGGACACACTTTCAGATTCAGCATGTAGGAGAACCCTAAATGCTCATCCCTAAAAAGGTAAGTTAACCCTAAATGGTTAAAGAATTTCTCTATTTATGCAGAGTTTCAACTAGCTATGGCTAAGTTTGTTAAAGACAAACTATTTTCTTGCGAAAACACACAAAATCAGAAAAAAATGGTTCAATGTTCCTTTAGTACCTACGCAATTAGACTAAAAATGAAGATATTTATGCAGAGTTTCAACTAGCTATGGCTATGTTTGCTAAAGACAAGCTATTTTCTTGCGCGAAAACACACAAAATCAGAAAAAAAATGTTCAATGTTCCTTTTAGTACCTACGCAATTAGACTAAAAATGAAGATATTTATGCAGAGTTTCAACTAACTATGGCTAAGTTTGCTAAAGACAAGCTATTTTCTTGCGAAAACCCACAAACTCAGAAAAAAAAATGATTCAATGTTCCTTTAGTACCTACGCAATTAGGCTGAAATGAAGATATTTATGCAGAGTTTCAACTAGCTATGGCTAAGTTTGCTAAAGACAAGCTATTTTCTTGCGAAAACCCACAAACTCAGAAAAAATGTCTTTTAGTACATACGCAATGTCCTTTAGTACCTACGCAATTAGGCTGAAATGAAGATATTTATGCAGAGTTTCAACTAGCTATGGCTAAGTTTGCTAAAGACAAGCTATTTTCTTGCGAAAACCCACAAAATCAGAAAAAATGATCAATGTTCCTTTAGTACCTACGCAATTAGACTAAAAATGAAGATATTTATGCAGAGTTTCAACTAGCTATGGCTAAGTTTTGCTAAAGACAAGCTATTTTCTTGCGAAAACACACAAAATCAGAAAAAATGTTCAATGTTCCTTTAGTACCTACGCAATTAGACTAAAATGAAGATATTTATGCAGAGTTTCAACTAGCTATGGCTAAGTTTGCTAAAGACAAGCTATTTTCTTGCGAAAACACACAAAATCAGAAAAAATGTTCAATGTTCCTTTAGTACCTACGCAATTAGACTAAAAATGAAGATATTTATGCAGAGTTTCAACTAGCTATGGCTAAGTTTGCTAAAGACAAGCTATTTTCTTGCGAAAACACACAAAATCAGAAAAAATGTTCAATGTTCCTTTAGTACCTACACAATTAGACTAAAAATGAAGATATTTATGCAGAGTTTCAACTAGCTATGGCTAAGTTTGCTAAAGACAAGCTATTTTCTTGCGAAAACACACAAAATCAGAAAAAATGTTCAATGTTCCTTTAGTACCTACACAATTAGACTAAAAATGAAGATATTTATGCAGAGTTTCAACTAGCTATGGCTAAGTTTGCTAAAGACAAGCTATTTTCTTGCGAAAACACACAAAATCAGAAAAAAAATGTTCAATGTTCCTTTAGTACCTACGCAATTAGACTAAAAATGAAGATATTTATGCAGAGTTTCAACTAGCTATGGCTAAGTTTGCTAAAGACAAGCTATTTTCTTGCGAAAACACACAAAATCAGAAAAAAATGTTCAATGTTCCTTTAGTACCTACGCAATTAGACTAAAAATGAAGATATTTATGCAGAGTTTCAACTAGCTATGGCTAAGTTTGCTAAAGACAAGCTATTTTCTTGCGAAAACACACAAATCAGAAAAAATGTTCAATGTTCCTTTAGTACCTACGCAATTAGACTAAAAATGAAGATATTTATGCAGAGTTTCAACTAGCTATGGATAAGTTTGCTAAAGACAAGCTATTTTCTTGCGAAAACACACAAAATCAGAAAAAATGTTCAATGTTCCTTTAGTACCTACGCAATTAGACTAAAAATGAAGATATTTATGCAGAGTTTCAACTAGCTATGGCTAAGTTTGCTAAAGACAAGCTATTTTCTTGTGAAAACACACAAAAATCAGAAAAAATGTTCAATGTTCCTTTAGTACCTACGCAATTAGACTAAAAATGAAGATATTTATGCAGAGTTTCAACTAGCTATGGCTAAGTTTGCTAAAGACAAGCTATTTTCTTGCGAAAACACACAAAATCAGAAAAAATGTTCAATGTTCCTTTAGTACCTACGCAATTAGGCTAAAATGAAGATATTTATGCAGAGTTTCAACTAGCTATGGCTAAGTTTACTAAAGACAAGCTATTTTCTTGCGAAAACACACAAAATCAGAAAAAATGTTCAATGTTCCTTTAGTACCTACGCAATTAGACTAAAATGAAGATATTTATGCAGAGTTTCAACTAGCTATGGCTAAGTTTGCTAAAGACAAGCTATTTTCTTGTGAAAACACACAAAATCAGAAAAAATGTTCAATGTTCCTTTAGTACCTACGCAATTAGACTAAAAATGAAGATATTTATGCAGAGTTTCAACTAGCTAAGGCTAAGTTTGCTAAAGACAAGCTATTTTCTTGCGAAAACACACAAAATCAGAAAAAATTGTTAATGTTCCTTTAGATTAGGTTAGGTTACCTACGTACGCGCGCAATATAGACTAAAAATGGTTAAGATAGGTTAGATTAAGTTAGCAGAGTTTAAACTTAGCTATGGTTAGCTAAGTTACTAAAGACTAACCTAGCTATTTTCTTGCGAAAACACACAAAATCAGAAAAAACCTAACCTAACTTCAATGTTCCTAACTTAATACCTACCAATAAGGCTTAGACCTAAAATGAAGATATGCGCAGAGTTTCAACTAGCTATGGCTAAGTTTACTAAAGAACCTAACAATATATTTTTCTGCGAAAACACACAAAATCAGCTTGTCTTTTTTGCAAACTTAGTTCAATGTTCTCTAGTACCTACTTCATTTAGGCCTAAATGAAGGTACTTATGCAGAGTTTCAACATTTTTTTTTCTATTTTGTGTAGCTATTTTCGCAAGAAAATAGTTTGTCTTTAGCACTTAGCCATAAGATCTAGTTGAAACTCTGCATAAATATCTTCATTTAAGCCTAATGTTTAGCTAAGGAACATTGAACATTTTTTCTGATTTTGTGTGTTTTCGCAAGAAAATAGCTGTCTTTAGTAACTTAGCCATAGCTAGTTGAAAACTCTGCATAAATATCTTCATTTTTAGTCTAGATTGTGTAGGTTAGCTAAAGGAACATTGAACATTTTTTCTGATTTTTGTGGTTTTCGCAAGAAAATAGCTTGTCTTTAGCAAACTTAGTCATAGCTAGTTGAAACTCTGCATTAGGCTATCTTCAGGTTAGTCTAATTGCGTAGGTACTAAAGGAACATTGAACTCATTTTTTCTGATTTTGTGTGTTAACAAGAAAATAGCTTAGCAAACTTAGCCTTAATCTAGTTGAAACTCTAACATAAATATCTTCATTTTAAGTCTAATTAAGGTACTAAAGGAACATTGAACATTTTTTCTGATTTTGTGTGTTTTCCAAGAAAATAACTTAACTTTAGCAAACTAACATAGCTAGTTGAAACTCTGCGTACGTAAATATCTTAACCAAATCTAACTGCGTAATACTAAAGGAACATTGAACATTTTTTCTGATTTTGTGTGTTTTCGCAAGAAAATAGCTTGTCTTTAGTAAACTTAGCCATAGCTAGTTGAAACTCTGCATAAATATCTTCATTTCAGCCTAATTGCGTAGGTACTAAAGAACATTGAACATTTTTTTTCTGATTTTGTGTGTTTTCGCAAGAAAATAGCTTGTCTTTAGCAAACTTAGCCATAGCTAGTTGAAACTCTGCATAAATATCTTCATTTTAAGTCTAATTGCGTAGGTACTAAAGGAACATTGAACATTTTTTCTGATTTTGTGTGTTTTTTCGCAAGAAAATAGCTTGTCTTTAGCAAACTTAGCCATAGCTAGTTGAAACTCTGCATAAATATCTTCATTTTTAGTCTAATTGCGTAGGTACTAAAGGAACATTGAACATTTTTTCTGATTTTGTGTGTTTTCGCAAGAAAATAGCTTGTCTTTAGCAAACTTAGCCATAGCTAGTTGAAACTCTGCATTGAAATATCTTCATTTTTAGTCTAATTGCGTAGGTACTAAAGGAACATTGAACATTTTTTTCTGATTTTGTGTGTTTTCACAAGAAAATAGCTTGTCTTTAGCAAACTTAGCCATAGCTAGTTGAAACTCTGCATAAATATCTTCATTTTTAGTCTAATTGCGTAGGTACTAAAGGAACATTGAACATTTTTTCTGATTTTGTGTGTTTTCGCAAGAAAATAGCTTGTCTTTAGCAAACTTAGCCATAGCTAGTTGAAACTCTGCATAAATATCTTCATTTTTTAGTCTAATTGCGTAGGTACTAAAGGAACATTGAACATTTTTTCTGATTTTGTGTGTTTTCGCAAGAAAATAGCTTGTCTTTAGTAAACTTAGCCATAGCTAGTTGAAACTCTGCATAAATATCTTCATTTTTAGTCTAATTGCGTAGGTACTAAAGGAACATTGAACATTTTTCTGATTTTGTGTGTTTTCGCAAGAAAATAGCTTGTCTTTAGCAAACTTAGCCATAGCTAGTTGAAACTCTGCATAAATATCTTCATTTCAGCCTAATTGCGTAGGTACTAAAGGAACATTGAACATTTTTTTTTTCTGATTTTGTGTGTTTTCACAAGAAAATAGCTTGTCTTTAGCAAACTTAGCCATAGCTAGTTGAAACTCTGCATAAATATCTTCATTTTTAGTCTAATTGCGTAGGTACTAAAGGAACATTGAACATTTTTTTCTGATTTTGTGTGTTTTCGCAAGAAAATAGCTTGTCTTTAGCAAACTTAGTCCATAGCTAGTTGAAACTCTGCATAAATATCTTCATTTTTAGTCTAATTGCGTAGGTACTAAGGAACATTGAACATTTTTTCTGATTTTGTGTGTTTTCGCAAGAAAATAGCTTGTCTTTAGCAAACTTAGCCATAGCTAGTTGAAACTCTGCATAAATACTTCATTTTTAGTCTAATTGCGTAGGTACTAAAGGAACATTGAACATTTTTTCTGATTTTGTGTGTTTTCGCAAGAAAATAGCTTGTCTTTAGCAAACTTAGCCATAGCTAGTTGAAACTCTGCATAAATATCTTCATTTTTAGTCTAATTGCGTAGGTACTAAAGGAACATTGAACATTTTTTTTCTGATTTTGTGTGTTTTTCGCAAGAAAATAGCTTGTCTTTAGCAAACTTAGCCATAGCTAGTTGAAACTCTGCATAAATATCTTCATTTTTAGTCTAATTGCGTAGGTACTAAAGGAACATTGAACATTTTTCTGATTTTGTGTGTTTTCGCAAGAAATAGCTTGTCTTTAGCAAACTTAGCCATAGCTAGTTGAAACTCTGCATAAATATCTTCATTTCAGCCTAATTGCGTAGGTACTAGAGGAACATTGAACATTTTTTTTTCTGATTTTGTGTGTTTTCGTGAGAAAATAGCTTGTCTTTAGCAAACTTAGCCATAGCTAGTTGAAACTCTGCATAAATACCTTCATTTTTAGTCTAATTGCGTAGGTACTAAAGGAACATTGAACATTTTTTTTCTGATTTTGTGTGTTTTCGCAAGAAAATAGCTTGTCTTTAGCAAACTTAGTCATAGCTAGTTGAAACTCTGCATAAATATCTTCATTTTTAGTCTAATTGTGTAGGTACTAAAGGAACATTGAACATTTTTTCTGATTTTGTGTGTTTTCGCAAGAAAATAGCTTGTCTTTAGTAAACTTAGCCATAGCTAGTTGAAACTCTGCATAAATAACTTCATTTTTAGTCTAATTGCGTAGGTACTAAAGGAACATTGATCATTTTTTCTGATTTTGTGTGTTTTCGCAAGAAAATAGCTTGTCTTTAGCAAACTTAGCCATAGCTAGTTGAAACTCTGCATAAATATCTTCATTTCAGCCTAATTGCGTAGGTACTAAAGGAACATTGAACATTTTTTCTGATTTTGTGTGTTTTCGCAAGAAAATAGCTTGTCTTTAGCAAACTTAGCCATAGCTAGTTGAAACTCTGCATAAATATCTTCATTTTAGTCTAATTGCGTAGGTACTAAAGGAACATTGAACATTTTTTCTGATTTTGTGTGTTTTCGCAAGAAAATAGTTTGTCTTTAACAAACTGTAGCCATAGCTAGTTTTCTGCATAAATAGAGAAAATAACCATTTAGGGTTAACTTACCTTTTTTTCTAGGGATGAGCATTTAGGATTCTCCTACATGCTGAATCTGAAAGTGTGTCCCCTGACATCTGCTTAAAGTGTAATTTCAGAAAAATTTTTAACCTTTAGGGTTAACTTACCTTTTTATGGATGACTATTTAGGGTTCTCCAACATGTTGAACTTGAAAGTGTGAAACCTGGCATGTTTGAATTTGAAAGTCTAATTTTCGTGGCGATGGACTATTCTAAAGAATAAAAACGTCTCAAAGATAATTTCAGAAAATTCTTTAACCTTTTAGGGTTAACTTACCTTTTTATGGATAACTATTTAGGGTTCTCCAACATGCTGAACTTGAAAGTGTGTTCCCTGCATGTTGAATAAAGTCTAATTTTCTTTGAATTCTAAAGAATTTAGGCTTAATACTTACCTTTAACCTTTTAGGGTTAACTTACCTTTTTATGGATGACTATTTAGGGTTCTCCAACATGCTGAACTGAAAGTGTGTTCCCTGGCGTGTTGAATCTGAAAGTCTAATTTTCGTGGCGATGGACTATTCTAAAGAATAAAAACGTCTCAGGCTTGATATTTCAGAAAAATTCTTTAACCTTTTTAGGGTTAACTTACCTTTTTATGGATGACTATTTAGGGTTCTCCAACATGTTGAACTTGAAAGTGTGTTCCCTGGCATGTTGAATCTGAAAGTATAATTTTCGTGGCGATGGACTATTCTAAAGAATAAAAACGTCTCAGGCTTAAGATAATTTCAGAAAAATTCTTTAACCTTTTAGGGTTAACTTACCTTTTTAGGGATGACTATTTAGGGTTCTCCAACATGCTGAACTTGAAAGTGTGTTCCCTGGCATGTTGAATCTGAAAGTCTAATTTTCGTGGCGATGGACTATTCTAAAGAATAAAAACGTCTGAGGCTTAAGATAATTTCAGAAAAATTCTTTAACCTTTTAGGGTTAACTTACCTTTTTAGGGGGACTATTTAGGGTTCTCCAACATGCTGAACTTGAAAGTGTGTTCCCTGGCGTGTTGAATCTGATAGTATAATTTTCATGGCGATGGACTATTCTAAAGAATAAAAAACGGTTGAGGCTTAAGATAATTTCAGAAAAATTCTTTAACCTTTTAGGGTTAACTTACCTTTTTAGGGGTGACTATTTAGGGTTCTCCAAACATGCTGAACTTGAAAGTGTGCTCCCTGGCATGTGAATCTGAAAGTATAATTTTCATGGCGATGGACTATTCTAAAGAATAAAAACGGTTGAGGCTTAAGATAATTTCAGAAAAATTCTTTAACCTTTTAGGGTTAACTTACCTTTTTTAGGGGTGACTATTTAGGGTTCTCCAACATGCTGAACTTGAAAGTGTGTTCCCTGGCATGTTGAATCTGAAAGTATAATTTTCATGGCGATGGACTATTCTAAAGAATAAAAACGGTTAAGGCTTAAGATAATTTCAGAAAAATTCTTTAACCTTTTAGGGTTAACTTACCTTTTTAGGGGTGACTATTTAGGGTTCTCCAACATGCTGAACTTGAAAGTGTGTTCCCTGGCATGTTGAATCTGAAAGTATAATTTTCATGGCGATGGATATTCTAAAGAATAAAAAACGGTTGAGGCTTAAGATAATTTCAGAAAAATTCTTTAACCTTTTATGGTTAACTTACCTTTTTAGGGGTGACTATTTAGGGTTCTCCAACATGCTGAACTTGAAAGTGTGTTCCCTGGCATGTTGAATCTGAAAGTCTAATTTTCATGGCGATGGACTATTCTAAAGAATAAAAACGGTTGAGGCTTGATAATTTCAGAAAAATTCTTTAACCTTTTAGGGTTAACTTTACCTTTTTATGGATGACTATTTAGGGTTCTCCAACATGCTGAACTTGAAAGTGTGTTCCCTGGCATGTTGAATCTGAAAGTCTAATTTTCGTGGCGATGGACTATTCTAAAGAATAAAAACGTCTCAGGCTTAAGATAATTTCAGAAAAATTCTTTAACCTTTTAGGGTTAACTTACCTTTTTAGGGGTGACTATTTAGGGTTCTCCATCATGCTGAACTTGAAAGTGTGTTCCCTGACATGTTGAATCTGAAAGTATAATTTTCATGGTGATGGACTATTCTAAAGAATAAAAACGGTTGAGGCTTAAGATATTTTTGCTTAAACATATTTAAAACATTTGAAAAAAATAATGACATATTTAAAAAAAAAAAGAAGCTTAATCCATTTGATATGAGGAGGAGCAAGTTTAGGACTTTGGATATCTAATGCATTTTTCCATGTCAGGTATCTTTTCCGGTATCCATTTAGCGAAATATCTAACTTCATCTTCTGGGTCATGGACTGAATGCAGGTATTTCTCACATTTGAAGTCTTCTAAATTGAATAATGCTATGTTTTTATCACATTTTTCTAGTAAGAGTTTATCAGTTGGCACGTTTCCCTTAACATAAACTGCTTGCACACCGAAAAAACTGCATATTTCCTGAATTTCCTCTTGTACATGTTTTATTTCATAGCCATTTTCATTATGTGGTCGTATGGTTTTAGCGTAAAAGCCATTTCGATTTATAAAATTTAGTGTTGGACTCCATCTGTTTTTCTCGTACTTAAACATATTGTATCTGATGTTCCATTTATAGCAATGAATTTCATGTCGTTGATTGTCTAGGAGTAAGAAAGCTGCTTCGAATATAATGCCAGTTGCGGAATATTTCAGACCAATATATTCTGTGTCAATCACACCAAACATTATTATATCTGAAAAAAAAAGTGTTTAAATTAAATTTCATTTCTATTTTGTCACTATTAAAAGTGCTAATCCCCTCCCCAACAAAAATCATGGATTCACGCTCCCCTCCCGGGAATATAAAAGAAACTTTATCGAAAGAAAGCTTGAAAATAATCTGTTTCTCTTCTCCAAAATAGCGCATTGCGTCTGCGCCTAATTATTACAATTGCCTCAAAGTGTTTTAATTTTGACGGAGAAACAGTTCCTTTTGACTTTGGCTGCTGCGTTCGTAAACACATAGGAAAAGGGTGACAGCTAATTTTAACCTCGCGTAGAGCATTATGTCAAAACCAGGTTAGGTTAATAACAACAGTGACGGAAGTCAGTAGACAGTTTAAATCACAATAGAGAAAGGCTATAATTTCTCGAAAGAAAATTATTTCTTTTTGCGAGAATTTGGGATTGTGAAACAATGGTGGGAGGGGGTTAGGGTATATTTTATGTTTTCCATTGATTATAATGATGTTTGTAAGGTTTGGGGGGGGGTTTGGGGTAAAGGAATATATTTACGTTTTCCATCGAGTATAATGATGTTTGTATGTTTGGGTGGGGGGGTGGGGGGGGGGGTTTGGGGTAAAGGAATATATTTACGTTTTAGCTGAATATACTGGAGGATGTCCATGGAAAATTCGTTTGAAAAAAAAATGTACTTACATGGTAAATTGCAGTTGCCAAGGCCTCGAGCTCATCAATTATGTTAATTGTTCTATCCATTGTCAGGTTACTTTACTTTCTGATAATTGAATCATATTGCATGCCCGTTATATACGAAATCTCAAGGGCGAATTGTTATGTAACGGGGAAATCATATGTAACCAGCCCTCTGATTGGCTGAGAAGGAGGATGTATCCGACTCGCTGATTGGCTGAGAAGGAAACACGTGATCTAACTGTTTCCGGGAATGTCATAACATTTGGGCGAGAGCAACAATAACAAATACTATTTCTGGACACCATGACATTCACGATCGATTACGCAATCAAGTTCTCGGAAATTCACTTCCCCCTCGAGTCCTAGATCAATAACATTGTTCCCGTTAGAATTCAATGCGCATGTGCAACCTTCGTTCCGGAGTTATTACACATAGAAACATCAAATAAATCGACCTTGGAAAAAGAGGTCATTGACCCCATTACGTAATCTTTCTCCCTAGGGAGGCTATGCCCTTATTTGGAGTGCAAAAAAAAGTTATAGGTGGCAGCAGGGGTGGGCAATGGGAGTAACACCCCCCATTCTACTCTTCCCTTACAAAAACCTCAACAAACAATAAAACATATACTTAAACAACACAATACTTATTTACGAAGAAGGGTTCAAAAATTCTAACAAATTACCCATAAACTTTAAATTTCCAAATAAATTCATACTTTACTTGATTGCCTTAAAAAAAAAAAGAAGAAAAAATCGATTATTTACCAAACTCTCTATCCACTCCTCATCAATTCTTTCTTTCCATTTTCTATTCTTTCTCAAAAGCTCTACTTTCCCCCTAACTATTCCTTTAAATCTTTCTAACTCAACTCTCTTTTTCTTTTTCCTCATTTTCAAAATATGGGTACATTCCCATATCACAATTAATAACCTTCTTTTCTGCCTCTTTTCATCACCTTTTCTTTCAAATCTAACTTCAATTTTTTTTTTTTTACTATTTAAACTCACCATCTCTATATTCTCACCCCAAAAAACATCAAAAATAAAACTAAAAACTTCTTTGTAAAAATTACATTCTATAGATTCATGTTGTAAACCATCAACCACCATTTCAAGGCACAGGTCCTTTATTTCGCCCTTCTTGAAACGGCTTATTCTATCCCGGTAAGGTAATATGGTGTGTATCAGCATAAACATCACCTCTTTTTCTCTAGTGTCACACGGTACTTCATTTAAATTTTTGAAATCCGCATCAAAATCCATGAAAGGTTCTTTTTCTTTAACATGGTATGAAAAATTGTCTTCTCGGGTCCATATGTAATCATCTATGACCCTTTTCCTTTCTATCTGACTCAATCCGTCCTTTTGATCTCAATTCTCTTAAAGTTCCCACTGTTTCCTTTAACTGATCTGGGACCTCTTCCACTAGCGTCAAAACTTGTTCCTCAACTACTTCGTTCAAGACCGGTAGTAGCCAATCTCTCTCCAAACATCCAAATTCATCGTCCCTTTGGAGCATCTGAATAGCATTTCTCCAAAAAAGTATTTGGCATACATTCCTATAATTTACCACTCCTATTCCTCCTTTTACTCAGGGTACAAAGAGCATTTTCATACTGAAAAGTTAAACTGAAAAGTCTTTTTAAATATTTGAAGTATATTGTTTAATGTATGAAGTCTTGTACAGTAATGCTGTGCAAAGCAAATCAAGAGGTTCAAGGATTCTGGAAAACCATCTTAGATAGAAATCTGACGCAATTTATGAGACATTTAACTTTTAATTAAACTTTTATTTTTAAATCAAATTTAACTTTTATTTAAGACACTTAACAATATATGAGACATTTAACTTTTAATTAAACTTTTATTTTTGAATTAAATTTGACTTTTATTTAAGACATTTAATAATTTATGAAACATTTAACTTTTAATTTTCGTCTTCTAGTCTGACCAGTCGTTCTTTAAGTATTAAGTACAAATTAAAACTGTAGCTTAAAAATCGATAAGTTAAGGAGAGGGAGGGCTTCCTTATATTCTGAATAATTTCAGTTCGTTATGCATAATGTCGCTATTTACTTTCATTAGCCGGAAATTCGTAATCACCAAGCTTATAAATTCTTAAATATTAAGTTTGGCTAAAATAAAAAAGCCCCAACCAAATATAGTATAGAGTAATGTATATTTACCAAACAATATCAATAGATATTATTTAATACCTTGAAGAAAAATGTTACACGTCTACACATCAATCTGGCTTTCAACATGGCATTGGAAGTGCAGACGCCCTTACGGTTGTTGCTAATTCTGTGCCTGATGTTTCAGGTACTTCACTCGCCTTGGTGAGTCATGATGCTCACCCACCTTTGATTCCCTGATCCATCTCTTAGGCTTTTAAAGGCTTTTAAAAGAGGAGCAAATCCGGATATTATCAGATATCAAAGGGATATGTATGCTAAGCAAGAAGTCCGTTTTATAATCCCTGTTATGCAAGACAAAATGGAGAGGCCATTGGATAGAACTTTACCAGTTAATAGAGGAGCCAGGCAAGGTGTCATTTCCTCACCTTGTTGTTTTCGCCCGTCTGACCAAATCATTTATTTTGGTAATCCCATTGGAAAATACTATCTCCCACACTCGCCATCTCCTAACAGAAGGCATCAAACGCCACATATCAACTTCATGCGCTTCCATAGTCTCTGTTAAGCTTCGTTTCAATCATCGTTATCTAGCAACGCTGTAAAACACTTTTGCTCTCCCCTATATCCTCTACAGTGTACCCTTCTAGAAGATTCTTACAAATGATAATGAATTGAAAATGTGCCCTATTTTTTTTCCGTTTCACAAAATACCTACTGAGGACACGCAATTCTAAACTCATCAATAGTCTTCTCATAGCAGATCCTACTATAACCGTGGCTAAACTTATGGAGAAACACAACCAAAAGATTTCAAGATATGCTTGGAGCCAACTTCTTCAATTGTAGTTATGTTGTCATAGTCGTATAGTGATATTTTTTCTCTTGTTTTTTTTTTTTTCCGTGTAGTGTTCTGTCATTTCCTTTTTGTACGAAGACGGGATTTCAATAAATAATAATAATTATAATAAGATACTGCCTGATCGGGGCGAAGGTAGAATGTGCGGAGCTGCATTAGCCTCCAGCAAATTGGTGTTGCAGTGGGTTGTTAGTAGTAGTTGCCTAGTTGTAGAACTGTCTGATCAATAGACCATATCAAATATGACGTTATTTAAATTTGATATTGTTTGTTTTCAGGACAGCATTTCATGTTGTTTCGACAATTCTAGCTACCGACGTTTGACTGTTTAGATGCGCCATTTTTTCTGTCCTTGTTCTACCATTAAAAATTTCGTTTTTTGTATTTATTTAACAAGAATCCTGGATAATAATCCGAACTATTTAATATTTATTCAAATATTTATTTCATTTCAAAAATTATTTACCCGTGTTATCTTCTTTTATTTTTGTTTTATAAAGATCTTGATAATAATAATAATAATAAATATATTCAACAAACATGGTGAATTCTTCAATTGAACTGTCGTATTACTCCCTCAAATAACTTTTATGAAATTTAAGACAGCGAAAATCCTCTAGTCTCGACAACATATTCGCGACCTCTCATTTTGGGACTAATTTTTTTCAAATGCTGTGTAAATGAAACTACTGTGCAATGACTATGGAAAATGGAACTTCATGGTGTGAATTCTTCTGGGTACTAGCACCAATTAGCATTACAAGCACCAACTTGCACTACAGCTAGAAAATAGCACTTCTTTTAAGCATGACTGTGGCACGCATATAATTATGGCCCCTTCGATCTCCGTTCATTTAGCAATTTCCCCTTTGTCAGCAAAGATAAGGACCGGCTACAATAATGTCTGCTGTAGATACTCTATTTTGATTCTGTATTTTTCAGGTGTAAGTGCCCAGCTGGCTTTCATCCAAGAAAGACCCACAAAGAATGTATATGTGAGTGTCATAATCAAGAATGTACTCGTGTCAGCCTTGGCAGAGTTCAGCTTCCCAGGGAAGAGAGATTGTAAGTTACATAAATAAGACCCTAAAATATACATTTTCTATGTACTTGAAGCCAGTTACTTTTTAATTGCTCCATTAGAGGGAATATTGATTGGGTTAAATTTCAAACTTCGGTGTATGTAGAAAAGTAATCTATAGCAATTTATCTATAACTCAATATAAAATACAGGTAAACGTGGAAGAAAGTAATATAAGAAAAAATAAAAGAAGCAAATTGAAAAAAAATTGTGTTCAGCTAGATGAGGAATTTACAAAAAGACTGTGAAATTGCTGGGACTTCGAAATAGTAGGCACAGAAAGCCCATCGTGCAGGCAGCTTTGCCTTTATTTCTAGAGCGTTAAGTTCTACACAACTTGTATATTCTTAGACTACAAATATAATTGATATATCAAATGTCCTGCTTGCGCTGTGTAGAATGCTTGGATTATGCACTTGAGAAACGAAACATACCTTTTGGGTAATCTGACATTACAACCACAGTTTTAACCCATCCAAAATTATTTGCGACGGAGATTAAGAATGTGGGTACATTCAACGAGGAGTGATTATAATTAACTATGATAAGACGCTGGGGCTTCGCGATTTTTTTTTTCATCTCTGTTTAATCATAATTAATCACTATCTCGACATAGAACGCTCCATTTAGGAGAATATTTCTAAAATTCGAAAACAGTGGTAACATTATGCATATCTTCAACAGTTCAGTGCAAACACTTTCACAGTGAAAAGATAATCAGACTTAATTAATCCTGACTTCTTGTTGTTTCGATTAGTCTTGAGACATGTTAGCATAATCTCATCCCTGGAATCAAATTGGCACCCTTCATTCTGTTGCTGCAGCTGGGTTTGAACTTTTGGTCCCGTATTTCCTTGCTGAGATCCAATTCAGTGTGCCACTACAGGAGTTCAAGATTCACAAGTGTACTAATTGTAATATTCTAGACACAGAATTCTGCCAACTTTCAATTAGGATAAGCCTTATTATGTCCCGCCCATTATTGATTTCACTGTCAATTAGATTCAGGGTGGATACCACGTAGTAATCAAATTTAATGATGATTGACTTCTCTGACTGAAATTTGTTCCATGTCACTGAATTAAAAAAACAAAAACAAATGTCTTAGTGAACCCTGTTCCGCTTTTGTAAAATAATTAGTTATTTTAAACTCAAGTTAGACGCTGAAGTAAAAATAAAGGGTATATCAAAGAGTATGGGTAACTTATAAGAGTGGGAACTGGTGCTAGTGTCGAAAAAAAAACTAATAACGCCATCTAGTGTTTGGCGACACTTGGAATTTTATCCAATGTATTAATATGAATAATTAGTTTAATTAGTGAAATTGGTTAGATTAGGGCAGTAATAAGTGTGTGTAATCCCTGTAACCCCTACTCCGACCCCCAACTAGAAAAAAATTCCTCCTGAACACACCTGTAGCCTATACTTCCCAATAACCAATACTATATGTGAACAATGGGGAAAGTTTATAACTTGCAGCCCTTCCCCCGGGAACTGTAGGGCATTAAGTTATCCAGTTATCCTCAAAGACATATTAATTTGATTTTCGACTATGCTGAACAAAAAGGTTATCTCAAAATTTTGATTGGGTGACTTTGGGAAAAAATGAGCGTGGGAGGGTGCCAAGTTGCCCTCCAATTTTTTTGCTCTCTTAAAAAGGGCACTAGAACTTTTAGTCTCCGTTCAAGTAAGCCCTCTCACGATCTTCTAGGACTACCGGATCGATACTATCACCCCTGGGAAAAAAAAAAAAAAAAAACAGAAAAAAAAAAACAAATAAACACACATCCGTGATCTTTCTTCTTGCAAAAAATACAAAATTCCACATTTTTGCAGATAGATGCTTTAAACCTCAATAGTAGTGTTCTCTGATACACTGAATCTGATGGTGTGATTTTAATTAAAGTTCTATGACTTATAGGGGTTGTTTCCCTCTTTTTCCGAAAATAAGGCAAATTTTCTCGCTTAACTTTTGATGGGTAAGGCTAAACTTGTTAAAACTTATATATTTGAAATTAGCATAAAAATCTGATTCTTCTGATGTATCTATTGGTTTCAAAATTTTTTGTTTTTTGGAGTTTCGGTTACTATTGAGCTGAGTCACTCCTTACTTACAGTTCGTTACCCCGAACTGTTTGATGACCCGGTGTTTACGATTACAGCTACTTGTCTGAACCAGTTAATTGAGAAGACAAATAAGGCCCTCGCTGAATTGAATAGTTTTCTAGTTATTTGGCAGTGAATATTTCAAAAACAAATTTCATGACATTTTGTAGAAATGGAGTTTCATTTGTTTTAGATGATGAAATTGTTTTTAATGATGAATTTTTAAAGCATGTAAATTGTTTTAAATACTTGGGCTCTAGTCTTGATTTTAATTTAAGTTGGAAATCACATTGTGATCTTGTGGCAGTTTTAGATTTCAAGAGGGCTGGGTGTGATAAGAAGACTGAAAATCAACTACCTTCGAACGTTTTACTTTTACTACATCATTCTATTGTTAGTTCTTATTTGTCGTATGGTTGCATACTATGGACTTTTTATTTCAATGGACTAGTAGTTTTATTTATAGTTTTAGAAAGGTCCAAATTTTACAGAATAATATGGTTAGTACTTAGGTAATTATATTCAGTTTGAAAATAGCACGTTGAATTGCTTTACAAGTTTGAAAACTTTAAAAATTTATCAGTTACGGGATTACCAGCCAGCAATTTTTACATACCAAGTGTTCACCGGAGGTATTTTGGGAAGTTTTTAGAGCTAATTCTTCTTATCACTGTTATGAGACTAGAAATGCGAATGAACTTGCATCTGAGCTTCGAAATACTCAACGTGCTGCGTTTTTGCCTTGTTTCGTGGGACCAGGGGTGTGGAATTCCCTCCCAGATAGTATTAGGCAAGCTGATAATGTAAGCCAGTTCAAGAGTAGATTGAAGTGTTACCTTTTGGGTGATAATTGATAATGATTAGAAAGTTGAATGTTATTTCTCTTTTTTTATGTAGTAGTTGTAGAGCTGTATAATAATGGATTTGCAGCAATCTTAAACGAACCTTCGGGTTTTTGTAGGTGGCTGCTGTAGATTTGTTTGTATTTTTTATGTTATATAAATTAATTTGATCTGAAATTTGATTTGATCTGAAATTTGACCAAATTCGTGGGAATGCTCATTTATAACATTTGAAATGATCGGCTCTTTGCTAGACCTAGGTCCATCTTGGAAAGAAGAATTAAGGTCGAGATAGGCTACTTGTTAAACCTAACATGGTAAATTTAAAGTTTTTTTTTAGATTACTTAGCTTGGTACAAGGTAAACACGCTGCGCAATATGTGGGGTACTTGAATTGATTGTAGTTCCCCTCTTGTTTTCAAAGTCCTTGTGAATTGCTGCTAATATTTTAAATTTACAATATAAATTCTCGTTTGGGACGTTCTCCGTCAAGACCGTTATTAATTATGATTAAGCATAGAAAAACTTCACAAATCCCAGCCTCTAATTATCATTAATTATAGTCACTCGACATAGAATGTACCCTCTGAAATCATTAACCGTTTTATAAACATGGAACGGAAATGTTCTACTGAACGGGACCTAAATATTTCAAAATCAGTGACACGGAATGGATAACAGTCCGAAAAATTGATCACATTAATTTTGATCACGACATGGAAAACACCTTCTGTTTTCATCTTGGTCAATCAATGATACGAAAGATTCGATCATTCGCGGATTGTGCTTATATATATATATATATATATATATATATATATATATATATATATATATATATATATATATATATATATATATATATATATATATATATATATATATATATATTTTATATATATATATATATATATATATATATATATATATATATATATATATATATATATATATATATATATATATATATATATATATATATATATATATATATATATATACATATATTTTTTGTGCATGTATATTTAATGATTTAATTCCATATCTAAAATTTGTTGTCTTTTTTTTTACTGGCAAATTAGAAAACGCCTCCAGTTGTAGGACGACTTTTTGAGCTTGAAAATAACCTGTTAGATGTTTTAAGCATTGTCAATAATTCTATCGGACATGCCAATAGTGATCTGACCACAGTAAACCACGCAGTAATAAGTAAATACGTTTCTAGTCTGAAGGAGGCTGTCAAGCGGGATGGATATTTTTCAGTGCTCCAGTTAATATTCAGGGTCTTTGTTCTCCAATAGACCATCTAAAACAGATTGTCTCTGATTGGCTACATGAAGTTGTTGGTTTATGCGAGATTTTTTTTAGATTCTAAAAATGATATGCTTTTGGATTTGCAAAGTTATAAAATGGAATGACTGAATCGACAAAAGATGGCCCAAGGGTGGTCTCCCTTTGTATATTTCTAATAATCTCCCATATTCTCTTAGAATGGATTTATCCAGAAATATCGAAGGTGTCTTTGAATCACTTTTCGTAGATATTAAATGTGGAGGTAAGGACTTAATTGTTGGTATTATTTATCGATCTCCTAGTGGCTCCTTTCCACTGTTTCTACACACCCTTAATGATCTACTGGACACCGTCTTAAACAGTCGACTGAATTAATTATTATGGGAGATTTTAATATAAACTAGATGGATATAAAGTCTTCTGTATCTTTGGATTTTCTGTCGTCCATGCTTGCCGCAGGTAATTTACCTTCTGTATGTATCCCATCTCGCATAACAGAGAGTACGTCATCTCTGATAGACAATATTTTCTGTACGGCTACCTTGATCCAAAATGATGTTTTAGTGAGCGACATTTCCGATCATTTCCCTGTTTACTCTAGATACTGTTTTGATAAACTGACTATTGAGAGGACTTGTGAGTCTGATAAGAGGCCTTTTAGGTTTGGTGAAGTGGAATTGATGCTTCTTAGGTCAAGATGGCAGAAATTTCTTGGGGTGGTTTTGAGAGTGATTCTGACTTTTGTAATTTATTTGATACTTTTTATGGCTGTTCTTGATATTTGTTCTGTTTCACCTTCTAATCGTAAGTCTAAGAATACTTTTGCTCTAAATCCTTGGATGACCCCTGGTCTCCTTAGGAGTTGTAGGAGAAAAAATAATCTCTGGAGGGCCTTTAAGTCTGCTAGCCCTTCAATGATTGCTATTTGCTTTCAGCGATTTAAAATTTATAGGAATGTTTATAATTCTGTTTGTCGAAAGGCCAAGTCCCAGTATTATTTTATTGTTTTTCAGACTGTGGTAAAGATATACGAAAAACTTTGGCAGGTTATAAATTATGTGCTTAGGCCCTCTTTTCAGTTTCCATCAGCCCCTTCTTTTTTGGATCTTAATGGCAAAATCATCGAAGGGGAACTGAATGTTCAAGATGCATTTACTTCATATTTTGCGAATATTGGTAAAAGGACCGCTTCGGCTGTTGGTTTCTTCTCCTTCAGGATTCAACTTCAGGTTTTATCTTGGGCCACCTTGTATGAAGTCAATGTTCTTAGAACCAGCGACGGAGAAAGAAATTGCTTAAATTGTTATGGGATTGAAAAATTGTTCGTCGTCTGGCCCTGAGAGTATTCATACTAAAGTAATTAAGTTCATACTTCCTTCCATTATTTATCCCTTAACAAAACTTATTAACCTCTCCTTTCAGCATGGTATTTTCCCGAGTAGTCTCAGGCGTGCTCGAGTCTTCATATTATATAAAGGGGGGGGACACGAAATGATCCAGCCAACTATCGGCCAATTTCTTTGTTGTCTGTGTTTAGCAAAATATTTGAGAAGGCGATGCTTTCTCGTCTTAATCATTTTCTTACTTCTAAAGATTTTTTTTCACGATTTTCAATTTGGTTTTCGAGCAAACCCATTCGACTGAGCATGCTTGTGCAGTTTTACTGAATTATATTCACTCTGCCATAGACTCCCATTTTATTCCTGCTGCTTTGTTTTTGGATGTTCGTAAAGCCTTTGATTCTTTAACCCACTGTGTTCTTCTATTTAAACTTTCTCATTTTGGCGTAAAAGGTAGTGTGTTTTATTGGTTCAGTCTTTCTTGTCTGGTAGAATAATTTCTGTTGATCCTTTTTTTTCGCTCACCATCAAGTGTTGACCAGGCGGTCCCTCAAGGGTCAATTTTAGGGCCGGCACTGTTTTTAATTTATATAAATGACTTAATTTTTGAAGTTAGAAATAAGAATCCTCTTTATTGCTGTCGTCTATGTCATCCAACAGTCTCCCTTACCTATAATTATAGTTTGCATACCTCGGATTCTCTTGTTACTTTTGCCGATGATACCACCCTTATTACTTCTGGGAGAACAGAGGATGAGGTTCGTACAAAGTTAGTGGACCTCTTTGAGAGAGTTTCAATTTGGTTTGATGCTAACTCTCTTGTCTTAAATGTTTCTAAAACTAGTTTTTTAGTTTTTTCTCGTCCCAGGCCATATCCCAGGCTTGCCTCAATTATCTGAAATTCATATATCCAAAGGCTTTATTAGTAGACCAAAGGATGGCCATGTCTGTTTCCTAGGTATCCTCCTAGATGAAAATTTATCTTTCAAACACCCTATTGATTTGATTAAAATGAAGGTATGCAGAAACCTCGGTATTCTAAGAAAACTAAAGCATACCTTTCCAGGACCAATTCTTAGAATCCTATTTCATAGCTTAATTCATTCTTATGTTTCCTATTGTTCAATCATATGGATGTCTACTTCCCTTCTTTTCTCAAACCGCTTGCGAATATTTATGATCAAGCTATAAATCTTATCCAGGATGTAAATCGTTCGGCAACTAAACCGTTACTTGATATTAAAAAACTTGATATTCTTTCCTGTGCCTCTTTTGCTTTTCTTCAGCTCCATGGTGATATTCCTAGGTCCCTTTTGGCTTACGTCTTCTTTTGTATCTGATCGGTCAAATTATCAACTCCGTAGTTTCTCTAAATATCCAAATTCCCCATACACCAACAATAAGATCCGATTTTAATCGTCTTGTTGCGTGTCATTTGACATGGACACCCTTCCCGATTCGGCTCGAGAATGCCACTCGTTTGGCACCTTCAAAAGACTAGTAAAAAATATTTGTTTTCATGTGATTAATTTTCTTTACTTTTTTCTGCTGCCAATAGTTTTTTTTTTTTTTTAGATGTTGTGATTCACTGTAACTTGATAAAGCTTATTTAGTGAACCCTCCTTGTTTTTTTTTTTTAGCTAAATAAGCTTGATAAAGCTTATTTAGTGAACCCTCCTTGTTTTTTTTTGTTTGTTTTTTTTCGTTTTATGAAGCAAATGCTTCACATGTTAAAAGTTCAAATGCTTATGTTTATATGTTTAAATATTAATGTTATGTCTATATTGTTTAAATCTTAAGCGTTTAAATGTTTAGTGTTTATTTGATATTTTCATAATTCCCCTCCTACAGGCCATGGAGCCTTTGTGGGGATTTGTAGATTGTTATGTAATTATTTTACTGATATATGGAAAATAAACCTATCTATCTATCTATCTTGCTGCATGGAAAACCTATACTTGGTGTTATTTCACAATCTTTTAGAGTCTAATATTCAACTTGGTTAATTCAATAAATGGAGATATCATAAGATAAGGTCCATACCTCGTAAACACTTCTGCTGGGATTGGCTAGTTCCTAGCGTCTGGGCTGGCAGAGATTCAATTTCGTTAAACAAGTTTTTTAAAAACTAGCCAAAAAAGGTGTAAAACTAAGCAAAAATTAGCTCAAAATTTAGCTCAAATTTTTTTGCGTTTAATATTGCTTCGTCAGGTGCAATTGACCGACATAAAACAGATTTCATTCATCGGGTACGACTTTGCAAAAAAAAAAAAAAAAAAAAAACCAAAAAAAAACAAAAAAAGCCAATTTAGATGTACTCAGGCTATCAAAATAACGTATCTGCAACTATTGTTTTTGAATTTTTTCTGATGAAGTAGCAGGGTAAATCGAAATACACTATTTGTACGCAGACTATCAAAATAGTTTATTTCGCAACATCTATGTCTGCAAGATTATCGAGTCTGTATAATTTTACTTTAAAATTATTTGGATAATATTTATTTTCCTTGAAATTGCACAGTTTTATGTTGTTTTAAATTAATTATCTAATTTTGATTTATTTTAATTGTAGGTGTATACAACAGCTACAATGCAGTGTGCCTGAATGCAAGTTTGGAGAATATTTACCTAATGTCGGTCGCTGCCCACCCAAGGAGAAACTTAACCCCTGTAAAATATTTTGTCTTTCCATTTTAGGGTTCTTTTCTATTAAACTTTGTTTTTTGTTGGTTTTTACTTAACATATATATACGTTTTACGATTAAAGGTATACATATTTATATTAAGAATACAGGTATTTGTATCTAGTCTGAAACCTAAGTTGCCCAAACCTAAAAAAAATATTTGATAAATGCTCTTATCTTCAAATGCACCGATATGTTTTTTTTTTCATGTTTTATTTTTTTTAATAATAAATACTTTTTTTTAACTTAAGAAAATAGGATATTTTAAACTATAAAGGAAACATGTGGTGGTTGTCATATTTGGTAATTATTAAAGGACGAGTTCGACCGCTTCAAACGTTTTATTTTTAGTTGAAATAGATTCAGCTGTTACTTGCGGGTTCATTCCGGGTCCTATTTTTATTTTGATGTCTTTGTTACTTTAACCTTACCAAATTATTTAAACACACGTTAGCGATTTCCTCAGATAATGGGCTATGAAACATTTATTTATTTATATTTATAACCCGTCATAAAAAATTATGCAAAGTCTCTTTCCTGTTTTAGAAGTGGAGTAAGCTTGCATAAAAAAAAATGTGAATCAAAATTATTAAAAAATTTTTTTAACATTTGTAATTGCCAAAGACTAAATTTTCAGCTGGGTACAGATTCAAACAGGTTAAATCTATCCCGAAGATGAGAGGGAACTTAAGGGAATATTTATTATCCTAATATGTATTTTGGCTAGTAGGAAAAAATAAGTTTAGTGTTTGGATTTTTAGTGCACATGGACGTATTTTCTGGTAATTCTTGTTATCAGTTTTCATCCCTTTTAATACCAAAAAATTTGCACATATTTATAACGATTCTAAAAAAACTTTCAAAATCTTCAACTGTTCAAGGTTTTTGATTTCAAAGCTCAATGCAAAAAATCTCTTCCCTTGGTTTCCGAACCAAGCCATATTCTTTGCTGTAAACAGGGAATTAGAGCCAGCCTGGTTGCATGTAGATGCTCACGTAAATGTAGTAGTAATCATGGGTGCCCAAATGGGAGGCAGAGGGGTCTCCATCCCCCCCCCCACACACACACACACACTCCCCACCTGGCTGAATGATGCTGACTTATATTTTATATTTTTGTTTCGAGATTTTTATTATACAGCATTGGAAGTGCCGATTAGACCAGCTAAGGCCCCCCCCCTAAAATTCAGCTTATGGGCCCCAATGGTAGCAATAGAAATTGACAAATCAGTTTCTTAATAACAATCGATTTGAATTATATGCCCTTACTTTTTCCCAATGTTTCGAGAAATGGATAAGAATGCGTGTCATTAGATGTGCGAGCGTGAAGAATTGAGTGAGCTATGTAAGAAAGTTAGTGGAGAGTGTAGATTTGATGAAAAATGGCAGGTGAATATAGTGAGAACGAATACAGAGGGTACTCTATATACGGTAACCTGATTAGCATAACTATGATGCTATAGCAACCAATCCCTAGCAGCCAGAATCAATATAAGGAGTGATTTTAATTGTAGTTCATATTAGTAAGATAATTGAATTCAGAGAGAGAGCAGTTTATTTTTTATAGCCTATTACTTGACACAAAATCCTATTACTGCTCTCGATAAAGTTGTTGATGTGTGGAATTTATTTGATAGGCCATGAGGATCAAACAATTTGATATTCTTTGCTGTTTGAAAGATGCCTAGCCTATGACCTGTCTTCAAACTCGATGGACTGATATTAAAAATGATTAGGGTATTGTTAACACTTAGAACTTTTTCAATGAAGTCCGATGGTATACAATAGGACTTATATTTGAGACATGTATAAATCCATACTAAATACGCTGATTATTTAGTTTGTGTTCATCGTGCCGTAGGGTGTGATCTCCCAATAGGTTTCAAATTGACTCAGTGATATTAATGTGATACTTTCAGTCAAAGCATCGGCAAATGTACAATCTAAACGTACATTCCCCGTTCGTACTATGCTCACATTCTGAGTGTCAGACAAGTCCATAACAATTACACCATGATTTTTTGAAAATATTGAATCGGTTATTCCATTTTAAATAGTTGTGAATCAGGATCTAGGGATTGCATGGTCAACTCATACAGAGTTCTATAGTATTTTTTATCAAATGATAGATTTTACAGTGGAATTCCATTCACTTTGTACACACGGCTAGATAGACCAAAAAAAAAAAAAATCATAGGGAGATGCAGTCCAGGATCCAACGGCACTAGCACTCTTCACAAAGGCCAAAGCGAAGGGATTTCCCAATTGATAAATGATGAATCGGTATAACTGCGAGAGCCAGTGGCAATGTGACACTGATTGGTGATCGTATGCGGGACAAGAAGTTTGATCCTGTTACCATTGGCTCTCAGCTTTTCCACTGCCGATGCAAATAAGCTCATAACCTATTGTTTTTGAACATTAACAATGGCTGAAGTAATAATGACATTTTGCATCAGGTGCTGCAGCAAGTGCTTTCCTCAAGATGAAATTCGATGGAGCTAGTTGTAACTTAATGTCAATCTTGACATTGGGAGGCAACCATTGGGATATATTAATTTCTCATGATTTAATTTTCCAACTAGATGATACTCCTGGGTCACTGGAGCAGTTAACTCACCGTCAGTATCAACACCTGATCTATATTCATAGTTGTATAAATTTTGCTGGTGCTCACCAATGTTTAATTAATGAATACATTAATTTGTTTGAACACGTTGTTTAGGATACAGGTTTCATAGGACAGACCATTGGCAGCACTGGGAGTTGTATTGTCTGACTTTTTCTTCTCTGCAACATTTAAGTCAACAAATGTTGATGATAAATCAATGAAAAAATATTCATTGGAAAATATCTGAAAGTGTATATTTTCCGAGAGGGGTTGTTGAGGATGAAATTGTTCGTAGTAACCATGCTGGACACTGACATAAACATTTTCAGCATTAAATAGATTCAATTAGGAGCCAATTGATGGATGCGATTCTTTGAGGGAGAGATAGTTCATCTTAAGAGAAGAAATCTTTCTTTTATCTAGCCATCTTTTTCTTCTTTCTTTTTATTGGTCTACTTCCTTTTATTCCTCAAAGTCGTTGTTGATGTCTTTTCGCTTCCCACCTGGGTAGAGACAGATAAGTGAGAATGATGACCTCGCATTCTTTTTAGCCCCTTCCAATTTTGCTGAGATTTTAATTGCTCACCAACGGCTCTTGATGTAAATCTAATATTTTCTTTAACACTGTCGTTGAAATTTTTACCCGATCCCCAGTCCTGTAGTGTTGAGAAAGCAAATTGATGCCAGTAGGTGCAAGATATTTCCTGGCAAGAGGTAGTGCAGAACAAAATAGCTTAGCAAACAAACTACCAAAACCATAGCCAGTCATTGTAGTACGGCCCTTGTAATAGTCCAATCCATGACCTATTTGACGAGGACTCAGAGCACAAACATAGCAGTCAATATCAGGACAGACAAATGGAATTCTTCTATTGTTCGTTTTCGGCAGTGACGATGGGTCGAAAATGACATTTAATCACATCTAAACCTTTTGTTATTGCTAGAGGATCACCCAATTTACTTATTAGTGTTAACTGACAGAGTTATAAATTTGAAGTGTTTACAAGAACACATTGAAGATGCTTTATATTGTAGTGATAAACATGTTCATGGGTTGTTTTCCGTTCAAGAACACTTAGTAAGGGTCATTTGAATTACCAATTCTTGATGTTTCCACTAAGGACGCATAGAGAAATATACAAGAGTTCGAGGCGAAACCAGGTGGATAATCAGCAAAAATAACATGATTCATCCCGCTATCAGTTCCAGCGTTTTACAACTGATCATACTCTGTTAAAAGCCAGGGACATCTCTCAGATTATCATTGAGATGAATCATTTCAGTGTCAACAGGTGAGCTAATGTAAATCCTATCGTATTCCATTGAATAATTAAAATGGAATAAACCATTCCTACGATATGAGATCTTTCTATTGATCGTATGACACAAATACGTCATAGTACCATATGATTTATATTTCAATGTGATATGTGGATATTCACTAGATTTAAGTGCCTCAAACACATTCGTAATCAACAAAGAGGGACCAATCATAATAAACAAACATCAATCTTAATACACACACAACTAGCTGATTTAAGATTATTACGAATGAAGCAAAGAGAGGAAAGGGAATAGTAAATGACAAATAAAACCAAAAAAGGATGAGAAAACGAGGATTTTGTCATCCAGTGGTAAAATATAAAGACAAAAACCCAGCAAATATTTCGACAAGAACCTCTACCAAGTCGTCCTCAGTGCCAAAAAAAAAACAAAAAAAAAAAAAAAACAAGAATCCTGTATTCCTTTCTGATCGGAATGACATTGACCATCAATTTCCTTTGATAAAAAATTAATCTTTAGTTTTTTTCGCCATGTAAGTCCCACAGATAAGACTAGTAATCTCTTTCTCCTCATGCAGGATAAAAGAAAAAAATTTACATTTTTTTCAACTAGGAAAAACACAATTAAAATTTATGGGGATTAATTATTTCGTTCATAATTTTAAATCTGCTTAAACTCGTGAAAAAGAAACATGGCCCCTTAAAAACAAAGAAGAAGAAGACTAACCTATCAGTTAATAACACGAATACGATGTAACATTATAAAAAAACAATTTGTGAGATATTCTCTCACGAAATAGGATAAGAGAAAAAATGTATGCTTTTTTTCAATTATGAAAGACACGATTTAGAAATTTTGGGGTTAAATTCCATATGCTCAAGCTCGTAAATTGCATAAAAAGAAAGAATTTTGCTAGTCCATGCAGGACCCTAATCTATCTATATTTCAAATACGACATGAATAAAAAACAAAACAATTTTACCTATTAGTTCCGTCAGATTTTTATTCAGAACACTAATAATCCTCCCCCTTCCCCCTTCTCAATACCAAAACCCCACCCCACAAATTAAAGATAATCTGCATATTTAAAGGACACACATTGCTCTTATCTTAAATCAATTTTAAATCTCCCATACACTTTTTTTGCAAGAAGCGTTTTACCCAAATTGCCTTATACTTGAAAAGGCTATTCAAAGCGTGGGAATTGTGCAACATGAGTCGGCTGTCTATTAGAAACCCAGATGAGAGATAGTTAAAGCTAGCTATACAACAAAATCTCTTGTTTTTTTTATAAAAAAAGAATAAAAAAAATCACTTACCAGAATTCTCTTGTAGGTATCCATTTGAATACGAATAAATTTATCAAGAAAGGTAATCTATTCGGCTTGTTTTTCATAACTGATGCAGAAAGAGTTGTTGCACATTAATGTATACGATAAAACATGATTATTTTACTTTTCGGCTTAAACTAGTATTTTTACAGGAAGTCCATTAAACTTTTGAGTACGTTATACTAGGGTCATTAGTTTTGAGTATTGACCCTAGAAAAACCTATCTGGTTGCTTGGTCACATTATAGATCCATAATATAGCGAGTTTGGTCGCTTTATAGTTCCAAAATATAACGTGTTTGGTCGTATTATACAATTCCTAGTCGCGGTGCATACATGGTTACTACTTGTGATACGCCTAAGCCGTCATTATTTTAATAAAAAAAAGAATAGTCTCTTTTAAATCAATTAATTTCTGGTCACTCTTTGTTGAAAATGGACGTTAAAGTCTGCCTTTTTCTAAAGTGATATTTTTATCTTGGAATTTGCGCAGAAGGGTGAAAAAGGGCAAAGGAAAGCAACACTCCCCGAGCCCTTCCCAAATTCAAGAGAATTACACAGTCCTTGATGCTGAATCTAATTTTTTTTTTTGCCAATTTCAGGTATTTTCATCCGTTCTTAATCACTAACAGCTCGTTCAGACTGTTCGTTTTCTGAAAATTGGAGACAGAACATTAAAAATAGGACAATCCACTCTTTTCTGTTCTAAATTAAATTAAGAATAAATTTAATGACTTTTTGTCGTTTTTTTGCGGCATTTTTTAGAGATAAATAAGCCCTCTTATTTACCAGCCATGAAAATGGAAAAAAAGAGACAGTAGAAATCGTTTACATTCCCAACTTCCATTTCGTTTTCTAAGAAAGTGAATAGCCTTGATGCACTTCAAAAAATATGCACTCTTGATTTAAAAGTAATGTTACCTCACCAGATATGCAAAAAGAAATTCTCCAATGCTTTTTTTTTTTATTTTTTTAACCTCCTTGCCATAGCAGTAGTTTTTACTAGACAAGCTTTCCTAAAAAGATTTTAAAGAGGCAAATAGAAAAAAAATATAATCTGCAATAATAGATTTCTATATTTTTCACTGTCACCCAGAATTACAATATTTGCTTTCCAAAACTAAAATCATCATCATGATTTTGATTTCGGATATGTACACATAGTCTCATTCCTCTCCCTCCCAAACAAAAGAAATAATGACAACTTTGTAATTACAAGTGCCCTCAACAGAATTTTCATTTTGTTCTTAATGGATTCCCCCTCCTATTTTCCCAAAATTAGACTCCACCACTTGGAGATCTCCAGTTAAAAGGACTGAAACACGTACCGAAACCAAATATGTGAAAATCTTCTAAAAACAAGAGGAATAGGCTCTAAAATTCAATTTCATTCCACTTACACCTACTGGGTTCCTTTTATAGGGTTCTTTATATCTAGGTTTCTACCATTCTTTTCTTTATATCAAAAGTTGCTTTTTCTAGTTTCAGTGGAGGAACGGTGCGCAAGGGCTCTGACATATGGCATTTTCTGCACAATGAGACAGAAAAAACGGAGAAAAAAAATGGCCAGACAAAAACCGTTACTATGATCATGGCTAAGCTTCAATGCTTAGTCAACGTTTTTAAGCTTAAAAACAATGAAAATTATTATTCAGATAGGCAGAAAAGGGTTATCCAGAATCGACCATACTGTCATAAAATTTGCCAACACCTACGTTGATCGTGCCATAAAGAATATTTTTACTTATTCTAATGCATTCATTCAAAGTCACATTAGCTGCTAATTTAAGGATCCGCTTAACAAATCAAGGTTGTCAAGGCTACAACTATCGTTCTACTGTAGGGTTGCCACCGATGCGACTTTTGGCACATTTTTTAAAGTGGCACTTGTTGGGAAACGTTGCAATATTGTGACACTTTATAGTGAAAATGATTTAATTTTCAAAGTATCACTTTTTTACCAAACATTTTTTTTTTTTTCAAAAAAAAATTGGAAGGAAAACTGTCAATATAGAAGCATCAATATCCCTTTTTCTTTCATTTTTCCATCTCTCTATTTTCAGATTCAGAAATATACTATTGCTATGTTTATACTCCTCCATATTAATCAAAAATCTTATGCTTCATCATCATCACATTAATAATAAATAACAGTCATTTTGGATACTTTCTGATTAATCACACCAAAAAAAAAATTTCGACGCACTTCCTCCTTTTAGCTATTTCCTGGTAATGAAGTTTTGAGTGTAATAAGTGACAACTTAGTTATGTTTCGTCTCCCATTTACCACACACGAAGGATATCGAACAGTTTTTGCCAAATAAATTATTTGAAAGAGTTAGTGTCTGATCGACTATTAGTTGTATTTATCATAGGGTTATCAATAGCTGCGATCTATGTTTGCGGCATTCTGTTCAGTATTTTCAGAGAAAGTTTCTACTACCCAAATGTTATGTAATGATGCAGATAGACCATTGTGTGGAAAAACTGGATGAACAACTCTCAATGTACACTAGTATTGCCGTCCCTTTTTTCCGCTTTCTAACAAAAAAGCTCGAACAGTTTTTTCTCTCTCTTCTTTTTTCTTTCATTTTTCGCGCTATGAGCAAAAACTACTCGGAACAAAAAACAGAAATGAATGAATGAATGGTTTTTATTTCCCATCATAAATAACACAAGGTTACACAACGGAGTAATGAAAAAAAGAAAAAAAGAGAAAAGAAAACGCAATAAGAGAAACAACAAGACTTCAATAACAATCTATATACAGCATACTAAACTCGTAATCAAACTAGCCTACGATAGCTCGGTACAGATCATGATCAGGATTGAGCGAACGCCGAAATCGGACGATTCGCTCAGTAGCTGCAGTAGTCGGGTCCGCAACGCTGTAATTTTTCGAAACTCTTGAATTCTCTCCCATGGCGTAACACTTAACAGATATTTTGCATACTTATAGTAAACCCGACGGACTGAGCGCTTATCTGATTCGGTGAAAAGAGACCAAAACGGCGAGAGTGACAGAACATGCGGGATAACGAACACGGAATAAAGCCTTCCGAGTATATGGCGGTTATACATACGTTTGCAGGGTAGGAGTAGTCCGTATGCTTTGCGTGCCTTTTCTGAAAAATGCTCAACCAGTGCTTCACGAGTAGACCGCAGATCTGAAGCGATCGGCAGTCCAAGGTAAGTGAGAGATGGCTTTGAGCTCACCGCAGTATCACCTAGGAGCACGCTAATCGGGGTCGAATCTTTCGCGTTGTGGACGAAAAAACAACTACTTCACTTTTGGCAGCGTTAAAAGCTAGCCCAATCTTAGCATATTCATCACTCAATATATTGTAGTTATCCTCAAACCTTGAAACAGACCTACTTGCGTTAAGTATATCATCAGCGTAATTGATGAGCGACACGTCTATACTAGATATATGCAGCACGTTTTGGCAGATTCTTGAGGGACGATAATACTGTTGTTGTATAGGGGAGGGGAAGTAATGGAGCCTTGCCGGATACCTTTACGGACAGGTATAACTACGGTGGATACCACCATACCGCGATGAGTGGGACTTTAATCTTCACTCTCAGTCTCCTATACATGCTCCTCCATACAACGACAACCGAACGGTCAACTCCGCGTTTACAAGCAGAACTAAGTATATGTGCGTGGATACCGGAGTCGAATGCTCTACGTACATCGTGGCTTGCTAGAACAAGTGCATCATTATTATCGTGAGCACTGAGCAAAAGATTAGCTATCAACGAATGAACATGCTCGCGACTCGTACCACTCTTAAACCCAAATTGCGAATCGGGAGTATAACAAGCTTCACTTAGGTCACCAAAAACAAGCATTTCCATGAGTTTGCAGAATACCGGCGCAACAGTTATGGGGCGGTATGATGAACAGTTCCTGGGATCATTCCCTTTTTGGGAACTGGTTTAACGACGCCAACACAGAAAACATCGGGGACAAGACCGCAGGTGAAGATCATCTGGTACATAAGAGCAAGGTGATTTAACACACTGTCACCCCCAATAGCCAGATGCATTCCACAAATATTATCATCACCTCGAGAATACTTCTTTTTCAGTTTAGATAGCATATGACGGATACTAGAGACAGTAACAACGAACCCGACACTTCGTTCATTTGACGCTAGGAGGGAGTCGAGCTCTTTTTCGAACTCGAGAGCCTTGTTCGGTTGGGAGAATTCGTCGGTGAAATATTTATTCCAATCACTTTCACTTGGCAAAATTTCTTCTTTGCGAGATTTCGGACTCCTTTTCTTTTTAATATACTTCCAGACTGCATTTGGGTCACCTTCAAGCACTTTGCAATTCTGGTCCATTAAGTCGGTTCGGTGTTTAGCAAGGGTCTTGGCGAACTTTCGCTTAGTATATAGCCTGATATCATTCAAGACACCTTGACGAGGGCGCCCGCACTCGTTCCATAGTGTATACCAGAATTTAGATCGACTACAAGACTCGGACAACTGTAGATTCTGAGACCACTGTGGATTTTCACTTCCGATTCGAACTTTTCGTGTCGGAACTGCAGCCTTTTCGGCACAGCGTAGGGCATGTGTAATTTCTGCACAGTAATTGTTCAGGAGTATCTGCTTCTCATTATCGGGAACAGGCGAACCTTGTTGAAGCAGTTGAAATGGGACCTTTATCTTTTCAAGTATATTATCATACACGGACTTGAAAAGCGCAGAGTAATCGTAGGACAAATCTCCATTTTATACATTAAGCACCATTTGCGCTTTAGCGGATTTTTAAGGGGAGGGCTGGAAAATTGACAAGAGTGGAAGTGTTGCGCAAAGCAGAGAATCAGTACCGCCTAAGTAAAATCAATATTACTTTTTTGTAGCTTATGGATGGCATTAGAGCTGACTTTTCATGTTTGAAAATTAAAAGATGCGGAAAACTGCACGGAGGTGACCCCAAGTGGATTGGTCAATATTTTCTATTTGAAAAGCTTGTTTGTACCAATGCGAGCAATGCGCAGCATCGCAAGCGGCAAAACCTTATACGAAATTGACACTATTTTGCCACACAGAAGTGGCACAAAAAACCTGCTGAGTGGCAACCCTGTTTAACTGATGATTCAACTTAGGCGATTTTGCAAACCAATTTCAACTTGGTTTTCATGCAATAAACTTTCAACTTGGTTTCAGTTCTTTACTTAGGCAGCGCAATAGCGCTGCCTAAGTAAAGAACGATGTTTGTTGTTTCTATGCCTATTGTATACGGGGAGAAGTTTACATCATTGCCAGAGAAGAGTGTGTCTAACGGGACAAATTTACGTGTCTCTTTCTAGGCCATTCATGGAGTCAGAAATACGTACAGAAAATGATTCGCAGTGAATATACGGAAGGATTTTTGCTATAGTTGCTATTATTGTGAGAATAGAATTCAAGGAGTGAGAACAGTTTGACTTTATTCATTAAGATATATTTGCAATAATGAATGGAATGTTTACACTATTAGATGTTGGTAGCAGTAGCAGTCTTGAATGAGATGAATATGAGTCTTGAATGAGAGTCTTGAATGAGATGGTAGCAGTAGCTTTGTCTTGAATGAGATGAAAGTATATGCAAGATGTGTGTTGTCATTGAATAAATTTAAAATAGAGGATCAATTATGCCTCGCTGAAAAAATTGATATAGCACATTTTAATAGACTTCAAAGTGAGCACAATATCACATTTTAATGGACTTAAATGCAATAGTGAATCATATAGATGACAATAAGTTATATTGATAATTGTACAACTGTAATATATTTTATTGTTGTAATTATGCATGCTCAATAAAATTGTTTCGAAATCAAAAATGTCCCCTTTCTTTTTGTTAGATTTTAGGCTATCGAATATTCTTGAAGTAGAAAGAATCGTGGGTAGTCTAGAGTCAGTAATGAGAGTGATAGGATTAAAAAATGAATAAATTTGAGAAATAGAGAATTAGATCGAATCTTGTGATTATGGAAAAAGATTTAATTCTGGATGACGATTTTCTTGAGTTATCCCTTCGAAGGAAGATGACACTTTTTAGTGTCACTTGACACTTGACAGTGGACACTTGACAGTATAATGGGGAATGACTCTCCCCCATTGGACTATTGTATGAAGCTTTTAGAACGTGACTCAAATGCTTTTACTCAATTTATTGATACATTAATTGAAACAAAGAAGAATAATATCGTGGATACACTTTTGAAAATGCTGCCATAGATTCTATGTAGATGACTCTCCCTTAAAAAATGGGGTTATGTAACGTCACAGAGTTACTCCTCTCCCATCCCCCTCTGAATTTATCGAATGTGGCTAATTTTTTTTTAGCTGTGATAGAGTTGACATCGGAAACCGAAAATGTTCCTATACATGTCCACTATTCATGTACACTCTTGGCAGTTGGTCATCATGTGAGAATTTTACAATTATTTATGAATATCATGAAAAGTACTAATTATACAATCCATGTAATTTACATAGAGGTTATGCAGTACAACTTAAAGGCTGTAATTCATGTCTTGAAGAGATTTGTGACTCTGAATCTAGACGGCAACTGTGCTCCAATTGCCACTATGACAAATGTGATCAGTGGGAGAATACTTACCCAGGTATTATTGAAAACGCGCAAACGTGATTTTAGTTTATTTTTTCAAGATTGGTATCGTCGTGGTTTTAAACTATTTTAGGAGGAAGAATCAGGTCTACGAATCAACTGTTGGGATAACAAGACAATTTGGTTTCTACGTCATCGTTGTGACGACACTGCCTATTATGACTATAAACCTGTGATTTTTGTTTGGTAGTTACCGAATTCGATTCACATTTGAAAACACTGTATGTGATATTGCTTCAAATAGACAGATTGAAACACGTGAATTTCACAATATGAATGCAAATAGTGTCATTGACTATACTAAGAGATACAACAAGATTGAAGTTACATTGTACTGTAGAAAATGTGACCCTGACTTTGCAGCCAATCAAGATCAATATAGAGCGAATTCAAATGATCTACCAGCATTAGTCGTTCTCGACAGTTACCTATATTCTGATGAAGAAATCAAAAGTGAAGAATAAAGACATTGTTTTATATACACATTTTTCTTTATGAATAAACAAATTCACGTACATTTTTTAAGCACTTTACTCGTAGGGCACTGAAATCGATATTATACAGGTCTGAGAGGATATTTTCCACCATAAAGACGTTCAAACGCGGATTGTCTACATAAATGTTGAGAAACCACTTGTAAATATAGCCGCGACATCTGAACACGAAATATAGGAGTGAATAGAAACCAAAACTTTTAGTCGTCAGATCCTGTATTCTCTTCCAATTTCGAATAAAAGTTTTCCACTGCTCTCAATATAGTTGTTGATGTGTGGAGTGTAGAATGTACAGGGTAGGCCGAGAGGATAAAAAATTCAATCGTCTTCATTTTCTGAAAGATGCACAACCAATGGCCAGTATTCGCAGTCGATGGACCACTATTAACAATGATTAGGGTATTGTTTGCACTTTGAATTTTTCTAAGGAAGTCCAAGGGCAGACAATAGGATCGGTATTTGGACATGTAGGAGTCCATATTAAATAATTTGATTATTTGACTGGTGTTCATGGTACAAGGTCTTTTAGAACACTGCCTTTGAGAGCTTTTTCCCAATAGGTTTCAAATTCATTTAGTGAGATTAGTTCAATACTCTCTGGTAATGGGTCGAGCAAATGTACACTCGAAGTGTACACTCCCCGTCGTACTATACTCATATCCTGGGTACCAGACAGGTCTGGTACAATGATACCATGTGTTTTAGCGAACATTTCTTTGGTTATACCATTTTCAAATAATTGTGAATCATGATCTAGGGTTTGCATAGTCAACTCATACAATGTCCTATAGGATTTATCAAAAGATAGATTTTAGAGTGGGGCTCCATTTACTTTGCAAACAAGAGATAAAAGCCCAAACAGTTCAAATTTATGTGGGCAGTCAGTCCATGATCCTACTGCATTAGCGTTTTTTACAAATGACAATGCTATTTTTGACGCTTTGAAAAACTTTTTTGAAAAAAACTAATTATGTGAAAAATTTTTTTTTTAAGTAATAAAGAGTAAAAAGAGGCTCGGCAATAACAATTGACGTTGGCATGAAAAAATACTATCTAAATTTGAAATTTTTTGGAACATGGTTCCTCCTTCAGGAGATTTCATCTTTAGAATATGGCGCCAATCAGGGGTGCCACCCAGTGAGACAAAAAATCACTAGATTCTTGAAAAAAAAACACCACTAAATCTGCACATAAATTTCTAGATTATTGACCAGAAATCACTAGAATTATAATACTCTTTATCAGTGCAATTAATGATGTTTTTGTTTCTTTACCATGTTCTATGAAGGCACACCTTAAGGAAAGGGGTAAAATTATCCCCTGGATGTAGAAAAATATCTTAAGATTGATGTTTTGTTTTTTCTCAAACAAAAATTACCTTTGAAATTTTGAGAAAAGACTTTTTGCAGCGTTATGAGGAGAATGGGGAAAAAAATTGTTGCTTCCTCCCTGTTCCCGAACTGGTACCCTTGCCTTAAACCCCGATCACTGAAAATTGGTTATCTGTGATCTAATCGAAATATTTGTTTCTTCTTTTTAATTTTTTTCCTTGTCGATCCAAACCCCAAGTTTAATCCAAAACATATAGAAACTGATTTTCTTTTTACTCTAATTGAGCTAGTATAATTACTGGGACACTAGCGGCAATTTTGAAAATGGTCTTTTTATAATCCAATGGAAAAAATGTGTCCTACTCTTCACAAATTTCGATAAGCAAAGGTCTTATTGCTTCTCAAAAATAAAGAGGCACTTGTTAATTATACTTAACACACACCCAAGAAGTAAAGCTATGTTAATCCTAATGAAATAGGCCAAAATATGATGAAAATATAATACTTTAGTTTATATAATAATAGAATTTGGGCTATATAGTGGCACATTAGGGGGCTGGGGTAATGTAACTTAACCTAACCTTACCCCCACCCCCTAATGTGCAAATATATAACCAAAGTTATACAAGTCCAATGCATTCTGTCACCCGTTACTTGTCTATGTGGTTATGAAACTGGTTTTCATAGATCGTATATAAATCTTAGCAAATTTCCCTTAGCATACTTTCATCCCAAGACTTATCCTCTGGGGCTGCATGGGTCATGTAAAATCTAAAGGTATAGTATTTGATCCTTTCAATTATGCTACACAAAATGGCTATCCCAAACTTTTGATCGAACAATTTTTTTTTTGGGGAAAGGGGGAGCTAGGGGAGGCCAGTAGCCATCCAATCTCTTTGGTCAAATAAAAGAACACCAGAAATTGTAATTTTTGTTCAAATGAGCCCTCTCCTGATGTTCTAGAGCCGATGGTTCGATACGATCACCCCTAGGAAAAAAAGAAATTAACACTTATCCGTGATTTTTCTTCTGGTAAATAATATAAGATTCTATACTTTTGTATATAGGGGCTTGAAACCTCTACAGTAGGGTTCTCTGATACGCCGAATCTAATGGTTTGATTTTAGTTAAAATTCTTCCACTTTTATTGGGTGGTCTTCCCTCTTTAAAAATCAGGAAAATTTTCACAGTTTCTTAGCCTTTTACGAGTAAAACCAAGCTTAATGAATCTTACATATTTGGAATCAACTTAATAAGCCGATGATATGTTAATTGATATCAAAATTTTGTTTTTGGAATTTCGGTTACTATTGTGCCTTGTAGCTCCATTCTTACAGTTCGTTACTACAAACTGTTTGATGTATTATCACATAAATCCAAACACTTAAAGAATAGGACCTTATCTGCGTTTATTAGGTGTTTCAATTGCAAAATAAGAGAACTTGTAGAATTACTGGAGTTTTGATTAGATATTTGAAGTAGAAATTAAAATCACTAGACCATTCCTAGAGTAAATACCCCCCCCCCCCCCATTACTCCCGACCGTCTTCAATCATTAAACTGCAATCGATTTATTCTATCTAGTTATATTAGAGATCGTATTATAAAAAGTATTCCTTTTATAAAAAGTCCTATTTTTCTTTTTCAATGATTGCTTTTTCTTATTTAGAAAATTACATTTAATGTACACCTACATTCTATTTTTCAATTACTCCATTTCTGTTCTATTTGCGGATGTAGAGGATGTATTCATATCCACCATTCACTCCACTTTCAAAGGTTTTAACAGAAGAAAATCTAATTTAGAACTGTGAAGGTGTCCTAATGTTTACCAGTGAACGTGGTAAACATAATGTTGTGTGTTTTTAATCGTTCTTATATGTAGTGTTAGATGTTCAGATAGAGTTATGTGAGCGTTTGTCGTACTATTCATTTAATTTAGCGTAGATAGGAAACATATTTATCCTATAGTAAACAAAATATAAAAACAACTTGTAAAAGGTGAATTTTTCAAAAAAAAATCTCATAGTAAAAGTGGAATAGCCTCAAACTTGTTGGAAATGTAAAAATCATCAGTAATAGATGTAGAAAAAAATCTTTAGTATTGTAGCTAGACAAAAACCATAAATAATCTTAGTCTGGTAGATGAACTTTAGAAAGGGATCTATAATAAAATAAGAAAAGCAATAGAGAAAATTTTTAGCACTCCTGATTAAACTAAACTAAAATATAAAAAATAATACAATGTCAATCAAAATTATGTAGAATAAATAGTAAATAAATCGCGAAGATTTCAAAAACCAAAGGGTGAACAAGTCCTAATGACGGGACGTCATTAAATAATGGGAAGGGTAATATGTACCGTGAGTAATATGTGATATATTTAAAATACAAAAAATAAAATTCTTTCTTTCTATAGATAATTCCGAAATAAATTAAAGTTCCCCTAATTAAGTTCAAATCCCATTTCCAAGAGTCTAAATTGTTAATCATCAAAAAGAGAAAACTGCGTTTTTGCCTCGGCAAAAAAAACAACGCTATTCGGTTTTGAATTTCGCTAAGATATTTAGTAATAAAAAAAATGCAAGAGACAAAGTTTCTCAGGAAGTTTAAGTTATAAGAGAGTGCGAATGTTTAAATCATCGAAATATTTAAAACAATTTATTGGATAGAGAGATAGCATAATGAAGTGAGTTTGCAAACATAATTACAAGGTAGCGGCCCCTCCGCACGAGTTGGGCCAATTGTGAATTAGCTTCTAGCGCGCAAAAGCAGGATTAATTTGATATAGTGAAGAAAAAGTGTTTTTCACGTTATTATTATTATGATCATTATTATTATAAAGGGCATTCAGGCATGACAATTGAAACTATTATAGGACATTCATTTTGACGCAGTCATTGTGGAGATTTGGTCATTATTGTTATCTCAGCAACTATTGTTGCCAGTTAAAGTGAAGCACTGTTGTACACCTAAATGTAAGTCTCAATAAAGCTTTTGCTTTCTATTTGTGTTTGTTTTTATCTGTATGTCTGTATCTAATCGCACAGCAAGTAGCTAGTTCGTATGCCTCCACCGGAAAACGTTCCCAGGAATCTGATTTCTACATAACATTTGAGATAATTGACAAGAAGACAACTCGAGCGAAAGCGAGGTTACGCACCGGATTGATAGTTGGAAAATTACTAACTTACTACAATTGTGCCTTGTATTTTCTCGCTTTCAGCGAGTGGTGCGATCGGTACACCGCTTTAAATAATAATATTATATTTATGGCCCCAATCGTTATTGCCAGATCTGGCCCATCTTAAATCATGTAAGAGTCAAAAGATACCCGAGGGCAACTAGCCCTGTCCCCTTCCCAACACACATCCTTTTTTCCCCAAGTCTATCCGATAGAATTTTTAAAGTAGCCATTTCATTAAAATAATTCAAAGTGTGGTAAAGCTTTCTAATTTAGTTAATTATTAATTTAGTAAAAATATATAAGACGCAAATATGAAGTTTTGAAATACCACTTTTTATTAAGATAAGGAAAAAACATATCCTGCCAAGTTCTGTTTAACGGAAAATTGAGAAACTACCACTTCCTAGCGATTACGAGGGAAGGTGTGGTTGATAAAAATGTATAAAAGATACATTTTATCGGAAGGGGGATCTGATACTAACTTTATGCTGGACTGACCTCCGGTCAACAATTTGGATCTGAGAAAACGAATTGGCACAGGAGATCCCTAGTTTAAACAATTGGTTTTCACCTGTGCCACCCCAAACACCCAAATCCCAAGCCGTCGAACCCTAACAGAAACTAAACGTATCCACTTTTTCTTTGAAAATAAAATATAACCTTTCACAACAAAAAAACTCGCAGTAATGAACAGAATTTCATTCTTGTATTTCTCCCAGATTCAAGCTTATCAATAAACCGCAGATAATGAGCACCGAATTCAAAGCTATGTAGCCTTGCCAAGGGAAACATTTTCTCTCTTTCTTTGGCAAATAAAATAGTAATTAAAGTTAGGATAAAATTAGCAATCAGGATATAGTAAAAAACGTACATTTTTATGAATAAATGATAACTAGCAAACGCGGGGCAAAACTTAATTAAAAGTGTTCTAAAAATCAGCTGAAAAAAAATACAGTACTTTTCTAACACGAACACTTTCGGATGAAGAAAAATTTAAATAATCCGAAAAAAAAACGTGCAACAATAGACACCCCCACCCCTTAAAAATAGAGGGATGATGAATTTGACCATAGAAGGGCAATTAGCATAATAATTTGTAAACGTTATGGAATAAAACATGAAACATATCAAGATAGACGTAGAAAAGACTTATCTTACTGAAAAAAAAAACAGAATAAAAACTTGAAAAAACCCTTAAACATCATTGAAGTAAAGAAAAAAAAGGGAGAAGGGTTCAAGTTGAAAATATAGCCAGACGAAATTAAAAGGAAAATAAACTGAATGAAGTCAGTTAAACTCTGTTAGACGCACTTATTGAACTTGCCGAACGAAACTAGTATGAAAATTGTACTAAATAAGTACGAAATAAGTAACATTAATTGTGCTAAAATTGAAAATTGTACTAGCATGGCATAGAAAATTAAGAGTAAGGCACATAATAGCCTTAAGAACCTATAAATTACTGTGTGCCATGAAGGCACGGCATTTTTCTGCAGAAGGGCCACTTTTCTGAAAAAAGAATAGCCCAAGAGAAATCGTGGCCACAAATCAAAAGTATGGCAATACTATAGATAATTAATTATTGTGTGTACGGGTTCAGAATAGTCTTTTTAGCTGAAGCCCATGCCAGAGGACCTGGAAACGTTATAAGGAGCTACCAGAAGTCAGTCCTGGTAGGCAAAACCTTCAGAGTACAGCCAAAGTCATTTGATAATGGCTTAACAGGTATAAGGTGAACAGCAAAATTTTTTCAACTTATCAGATCCAAGCTGTGAATGAAGCCTTATACCAAAATGACATTAAAGCTAAAAAGAGAGATACAGACAAAAACGTTATAAAACTGTCTCAAGTACCAAAAATTCGAAAAGAATTAGAAAGCTCAAAAGTCTGAAAAGTTTGAGCAAAGTCAAGTTATATGAACTATTGCCAAGCCCTTATATAGAGGCTAATCACAGTTATCAGTTATAGTGCATAAGTCTATTTGTTGGAGTTGCTTTTGTTTTGTAAATATTTTAATTACAGTTAGGAATTATCATATAAAAGTCTTGACGGACTTATTTAAAAGTTGTACAAAAAAAAATATTGCAGTGATTAAAAAAATTATTAGAGTACATAATTATTATTTGTTTTTAACAATTAAGTTATGTATCAATATAACTTCTGTTAATTTATATATATGTAACCTAAACTATTCATGTAAATATAATGAATCAATATGTTGAGTATTTGCGTTTTTTAGTTTTATATCATTCAAGAAGTATTCCACATTAATACTTCATAAGCAATTAACAAAACAATAATTGGAATTAATTCCAAATGCTAACCTATACCGTGTATTATTTTTTAAATGCTTTAAGTTTTAAACAGTAGTTAAATATCGTATCTAGTTTTGTGAATAAAAAAAAAATACTTGTGTAAGCTATTACACAATACTTATATACATATATGTAGATATATATATATATATATATATATATATATATATATATATATATATATATATATATATATATATATATATATATATATATATATATATATATATAATATATATATATATATATATATATATATATATATACCATGTTTTTATTAGCTTTAAGTTTAACTAGTGATTTAAGGTTATGGAAATGTTTGACTTCGAGTCAACGTATAAATAATTTTTATTGTGAATAATCCGTCAAAGTATTGAAAGAATAATCCAGCAAGAAACATAATGTTTCAATTTAAGCGGGATATTATTTTTGGAGTAATTAAAAAGAAAGAAAAGTAAATAAAAGTAATTAAGCTTTACAAAATTGAGTGTTTCTTTCTACTATATATGTAAAAACTCTATGCTTTATGTGTATTCTAATGTGAATATTTATTTTAGATACAGCCTTAGCGTTTTTTTTTGGAAATCAATTTTTCGTAACATCCTTTCGGATCCATTTCTCAATCTTTTTTTGACGCATTTTTAGAGAGTAACAATTTCGAAAACAGTTCAAGTGTATCCAGATACTAACATCTCATACCATCAGAAACCAAAACCATACATGATCAACAAGTATTTTGGGAAACTGTATGCAGTATTACAGACTTTACTACAAGTTCATCAAAAAGTGAGATAAAATCAGAACGTAATTTAGGCCTAAATGTGCTACATAGCCTCAAGGCTTTATATTATTGAAATATGTGAAAATGCTTTGTGCTGGAAAATATGTGAAAAATTTAAAAAATCAAAAATGTTATGTGTAATTTACCCAAGGCATTTCTAAACGAAAAATAAACGATATATCAACCACATCACACAGATAAATTGAATTATTAATGGAATTAAATTTAAACTCAAATAATTCATAAACTTTTCTAATATAACTTGAAATCTAATTTAAGCAAACCACTAATATTATGTTTAAGCCGCTTAAGGTCAAGTTAAAACAGAAGATGCATATGAAGATGGGTAAAAGGGTAATTTCAGTCCTAGAGACAGAGAAACTGAGAAGCAAGGATGAATTTCAAATTAAATCCTTGACAAAAAAGAACATGGCCTATATTGGACCAGAAACATAACCCTAAGGAAACCATTGAGGGTAGATGCACATAATGACCAAAAGATGGCAGCATAATAGCTGTAAAACAAATTAAGTTGTTTTTTAAAAGTAAAATAGTGAGAATTGGGACAATTTCTTCTTTAAATGGGTAGTATTGTGGTAAAGCTTTCTAATTTAGTTAATTATTAATTTAGTAAAAATATATAAGACGCAAATATGAAGTTTTGAAATACCACTTTTTATTAAGAATAAGGAACATATCCTGCCAAGTTCTGTTAACGGGAAATTGAGAAATTACCACTTCCTAGCGATTACGTGTGAAGGTGTGGTTGATAAAAATGTGTAAAAGATACATTTTATCGGAAGGGGGGATCTGATACTAACTTTATGCCAGACTGACCTCTGGTCCGTTGTTTTTAGAAATCCCTTGGAATTTTGTCTTATCATTGTAAGTGTCTAAGTATCTTATTATATATTATTGTAGTTTCTGAGACTTGTGGTCTACTTGGGACAGCCAGTTCCAGTAGAAAGTATATATCTGTAATTATTATGTGTAAATTGAATAAAAAGTATTGTATTTTGGACAACCTCTCTACGATCTACCTTTAGCCCCTCGAACATACCCAGTTGGTACGCCTCATTAGTTCGGTCATAGCCTAAGGCACGCTACCAAAGTTAAATTACCTTAGGGCCAGAGTTTATCTCCCCTATAAAGGGAGAATAAAAGCATCTACGACAACTACACCCAAATACCATAATAATACACGTCACAACAACTTCACAACAAAAGGTCAGATAAGAAAAAACTCCTGTCTCGACGCAACCCCCCATGGCCCGGAGGCAGACCTTGTAAGTAATGCTCTAGGGGCATATATCGTTTTTATGGAAGGGATGCTTGTATAAACTTTGGAGAGGGTTCATTTGATTGGAAATTGGTATTTCTCGTTCATTTTTTAAGAATCAAAAGAGATTGGAGGAAACTAGCCCCCCCCACCACGAAACCCTCAATGTATCAGATAAAAAAATTTTGAGGTACACATTTTGTTAAAATAGTTCAAAGTTCAGATAACAAAAGCACCAGGGTCGATCCCCCCCCCAGGGCCCGAGGGTAGGCGTTGTAAGTTATGGCCTGGGGATATATATGGTTGTTATGGAAGGGATGCTCGTATAAACTTCATAGAGGTCTCATTTGATTGGGAATTGAAAGCTTTAATTCACTTCTTAAGATTAAAAAATGATCGGAGGGCAGCTAGCCTCCCCCCACTCCATTTTTTTCCCACAGGAAATTCATATAGAAGGGGTCGTCGTAATAACTTCAAATGGGGCTCATTTCAAAGGGGGAAAACTTTTTTAACTGTGATATTGTTAATTTTATACCAGTTTTGATACGTTGATAAACATTTGATTTTTCTTTCAAAGTTTGAGTTTGAAGTAAGGAATTTTTAAAAACTTGAAACTTTTTAGAATCAAAAACGAACAAAAATTAACTTAAAAAATCTCTCCGAAAAATAAGTTTTTCAAAGAAAAGTAATGGCCATTTCAAACTTAATCTCAGAAGATAACAATACCTGTTAAAATTCAAACTCAAAACGACCAGAGATTATTATTAAAGAATAAATGAAAACCCAAAACGAACAGAAATTAAATAAACAATCATAGGAAAAAGCATACAACAGGTAATAATATAAATGAATAAATAAATCTTAAAGCGAGTAATAATTACATTGAACATAAAAATCAAGCTTAAAACGGAAAAAATATATTTTGCTATTGAAGTATAAATGAAGCTTAAAATGATTAGAAATTAAATAAACAATCAATGCAAACAGAAATACACTAGATATTAATGAAAATGAATGAATAAATCTTAAAACGAGTGAAACTTAAATTGAATATGCGAATCAAGCTTGAAACGAAAAAAATCACCACAAACAAGAGTTTGGGTATGACCTCCTTCTCTCACTTTAAAAGTCTAAAACCTACTGCGTCTTTGACGCTTTACTGAAAACGATGTGCGTCTTGAACAGTATTTGAAAGTATAAACAATATAAATTGAGTATTTGTTATATAATGAAATTAGTTGTTGAAAGATCCATCAGTTCAATATTTTATTTCACTCTAATTTTTTTTTTTCAATGCTGAGTGAACTGGAAAAGAAAAAATTTGTAATATAATTCGTTTCATTGATGCACCAATGACGCAGTTGGGTTTTGGTTTTTATTTACAGTTTATTAGGGGGCAGTATCCAAATTCTTGTTTGTAATGAAACTATATTTGTCTTGAGCAACTTTAGAAGTAATTAATAAATTAAACTGAATATTCGATGTACAATGGTATTAATTGCTGAAAGCTCATCAGTTCAAAATTACTATAATTTTAATGTTTATTTCAATATTAAGTACAAAATGAAATATTTGTAATAAAATATGTTTTGAGTAAAGCACCAATGACGCAGCAGGTTCTAGACTTTTACAGTGAGAGAAGGAGGCGATACCCAAACTCTTGTTTGTAGTGATTTTGTTCGTTTCAAGCTTGATTTGCATATTAAATGTAAGTTTCACTCGTTTTAAGATTTATTTATTCATTTACATTAATATCTATTGTATGTTTGTTTGCATTGATTGTTTATTTAATTTCTGTTCGTTTTAAGTTTCATTTATACTTCAATAGCGAAATATTTTTTTTCCTTTTAAGCTTGATTTTCATGTTAATCTATGTATTACTCGCTTTAGGTTCTATTTATTCATTAATGTTATTACTTGTACGTATTTTCCTATGATTGTTTATTTACTTTCTGTTCGTTTTGGGTTTCATTTATTCTTTAATAGTAATTTCTGGTTGTTTTGAGTTTGAATTTTAACAGGTATTTGTATCTGCTGAGCTTAAGTTTAAAATGGCCTTTACTTTTCAAACAATAAGTAGAACAACAGGTAAATTTTTTATACAAGACAGTGGAACGCAACTTTAAATGAATATTTCGACCCTATATCCAAGGGTCGTCCTCAGCAAAACAAACAGAGAGAATAAAAAACAATATAAAAGAAACTTATATTAAAATTCAATCATTAAAACTAAAAGGTTTTTTTAAAAAAATGTTTTAAATCAGGACTTCATTGAAGTAATGGTTGAACTTCCTTGAAGTAATGATATTAGGGCTGTTTTAAAATTGTTTTTAAAAAAACCTTTCAGTTTTAATGATTGAATTTTAATTTAAGTTTCTTTTATATTGTTTTTATTCTCTTCGTTTGTTTTGCTGTGGACAGCCCTTGGATATAGGGTCGAAATATTCATTTAAAGTTACGTTCCACTTTCTTGTATAAAAAAAAATTTCCTGTTGTTCTACTTATTGTTTATGATGGAAATGCAGTGTGGTCTTCGTCGCTATTTGCCTTTACTTTTCTTTGAAAATATTATTTTTCGGAAAGTTTGTTTTTAAATTAATCATCATAAAACACTTAAATGAAACACTATATTGACGTAATAATAGTACTTAATACTTGGAAAAACGGTCATTGAAAAAAAAATACTTAACACTTGGAAAGATCACTTAAATGAAAATTACATTTACTTTATTCTGTTTTTTTTTTTTTTTTTTTTAAATTTCCAGATACCTCGCTATTCTTCTGTAATTTTTTAGTGGCATATTCCTAGACAGAATTGTTTTCTGACTTCAAACTGTCAAAATACTTTAACCCCCCGCCCTGATGTGCAAATATATAGCCCAAATTTTATATTTACCATATATTCTGTCACTTGTCTTTGTCTTGTCTTGTGCTAAGCTGAAAAAAAAAACGAGAAGCTGGTTTGTTCTCGAGTTTTACACAGCGTAAACTTGAGTCAGTGGCGCATAATACACAAGTACCAAAATTCCTTCCCCCTACGGAAATAAAAAAAAAAACAACTGAAATAACATTCTCAAATTTGGAAACCCTTATTTTCCACGGGGGTGGGGGGGTATTCCCCAAGGGTATTTACCATAGGGGTTATTTTCGGGGGGGGGGGGGGGGGGGGGGGTTTGTCGTGGAGTATTTTCTGCGGGGTGGGGGGGTATTTTCCTGTTTTTTTTCTGCGGAGGGGGGGGGGGTAAATGCCTAGACCAATATAGAATTGTTGTGGGAAATAGGAAGTTTCAAAGGTGGTAGCCTATATTTGCATAAATGCTAATCTGGAACATATCAGGAACTGTAGTGAATCACTATTTTGTGCTTTTTTTATTAGTTAGCTTCTTGTGTGATTTATTCAAATGAATCATGAATCTACACGCTATGTTGTAAAACAATCATTAGATTTAGGAAAAAATCACTAGTTTTAGAACGAAAAATCACTATAAATTAATAGTTGCAAAAAAAATTTCTAGGCAACATAAAAATTCACTAAAAATAGAGATAAATCACTAGGGATGGCAACACTGGCGCTAATAGACCAGTTTGTTCAAGTGGTTCAAACTTTCAAGACCCACATTTCTTGCTTGATTGAATTCTGTCCCTATTTCACAGTAGCCTGCCATCTATCATTAGATGTTGAGAGCAAAAATTTACCCACTTCCCTGTACGGTGACATTCCTCGGTATATATGTGTTAATAGAGACATTTCACGGTATAATTGCGGTATGGAGTCTTACGAGAAAATTTTGTGGTATTTCCTCACTTGAAATGGTGCTATATTCCGTAAAATGCAGTATAAGTCGCAACACAGAAGCCATCTCTGATATATGACTTTACATCTTTGTTTTTTTTTTCCATAAACTTGTTTTTTGATAAAGTTGCCGCATAACTTTTAACAGTTTACAATTTATGCTTTTATAATTGGTTGTACTTTAGTTATTCCCAATCTTTTGAGTTCCAATGAGAAACTTCAAATGGGATCTTCTCCGTTTGACAGTCACGTGACTTATAGATTTTTGCGTTCAGGACTATTTAAAACGACCGATGCAATGTTTCTACTTCGAAAATTTTCAAATACTGTCCCGCCGGCCGAAAATTCTGAAAATTCTTGACAACAGAACCGACAAATTCTGAAATTTTTCATGGCAGGAAAAGCTAGAACCCTATATCTAGCTGGCACCCTGAAATTGGAAAACCCTGTTTTCAAGAGCAAATGCAATTTCTGTTCATATTTAACACATAAGTGATGCTGAAAGTCAGAAAAAAAGAAAAAAAAAAATAAGTAGTCTACCATCAGCGGTATTGATATGCCTTTTTGGAAATATTTTTTATGGCTAAATCCAATTTTTATAATCCCTTTCTGCAGCTTAGCTACAATTTAAAGTGGTTTTAAAGATTCTTGTTCCTTTAATTTTTGCAATCGAACTGTGAGGAAGAACGAAATCTTATGTTCTACTAATTTCAATGTAAGCGGATTCAACATATGAATTTCTTTTATCCACATTAAAAAGTAAACGGATCGAAAAACTGAAATTAACCCGCATTTTAGCCTGCAGAACCCTAGATTAACTTTTACATAAGAAATTAAACATACTTTCCCATTTTTACGGCGTAAAATTTACAATGTGTGTCTTTTGAATTCCTGCAAAGTAGAAATGTCTCAAATCCTCTAGGTTGAAGTTGACTAAAAATTCTGTACACATATATAAAAAAATCCCAAGACGCATACATAAGTCATTTCTAAGAGTAATTCAATTCACTTTACCCCTTCCCCGAATGTGCAAATATATACCCGAAGCTGTATGTTTCCCAACAATTTTTGTATCTTAATTTCGTCGACGTTGCTTCTTTGCCGTTCAATCTATTCGAACAAATCTGTGAGACACGGCAACATGAATGGAACGTAAATAATGTGAGCTTTATATTTGCACATTAGAACGCAAAGGGGTTAAAGTAATGGAAAGTGCTTTTGGGAGTGATTCCATTAGGTATTTTAGGATGTTCTAAGTTTAGTTTAAGAACTTTATAATGTTTTCTTTTGGGTGGCCGAAACCACAGAGTAATACCCAGCAATATAAAACTATTTTTCACATTTTTCAATTAAATATTCAAGAATACCTCTTTCCTACTCAGTTAACAAACAAAACTTTCTTTTTACTTTGCTATTAAATTGAAAAACAAAGGCGTTAGATTATCACGAAGGGTGATCAGTTATCAAAGCAGTTTTGATCTCTTAGTATTTTAAATTCCGCGATTCCTGTGTCAAAATCTAAATAAATTGGTTTTTAAATTATTTACTCTATATTAAATATAAAATGATAAAAATTTTAAATGAGATAAATTTTACAGGTTCGATCAATAATGTTATTATTCTTTAAAAAAAACTCTTTGATTTATGTGTGAAAATTAAGGGTGATATAATTTTAGGCATTATTTTACAGAACAAAGATTATAAATTCAACAGTCAAATTCAATAAATTTTTAAGAGTCTGATAGTTCATGCAATTTTTAAAATCTGAGTGGACTTGAAAGTGGTTATTCCACCATCAAAAGTCAGATCTGAAATCAGTTAAAGCTTAGATTATTTATCACGAGTCCTTGTTATCGAGTATCGAACTTGTTCGTGATTCAGTGCAATGAACAGGGTTGCCACCAAGGTTGCGTTTGTACCATTTTTGGTACGTTTTACGTTACGGTCAAAAAAAACGTTACATTTTTGTTACCTTTTTTGAATTTATGTTACAGTTACGTTACGCTTTGGAATAATGAGGAAGTTTTACCTTTTTCTGAGTAATCTATTTTTTTCCCCCATGTGAAAACATCCACTGTTCCCATTTTAAATACACTGACATGAGTATCGACATTTTTGCACATTGCGGTCTTTTAATCTTATCATGCAATCACTCAGTTATTAGGATGAGAAAATACCCACTTCGCTTACTCGTATATTAAGTTAAGATAACATTCTCATGAACATACGATTATCATTTGTTAAGTGACAATAGTCAGTTAGTCACCTCACCCAACTTTCAATTTCATCAGTTGACTTTGAATCTTGTTCCGTCAACAGTCATACTAAAATTATATGGAGAAGGAGCTAGTTTCATTAGTTAAAGCTAATGAAATAAAACAAAATATGATGAAAATAAAAAAATTTAGAACCAAATTTGGGCTGTATATTTGCACATTAGGGGGGGGGGGGGTAAAGCATAGTATATATTAAATGCGTAACCTACTCTAGGCACTTCCCCCCCCTAAACCCCCAAAAACAATAGTTTAAATATTGTAAAAGCAACGACAAACCACGCTTTGCGATCCAATTCTCTACTGCTGTTACCCCTTTGACTAGTTTTCTTTAACATCTATCTTGCGTGTGTATCAGCTAATTGACTAATACCGATGATATATGTATTATTCTTTTCGTATCAACCTCACCCGCCCCCCCTTTTCTGATTGGTTTGACATAATATCAGGTTATATACAAAAGTTTTTAAAATGCGGTTAAGGTAGGAAATGAGGTTAGCAGCTGGTTTTGTATTAAATCAGGAGTTAAGCAGGGTTTGTTCTATCCTACTTTATATGAATTATTTTGATGGACTTTGTCTTTAAGGCACACTAGAAAGGCAACGGGAGACAACGAAATCAAATGGGGAGGAAAAAGTCTCCTTGACTTAGATTATGCTGATGATTTAAGAATACTAGATGAAAGTGTGAGCAAAATGAATGAAGTTTTAGAGGTTTTGCGAGTTCAGGATGCTAGAATTGGTTTGAAAATTAATGTTTAGGAAGACTAAGTCACTAAGGCTAGGAATAAGTGAGGATGAAAAGGTGACGTTGGGTAATGAAAAGATTGATCAGGTGGACAGCTTCACTTACCTTGATAGTATTATTAGTAAAGATGGTGGGAGCAGTGAAGATGACAAAAGTAGAATAGCCAAGGCTCAGGGTGTTTTTCACAGTTAAAAAAAGTTTGGAAGAATAGGAAGATAAGTCTGCAAACCAAGATAAGAATATTATAAGCTACAGTGATGACAGTGGTCAAAATATGGCTCTGAAGTATGGGTGCTCCGAAAAGCGGATGAATATTTGCTAGATGTTTTCCAGAGAATTGCTTAAGGATTGTTTTGGGTACCCGGCTGAGTGACCGTATTTCAAACAATAGGCTATACGGAAAATGTGGTTCAATACCGCTCTCTAGGGCTATAATGAATGAAAGGTTGAAGTAGCTAGGTTACGTTGTGCGGATGAAGGATGACAGATTGCCGAAGATTGTTCTTTTTGGCCAACCGCCTAGGGTGAAACGGATGGCAGGTCGTCCTCGTCTGGGGTGGGATGACGTCATAAAGAAAGATTTAAAGGAAATGGGAACTTCATGCGCGGGTGTAAAAAGGGAGGCTTTAAATAGATTGGGATGGAGGAGGAGCGTGCGTAGCTGTGTTGGCCTCAGGCGGCTTGGTGCTGCGGTGAGTTATTAGTAGTAGTAGTAGTATATACAAAATTTACTCTTTTTATACGGGATTATGAACAGCTGGTATTGACAAAATATATGAAACTATAAAAAATGAGCCATTTTTTGGTTATATCTAAGCATTGAGGAGGGGGGTGGGTTAGTTGAGCCGGAATTTTTGATTTTATGCTAAACTTTTCCCAAATATCATGGTCACTTTTTTTTACATTTTACCCCCCCCCCCCCCCCCATCTGCGGTCCCATATATAATTGTATAAACACATTTCATCGTTGTGGCTAATCTTATATAATGATCAATCAAATATAATGATATAGTAAAAGTGAAACATTTGACCGTAGTTCATTTTTAGTCTTCTTATCACACCCAACCCTCTTGACATCTTAACTGCTACAAGATCACAATGAGATTTCCAACTTAAATTAAAATCAAGACTAAAGCCCAAGTATTTACACCATTTAAATGCTTTTAAAATTCACCATTAAAAACAATTTTATTATTTAAAACACCTAAAACTCCATTTCTACAGAATGTCACAAATTTTTTCTGAAATATTCACTACCAAATAATTAGAATTTGTAAGACTGATCAAATTCAGCGAGGGCCTTATTTGTCTTCTCAATTAACTAGTTCAGACAAGTAGCTGTAATCGTAAGCACCGTGTCATCAACAAAAGGCGTTATCGGTGGATCTGATATATAAACAAGCATGGTATCAACGTAAATTAGATAAAGAAGTGGGCCAAGCACGGAACCCTGCGGCACACCAGAATTAACTATAAAAGTTTTTGAAAGAGAAATTTTTAATTGAAACTCAAATAATGCACTGGTTAAGATAAGATTGAAACTATTTCAGAATAACCGCTTGGATTCCTAAATGGCTTAGCCTACGCAATAAAATTTTATGAACCACCGTGTCAAAAGCCTTTCTAAAGTTCATAAATACCGAAAATACCAGGACACATTTTTCGAGACCACCATTAATGGAATCTGTTAGGTGCTGGACTGCATTTATTGCTGTGTGTTTTTTTCCTGAATCCAAACTGGGCATCGCTAAGAAAACCGTAAGTAGTCAGAAGGTTATAAAAACGTCGATGCATCACTTTTTCATACAGCTTAGCAAATAGGGGCAAAATTGAAATCGGCCTCCAATTAGACGGATCACTCTTTGAACCCCCTTTGTGAAGCGAAATAACTTTAGCTTCTTACAGCCGAGTAGGAAATTCACCTTTCTTCAAAGAAAGTTTAATCAAATAAACAATACAAGGCAACAAATATACCATAGTATGCTTGAACGTTTTCAGATTAATTCCATCATTCCCTGAAGAACTTGATTTTACCAATCCTATTATGTGTTTTAATTCTTCAACTTCATTGTGTTTTAATTCGTTTCATCTGCAGACATCTCCAATCCAACTTCCCTATCATCACTAAACGTCTCATTAATTTCATTATTTTCATCGTATGGATTCTCGCTTATTGATTCACCAACCTCAGAAAAATATTCACCAAACAAATTAGCCACCTTATCATTTCCATCAACAAATTTACCATCAAAGATCAAACTAGCAGGAATCTCGGCCTCTTTCTTCTTATTTATGACTTCATTTATAATATTTCAAGTTGCTTTCGTATTGCCTTTATTTTCCTAAAATTTCTCCCCATAATATTCGCGGATGCTTGACCGCCTTAGCCGGTTTACTTTATTACGGATTTCTTTAAATTCAGTTAGATCTTGACTATGATTACTATTTAAGTGACTCAAAAACAATGTATTTCTCCTTCTTACTAAGTCTAGTAGCTCCATAGTTACCCAAGGTTTCCGGGGATCCTTTTTCCTCACCTTTATGCTCTTTACTGGGCAAGTTCTCTCAAATATTGGCTGCAATATGTCCGTGAACTTATCAAATGCCGCAGAAGCACTTTCAGATTCTTCATAAACTGGTTTCCATGACACAATACTTAGTTCCTCTTTAAACTTCTGTAGGTTCTCTTTTTTTAGTTGCCTTTTTTAACCTTTGTCCTGTTATGTTTTATCGCATATTGATGTGAAGTCACTGCTACTATAGGAAAGTGATCGGAAGCCGCACTTACTATAACGTTAGCATAACAGCTATGTAATGCCCGGGACGGCATGAAAATATTGTCAATAAGTTTAGCTGAATGTCCTGTAACACGGATCGGAATCCCAACTAATTGATAAAAATCATAGCTGGAAAAAAGGTTTAAATCCAAATTATCATTATATAAACTTAAAAGATCAAAATTAAAATCCCCCATGCAAATGCACTCCAGATTACTCAATTCTTCTGCACCCATTAAACTACTAAAACCATTTTCAAACTCCTTCCAAACTGCACTTGGCGGTTTATAAACATCAGTAATCAATATATCCTTTTCACCAACTTTCAGCTCAAAAGTAAGAGATTCCACCTTACCTTCTATCCAAACTGATAGGTCTTCCCTTATTTTAGCCACAAAACGGTCCTTAACCGAAAATACCCAACGTCCACGTCCCATTCTCTCTCTATTCCTTACAATATCCCTGTATCCTGGAAAATTATATAACGACAGAACATGCTCAGAAGTTAAAAAATTTTCACAAAGGCCAATTACATCAAAATTGCCATTCACATTATCAATTACCTGGAGAATTTCACAATACGTTGAAGTTACATGGCAATTCCAATGACATTGGCAGAACGACCTTGCATTCACCTCTAATCCTGAAGAAATCATATGCAAATAACAACTATGTCTTTGCGGGGGAAAATCAGCATTTATACTTCCGGAAGTAAGTCCATAAAGAACATCTCCTACTCTGAAAGGATAACTCTCTAGAAAACGCAAGTGAGAAATATCACCAATCATCCTTTTAACATCCACTAAAAAAAAAAAAAAAAAAAAAAACACTTCTAACTAAATCAACCATGAAAAATTCAATAAGTATCAGGTATGCAATAGAGCTGACGCGGTGCGCTCTGGCCTGGTTATTTCACGAAAATGCGACCTTGGTCTGTCCAAAAATTTTTCACACCGAACTTGTCCCGTGCACTATTTAATATTGCCTTTCTACGTTTCGTAAGAAACTCAATATAACATAAATTCCGGATCCAGCTAATTTTGATTTAGTTTTAAACACTTTGTACGTAAGTTCTTTTGGTACCAACTTCACTGAAACTGGGGCCACAGGATCTGGATTTCTGCGGGCTAAATTTCGAGAATCTTCCGTAGAGTTGTGTCTGAAACGCTGAATCGACACAAAATGTTCCCTAGTAATAGTTGAGACTCCCATAGTTGGTCTAAAAGGTTAAGGACAGTCGCATTATGATCTGAGCAAGGTGTCTGCCTTATTTCTGAGAATATCAGACAGTCTTGCATAGCTTCCTGGTTCAAAATCATCAAGCTTGTTTTCCATTGTAAAATACGATTTTTTAGTGTTTCAATGTGACTCTTTAGTCCTTTAAGTAAGTTTTCAATGCGCTCAAACCTCAGATTAAAAATCCAGCACTATAGCATCATAAATTTTCTGCAGTGATAATTTGGCTATTTATCTTTACAGCACCAGAAGACCCAGTTCCAATGATTTGCGCTATTTTTTTCTGCCACAACTTTTTCTATATCTGGCACTAGCTTTGTCTTAGTTATCGTAACTTTTTCCTGGGTCACAGCTAACTGGTGAAAAAGTCCAGAAATAGACGAACTAGAAGAAATTTCAGACGTCCCTGTTCTTGCAAACTCTTTGTATAGATTGGGGAAAGTCGCTTGTCCCAGATTTTTAGTTTTCGATCTCTTTGCTTCATTAATAATGTCTGCATAAGAAACTAAGCAATGTTCACTAATTGTTTGCTTATCATGAGTACCGTAGCAGAATACTAGATAACTCGGTCCATTCCTAGTGGAATTTATTCCAAGTATCCTAACTGGCCAAAGGGGGTAGTTAACAAACTTGGCTAAGGCAAGATCTCCGATAGTAAACATTTCTTGTTTGGACAGTCAGTCTGTCAAGATGCACATCGGTAAAAAAAAAAAATATATACAGGTCTTAATTGTGAGCTTTTTATAGTTGATGAAGGTCACTGACTTAATTAAAATCTTGTTAGTGATATAATAAGTTTAAAAACAGGTGTTTACACTCTGAAGACTGGCAATGAAAATTTACTGTCCCAAGGGAGTTTGAAATAGCCACCAAAAACTATAAATCACTTATGAAAAAAAATCCAAAATGAATGTCCACAGGGAAATTTCACAGCTTGAGCAGGGTTATATTCAAAAAAAATTTGGTGTAAACACAACGAAGTCTGAATCAATACTGATTCAGTAAAATATTTATTTATTAGTAAAATACTGGTATGTTGATAGATGGGTAGGAAGTAGCCATCTTGACTTGTTCCAGTTAATGATAGGAATGGGCCCATAATTAGTGATAAGGAAAGAGTTAAAGAGAGATATACAGAACATTTTAAGAATGTGCTAAACCGAGATAGAGTTGCAGGAAAAGATATATAGGAAAATGAAAGTGTTTGTGATGCCTTGGATGTGAAGGAAGATTTGATTTGTCAGGAAGAACTTTACTGAAAAAAATATAAATGTTTTTACTTTTATAACTTTAATAAACCAAATAATCTTAACACTTTGATTACTAAATATCAGTATATGTATATTAAACTAACAATGCACATTCATTTGTATTTTTTCAGTAAAGTGCCAATTTTCTTCTGGCCTTGGGAAGGCATAGGGGTTTTGCGCCAAAATTATGTGAATTTCTGCTTGTTTTGAGTTTAACTCTGTTATTTATTGTAATTTCTGTTCGTTTTGGGTTTCATTTATTTATCGATGCTGATTTGTGGTAGTTTCACGCTTGGTAGATTATTTGATTTTATTTTTGCTCATTTTTTGTTTAATAGAGTTCTTTACTTTTCTTTGAAAAACTTATTTTGGGGGGAAAAGATTTTTTAAATTAATTTCTGTTCATTTTATATTGACAAAAACTTTTAAGGGAAAAAGAATATAATACTTTGAATCTTTTCACTTTTTAAGACTTTATAGTTTGGCCTGCTATTTGTATGCTGGAGAAAAAATTTTGAGTAATTTTTAATAACATACACCCTTTTAAAAATCTGGACTCAGATAGAAGTGTTTAATTTAGTTTCATACCTCCTCTAGTTGACCTGAAATGGAAAATTTGATACAGTTCACAAATAAATCTGTTTAATTTCTTTGATAGCTTGGATACACTTACCCTATTTCAATTTGGTTAAATTTTAAGAGCAAAAGTAGCCCCAAAAGTTTGAGCATAATACCTCAGTCGTTTTTGGATACTGCTGAGATACCTTATTCGGAATTAGCATTATCACAGTGCATTTCGATGTAATCTTATGGCAACATTTAGTTTTTAAACATAATGGGCAAATGGGAAGGTGGGCGTTGGAGGGTGGGAGTGGAAACGGGAGTAGTTGCCCTCCAATCACTTTCGACTATTAAAAAAGGCATCATCCCTTTCTATTTTCAATCGAATGAGCCCTTTTCGAAGTTCCCACGACAACTCCTTTGATACGAAGTGCCCTGGTCTAAACAACCACAACAACAAAAAATATCACAAGTCACTTTTGACTATTAAAAAGGGTACTAGCCTTTTGAATTTCAAATCTAATGAGCTCTTTTTCAAGTTTCTACGACAAAGATATCAATAAAAACCTTATATGCCCCCAAAGCATAACTTATAACCCTTGCCCTGAGGGTTGTGGGGGGTTTCTTCCTCAAAAACATATTTTCTATCTGGAAATCAACTACGCTGAACAAAATGGCTATCTCAAAATTTTTATTGGATGTGTTTAGGGGAATAATGGGCGTAGGTGGGGGGGGGTACAAGTTGCCCTCCAATTACTTTCGACTTTTAAAAAGGGGACTAGCCCTTTAAATTTCCAATCAAATGAGCTTTTTTTGAAATTTCTACGACAACGCCTCCTATTAATTTGGGTTGTTCTGGCTGGTTTATATCCTGAGAATATCCAGTGAAAGCAGGGGTACCTCAGGGCATTTTCTTGGGACCTATGCTTTTCCTTATCTACATAAACAAGATGGGATCACTTTGCCGACGATACCACGACACACTCAGCCGTCCCTAAGCACGAAGACCCAACACAAGCCTCCCTTTCCCTACAGATGGATCTTTTGGAAATTGAAAAGTGGTCTGATGCATGGATGATCATCTTCAATGCATCGGAAACAAAGGAGCTTCTAATTACCCGATCAAAGGTGCCACGTGAAAACCCCAGTTTCATCTTCAAAAATGAAGCTATAAAGAGAGTCGACGAGCTTCGTCTACTGGGGATTCATTTCTCCACCAATCTCTCTTGGAACAACCACCTTGATCGGGTGAGAATCTCCTACGCAAGAAAGCTGGGAGTTACCTCGCTGCAAAAACCTTCTCCCATCAAGCTCAATCATCCCACTCTACAAGTCTTGCATCAGACCCATAGCTGAATATGGATGCCCGCTATATGCTGGTGCTGCGAAAACGCTGTTGGCACTACTTCAGAAGATCTGGAATAGGACAAATAGGGTGGCCTGCGCCTCTACACAAGATCGCTCCAGCCTCTAAATGAAAGGTTTGATGTAGCGTCGATGATTGTTTTTCTACAAGTACATGAATTCACCTCCCTCAGATGAGCTCTCTCGAACTGTGCCCCCCTTTGTCCAGTCGACAAGGCAGAGACGAAGGCACACAGCTCGGTCCAATTATATAAAAGAGGTTACGCCAAAACCGACTACTTGAGGAATAGCTTCATCCAGCGTTGCACTACTATCTGGAACGATCTTCCTGGGGATATTATCCCTGAAAATCCCTCTATTGACACCTTCAAAAGAAGGTTCAATCGACATTTAAAACCTCGAGGCCATGGAAAGAGGTAAATGGATAGTGGCATATCAAATACTTTGAAGTACCTGGTGCCGTGTTTATTAGAAAAAAACCCTTATATGCCCCCAGTAATTAAATTAAAATCCTTGCCTTGAGGGAAGTGTGGAGTATCCTCCTCAAAAAAAATTTTCTATCTGGAAATCAACTACGCTGAACAAAATGGCTGTCTGAAAATTTTGATTGGATGTGTCCGGGAATGATGGGCGTGGAGGGGGCTAGTTGCCCTCTAATCACTTTCGACTATTAAAAAGGGCAATAGCCCTTTAATTTTCAATCAAATGAGCATTTTTTGAAGTTTCTACGACAACGCCTTCTATAAAAATCTTATATGCCCCCAGGGCATAACTTAAAAACCCTTGCCCTGAGGGTTGTAGAGGAGTGTCCTCCTCAGAAAAATATTTTCTATTTGGAAATCAGCTACGCTGAACAAAATGGATATCTCAAAATTTTGACTGGATATGTTTGGGGGAATGATAGGCGTGGGGGGCTTGTTGTTCTCCAATCACTTTCGACTATTAAAAAGTTCACTAGCCCTTTGAATTTTCAATCGAATAAGCCTGTTTTGAAGTTCCTACGACAAAGCCTTCTATAAAAACCTTATATACCCCAGGGAATAACTTAAAACCCTTGCCCTGAGGGTTGTGGGGGAGTGTCCTCCCCAAAAACATATTTTCTATCTGGAAATCAACTACGTATTTTGCAATAGGCTGAACAAAATGGCTATCTCAAAATTTTGATTGGATGTGTTTGTGGGAATGATGGGCGTTGGGATGGGTACTAGTTGTCCTCCAATCACTTGAGTTGAATTGGTTTGGTTGTCACTTGAGTTGGGTTGTAGAGGAGTGTCCTCCTGAGAAACAAATTTTCTATTTGGAAATCAGCTACGCTGAACAAAATGGATATCTCAAAATTTTGACTGGATATGTTTGGGGAATGATGGGCGTTGGGGGGCTTGTTGTTCTCCAATCACTTTCGACTATTAAAAAGGGCACTAGCCCTTTGAATTTCTAATAAAATGAGCCCCTTTTGATATTTCTATGACAACGCCTTCTATAAAAACGTATGTGCCCCGAGGGCATAACTTAAAACCCTTTGCCCTGAGGGTTGTGGGGAAGTGTCCTCCTCAAAAACATTATTTCTATCTGGAATACGACTACGCTGACAAAATGGTTATCTCAAAATTGTGATTGGATGTGTTTGGGGGGAATGATGGGCGAGAGGGGTGTGGCTGGCTACCCTTTCAATCACTATCGACTATTAAAAAGGGCACTAGCCCTTTATATTTTCAATCGAATAAGCCTGTTTGAAGTTCTTAGGGCAACAAATTTCTATAAAAATCTTATATGCCCCCAGGGCATAACTTAAAACCCTTCCCTGAGGATTGCGGGGGAGTGTCCTCTTCAAAAAAAAATTTCTATCTGGAAATCAACTACGTTGAACAAAATGGCTATCCCAAAATTTTTATTGGATGTGTTTGGGGGAATGATGAGCCTAGGGGTGGAGCTAGTTACCCTCCAATCACTTTCGACTATTGAAAAGGGCACTAGCCCTTTGAATTTCAATGCGAATCAGCCTGTTTGGAAGTTTCTACGACAATGTCTTCTATAAAAACCTTATATGCACCCAGGGCATAACTTAAAACCCTTACCCTGAGGGTTGTGGGGGAGTGTCCTCCTCAAAAATATATTTTCTATCAAGAAATCTACTACGCCTAACAAAATGGCTATCTCAAATTTTTATTGGATGTGTTTTGGGAAATGATGGTCGTGGGGGGAGGGGCTAGTTGCCCTCCAATATCCATATGAAGTGCCCTACCTTCCATATGAAGTGCCCTACTCTATAGGAAAAAAAAATAAATGATACATTGTGCCATCATCGTTTCTTATATGCCCTCAGGGCATAACTTAAATCCTTTGCCCGAGGGTTTTGGGTGAGTGCTTCCTAAAAACAAATTTTCTACCATGAAATCAACCACGTTGAACAAAAATAGCTATCTCAAAGTTTTGATTGGATGTGTTTTAGGGGAATAATGGGCTTGGGGGGGTGTAGCTGCCCTCCGATCATTTTCAACTATTAAAAAGGGCAGAAGCCACTCCAATTTCCAATTGAATGAGCCCTTTCGGAAGTTTCTACGACAATTTCTTCGATACGAAAGTAGGAACCCATTTTTAAATTGAAGGGGAGCCCATATATGGGCATAGAGTACTGAGGGAAGGGGGACGCAACATGTCCACTGAATACGATCATGACAATGTTATTGATCCACTAACGGTACGACCTATTGTTTCTAAGAAATTCTAGCTTAGATTTATGTAATAGGCTATGATGAAAATCAAGTTAGACAAATTCTATTTTTTAAATATTGCTTCTCTGGAAACATTTCTATAGCTGTATTATAAATCTCGCTTAATGTAAAAGTTCATTTTAAGCTATTAAACAATAAGCACTATGGATAATCTTGACAATATTTATAACCAATTATATGCCGTAAGTCTGTTTTATAAATGATCAATTGAGATGTTTCGGTACTGGTGCATTATACGGAGACTTCTTAAAAAGTCAAGTTTGGGTAATAAAGTGAAAAAGGATCAATAATAATTTAGAAACAAATTCGGGGTATATACATATTTTCACATTTTTTTTAGGGGGGGGGGAGGGTAAAGCATAGCATATATTAAATGTAACCCAGGTAGCGTTTTTTTCTTTGATCATGTTAATTTATTTGGACTTGTTCACAGTGAAATGTCGCTCGATGCAAATTTTATGCCTAATTGCTGAGGGTGTGTATTAACAAACTTGTATTGGCTAATTTGAAGTCTATATGCTGGAACTGTGTTAGTAAGTCTATATATAAGTAGTATAGCTATAATGGTAAGTACAAGACAGGTACCCAATGTAGCTATAACGATAGGTACAAGACAGGTACCCCATATAGTTATAATGATAAGTAGCGCACAGTACTCCCGCCATACAAGCAGACAGTGTATTGACCGGATTCAACTACCATGAACAATTCGTGCTTTTCACGAAACAATCGTTTTGGAATTAAATAACATTTTTTCTGATAGAGTCATGGCCGTTCACATATCTAATGTTAAACATGATTCTTCATTATGGTATGATTATAGGCGTTGACAGAAATGAAAGTTATACCCTGGGGACATATAAGGTTTTATATAGAAGGTGGTGTCTTAGAAACTTCAAAAAAGGCTAATTCGATTGGAAATTCTGAGGGCTAGTGCCCTTTGTAATAGTCGACAGTGATTTGAGGGCAACTAACCCCCCTCTCACGCCCACCTTTTCCCCAAACACATCCAATCAAAATTTTAAGACACCCATTTTATTAAACGTAGTTTTAAGTTCTGAAATTAGGTCTTCGAGGATTACAACTCCCCCAAAGCCCTCAGGGCAAGGGTTGTAAGTTAAGGGTTCTCCGAATCCTTCATATTATTTCTTATGGAAGGAATGCTCGTATAAACTTTAGAAAGGGGTCATTCGATTGAAAATTGAAAGTTCTTGTTCACTTCTTAAGAGTCAAAAGAGATGGACGGGCAACTAGCCCCTCTCCCTCCTCCTCGCCCTAAACGCATCAGACGAAAATTTTGATATAGACATTTTGTTAAAATAGTTCACAGTTCTGATAAGAAAACACTCCGGTGTCGACACAGCCCGCCAGGGCCCGAGGGTAGGCGTTGTAAGTTATGCCCTGGGGGCATATAAACAATCAAACAATCATTAAATAAACAATCAATGCAAACAAACATACCATAGATATTAATGTAAATTAATAAATAAATTCAGTTTTTTAAATTAGTTTTCTTATGTTACCAAGTTTTAGACAATAGAAAACTAAAGGTCAAAAAGGCAACAAGGTTTCGATGTTTTATTGTTTTTTAGCTATGCACTAAGATTAGTGAAAACAGGGTCACCAACGGGAAGGTTGTGCACAGCCAGCTCCGTCCGCCCACCCTTTAGGATTAAACCCGACCCCCTAATATCCTCCCATTTGTAGTGCAAATGTGATGATAGCCTTATATAGTGCTTGTTAATTGTTATCTCTTTTGTAAAGTTACTTTAGTTTTTTAATTAATTGTTTTCTGTTACTAAGTTTTAGACAGTAGAAAACAAAAGGTCAAAAAGACCATAAGGCTTTAATGTTTGATTGGGTCTTTTTCTAAAAACTCCTCATTTGTTGTGTACAGCCAGCCTTGCCCGCCCAGCCCTTAGCATTAAACCAGACGCCCTGATATCCTCTCATTTCCAGTGCAAATGGGAGGATATGTCTGTCCAACCCCGTAATATCCTCACATTTTCAGCGTAAATGGCAGGATAGCTCTATATACTACTTGTGAAGGTTTATCTCTTGTGTAAAATTATTTTAGTTTTTTAGATTAATTTTCTTATGTTACTAAGTTTTAGACAATAGAAAACTAAAGGTCATAAGGGCAATAAGGTTTCGATGTTTTATTGTTTTTTAGTTGTGCACTAAGATTAGTGAAAACAGGGCCACCAACGGGAAGGTTGTGCACAGCCAGCCCCGTCCACCTACCCTTTAGGATTAAACGCGACCCCCTAATATCCTCCCATTTATAGCGCAAATGTGAGGATAGCCTTACATAGTGCTTGTTAATTATTATCTCTTTTGTAAAGTTATTTTATTTTTTTTAATTTATTTTTTTCTGTTACTAAGTTTTAGACAATAGAAAACAAAAGGTCAAAAAGACCATAAGGCTTTAATGTTTTATTGGGTCTTTTTCTAAGAACTCATGATTTTTTAGTACAGCCAGCCCTGCCCGCCCACCCCTTAGCATTAAAACCCGGCGCCCTGATATCCTCTCATTTCCAGTGCAAATGGGAGGATAGGTCTGTCCAACCCCGTAATATCCTCGCATTTGCAGCGCAAATGGCAGGATAGTTCTATATACTGCTTGTGAATGGTTATCACTTGTGTAAAGTTATTTTAGTTTTTTTAGATTAGTTTTCTTATGTTACTATGTTTTAGACAATAGAAAACTAAAGGTCATAAGGGCAATAAGGTTTCGATGTTTTATTGTTTTTTAATTGTGCCCTAAGATTAGTGAAAACAGGGCCACCAACGGGAAGGTTGTGCACAGCCAGCCCCGTCTGCCCACCCTTTAGGATTAATGTGGTAAAGCTTTCTAATTTAGTTAATTATTAATTTAGTAAAAATATATAGGACGCAAATATGAAGTCTTAAAATACCACTTTTTTATTAAGATAAGGAACATATCCTGCTAAGTTCTGTTTAACGAGAAATTGAGAAATTACCACTTCCTAGCGATTACGTGGGAAGGTGTGGTTGATAAAAATGTATAAAAGATACATTTTATTCGGAATGGGGGAGTCTTATACTAACTTTATGCCGGACTGACCTCTGGTCCGTTGTTTTTAGAAATACCTTGGAATTTTGTCTTATCATTGTAAGTGTCTAAGTATCTTTATTATATATTATTGTCGTTTTTTTGAGACTTGTGGTCTACTTGGGACAGCCAGTCCCAGTAGACAGAATATATCCGATTATATTATATGTTAAATTAATAAAAGTATTGCATTTTAGACAACCTTTCTACGATCTACTTTTAGCTTCTCGAACATACCCAGTCGGTACGCCTCATTAGTTCGGTCATAGCCTAAGGCACGCTACCAAAGTTTAATTACCTTAGGGCCAGAGTTTATCCCCCCTATAAAGAGAGAATAAAGGCATCTACGACTAAAACACCCAAATTACCACACAAAACCACTTCACAACATTAAACCCGACCTCCTAATATCCTCCCATTTGTAGCGCAAAATGTGAGGATAGCATTAAACCCAACACCTTGATATCCTTTCATTTCCAATGCAATGGGAGGACTTAGGGTCTGTCCAAACCCCGTCGTAATATCCTCGCATTAAAATGTTTTGGCATTAACACACACCTATTAGGCATCTGCTCTCCTCCTAACAAGGAAAGAAACAGAGAGTGTAAGCTACTTGGTGGCAGATCCAGAGGAATAGGGGGACACTCCCCCACAATCCTTAAGGCAAGGGTTTTAAGTTAAAATACCCTGGGGACATACAAGGTTTTTCAGAAGGGGCAGTGTCGTAGAAACTTCAAAAAAGAATCAATTCGATTGGAAATTCAAAGGGCTAGTGCCCTTTTTAATAGTCGAAAGTGATTTGAGGGAGACTAACTCCCCTCTCATGCCCACCTTTTTCCCAAACACATCCAATCAAAATTTTGAGACAGCCATTTAATTGAATTAGTTTTAAGTTCTGGAAATTAGGCCTTTGAGGATGACAACTCCCCCACAGCCCTCAGGGCAAGGGTTGTAATTTAAGGATTCTCCGAATCCTTCCCATTATTTCTTAGGGAAGGGATGCTCGTATAAACTTTAGAGAGGGCTCATTTGACTGAAAATTGAAAGTTCTTGTTCGCTTTTTAAGAGTCAAAAGAGATTGGGGGGTAACTAGCCCCCCCCCTTCCTCCAAGCCCTAAATGCATCAGATAAAAATTTTAAGATAGACATTTTGTTAAAATAGTTCAAAGTTCTGATAACACAAAATTCCGGTGTCGACACAGCTCACCAAGGGCCCGGGGGTAGGCGTTTTAAGTTATGCCCTGGGGCATAACTTATTAAGTGGGGTTTATAACTTATGGGAAGGGGTTTTGTATGGGAAGAACACATAGGAAATCTATTGTAATTATCCAATTATAAGGTTAAAATACATACTCTGTGATAGATGCAAAAATTGCTTTGGGCACACACAAAATCCTATTAAGGTCAATCCCAAACAGTCGTGATCCCTTTGTGTCAGCAAGTGAAATGGTCTAAACCCTCTTATTGGAACTATTTTTTAAATCCATTCATTGTTGTCAATCGCTGTCCTCAAGTTATGCAAGCTGTTTATTGCTGATATATAAGGTTTCTATCAAAGAGGTAATTGTATAGACTTTGAAAAAAGCCTCATTCGATTTAAATTGAAAGTTCTAGATCTGTTTTTTAAAGTCAAGAATAATCGGACTGTAAGTACCCCCCCCCCCCATGCCATAACACTTGAAACTTTTTGCAATTAAAAACGAACAAAAATTAATTAAAATAAACTTTCCGAAAAATAAGTTTTTCAAAGAAAAGTAAAGGCCATTTTAAACTTAAGCTCAGAGATACAAATACCTGTTAAAATTCAAACTCAAAACGACCAGAAATTACTATTAAAGAATAAATGAAACCCAAAACGAACAGAAATTAAATAAACAATCATAGCAAAAAACATACAACAAGTAATAATATAAATGAATAAATAGATCTTAAAGCGAGTAATGCTTAGATTGAATATGAAAATCAAGCTTAAAACGAAAACAAAGGTTTTGCTATTAAAGTATAAATGAAACTTAAAACGAACAGAAATTAAATAAACAATCAATGCGAACAAACATACGATATATATTAATGTAAATGAATAAATAAATCTTAAAACGAGCGAAACTTAAAAAGAATATGCAAATCAAGTTTGAATCGAATAAAAATAACTACAAACAAGAGTTTGGGTATTGCCTCACTGCAGAAGCCTAAGAACTACTGCGTCATTGGCGCTTTACTGAAAAGGAATTATATTACAATTTTTTTCTTTTGTACTTAATATTGAAAATAAATATTAAAATTACAGTAAAATTTTGAACTGATGAGCTCTTAGCAGTTACTATCATTATGCATCAAATATTCAGTTTAATTTATTAGTTCTTTTCAAGATTGGTCAAGACAAATATAGTTTCACTACAAACAAAATTGGATACTGTCCCCTTCTTTAAATGTAAAAACCTAAAGCCTTCTGCGTCATTGGTGCTTCACTGAAAACGAATTACTCGTATATTACAAATTTATTATTTTCCAGTTCTTACAGCATTGAAAATGAAAATGAAAATTACAGTGAAAAAATATTCTTGAACTGATGGATCTTTCAACAATTAATACCATTATATATCTAATATTCAATTTGATTTTGTTTATACTTTCCAAGACTGTTCAAGGCTCATATAGTTTTGCCATTTTTTTAACTCTGCCATTTTTTCTAACTAATCGTGTTAGTTTGTTATGGAAACATTCTATGGCTTCTAGGCATTTCTATTTGAGCGGAAAACTGCACCTCAAACTTTGTGGAACACGCATTTTCTTGCATGAAACACCAAAATATAATAAAATGTCAAGTTTCGGAGTGTTCCACCACGCGCAAGCAAGTGCCATTGGTATTTTTCAATCTGCATGGTCAATTTAGGGGGTGGAGGGTTGGCTAATTCTCGTAGCAGCCCCATTCTGTTGTGGTATGATTCACATTTTCAACACCTGGCGTCCGGACTATCATATAATCTACCAAGCATACAACTACCCCAAATCAGTATCAATAAATAAATGAAACCCAAAACGAACAAAAATTAAAATAAATATTAGATTCAAACTCAAAACGAGCATAAATTCATATGAGTAGGGTTCAAAACCCCTATGCTTTCTAAAAGCCAGAACATATTTTGTACCTTACAGAAAAAAAAATTCAAATGAGTTTACTGAAAAAAAAATGTGCATTGTCAATTTAATATACATATGCTGATATTTATTCCCTAAAATATTAATTAATTTTTGATTTCTTAAAGTTACAAAAGTGAAAACCTTTCAAAGAATTGTTTTCAGTAAAGCGCCAATGACGCAGTAGGTTTTTAGGCTTCTGCAGTGAGGCGATACCAAAACTCTTGTTTGTAGTTATTTTATTCAATTCAAACTTGATTTGTATATTCTTTTTAAGTTTCACTCGTTTTAAGATTTACTTATTCATTTACATTAATATATATTGTATGTTTGTTCGCATTGATTCTTTATTTAATTTCAGATCTTTTAAGTTTCATTTATACTTTAATAGCAAAACATTTGTTTTCGTTTTAAGCTTGATTTTCATATTCAATCTAAGCATTACTCGCTTTAAGATCTATTTATCCATTTATATTATTACTTGTTGTATGTTTTTTGCTATGATTGTTTATTTAATTTCTGTTCGTTTTGGGTTTCATTTATTCTTTAATAGTAATTTCTGGTCGTTTTGAGTTTGAATTTTAACAGGTATTTGTATCTCCTGAGCTTAAGTTTAAAATGGCCTTTACTTTTCTTTGAAAAAACTTATTTTTCGGAAAGTTTTTTTTTAATTAATCTTTAAAAATGAAACACTCAGGGTATGTTTTTCAGTGAGTTTCAGCTATCTCAAAACACTCTATGTGCGTGCATGTTACCAAGATAGTGTATTAGTAATGTCCTAGGAACAGCTTAGAGTATTAATTTGAAACATATAGGGCATGTTGAGGGGAATCTTGAATTGACGAAAAAGCACTATTTGCATTCTACCACTACTTTTACTACCACTGCTAACTCTATTATTCTTCCTAATATTACTAAAGCTACTAGTACTAAGGCTAAGTTTATTAAAGTAACACTTTTAGGGAATTTCTTAGGGGTAATGTTGAACTGAATTGACAAACAGTACGTGCAAGTAGGTTGTCAAAAGGGTGTATCAGGAGTTTCTCAAGAATGTCTTAGAGCATTAAGTTCAAACTTTGAGGATGAGTTGAGGAGGTGTTGAAACTAACAAAGAGGCATTATTTATATGATATCAATATTAATACTGCTATTAATACTGCTATAACTATTATTACTGCTGAGGCTATGGGTGTTAAGGTGAAAAGTAGTAGGTAGAAAGGTAGTCCTTGCTCTGGTCATAATCGAATCGATCACGAAACTAAATAAGACGGGAGACAATATACATTCCTGTCGGACACCAAAATCAATTTGGAACATCGAGGAGAGTTCTCCACCGATCTGAATTTGGGTTCGTGTATGCTGGTAGTATGCTTGGATAAATCTGACTATCTTGCCTGGTACTCCATCCTCTGCCATGGCCTTCCAGATTCCATCCCTTAGAACGGAATCAAAAGCTATAATAAAACCTCTGAATAGAGACACTGTTGTCTTCTGATGTTTTGCCCTGTGTTCAAGGGTTTGTCTTAAGACGAATAGTTGGTCAATTATACCGATGCCTGGGCGGAATCCCGCTTGATTAGGCCTTGTCTTTACTTTGCGCTGGATACGAAAACGATTATGTAGCACTATGGCAAATATTTTTGCAGCAATGCAGATGAGAGATATCCCGCGATAATTGCTGCATTTTGTCTTTAGCCCTTTTTTTGAAGACTGGAAGGATGATAGAGTCTACCCAGTTCTGTGGAACCATCTCTTCTTCCCATACACGACATGTTAGTTTATGAAGCCTGCTGACAAGTGCTGTCCCTCCATACTTGTGAAGTTTAGCCGGAATGACATCAGGACCAAGGGCTGTATTGCCTTTCAGGCAATTGATTGCTTGTTGGACTTCATTTTATGTGGTAGGAGCCACATTCACGTCAGTGTAAATACTGCTGGGTGAGTTTGGTTCCTGTAGGTCATCAGGGCTACGACTTGGATTATGGCAGCGTAATTTTTTAACTTTATATACTTTCTTCTAATTTTTCATAATATTTTAAATAAATTTTATTTCTACTCTTTTTTCTAGTTTATTCAGGCATCTGGATATAAAACCAAAAATACTTGTGCACTCATTAGTATTTGAATCAAAAAGTTTTTTTTTTTTTTTTACTAAAGTTCTACGCATTTTTATATTGTCATGTAATTTTAATTGAAAACATGTTTTGGACTTGAACTTCAAATTTAAATTCTTTTTTTTTTATTGCTCAAAAAGTCAAAAAATAAAAGTTCAAACCGCTGCTAGGAAAAAAGAGAAAGAAATTCATATTTATAAGTAAAATGACTGAGCTTTATAGTTCCTAGCTTTTACTCTTAAGATGATTAGGGGAGAAAGGGGAGAAACCGTACATTTTGAGGATTTTGACCCCTAAAAAGCGTATTTCTAAAGATACAAACTTCCTTTTTACATGAATAGATAGCTCAATTATTCACTTTTCTTGGTGATTTTTTTCAATGACATCCATCAAGTTGTTTTCTTGGTGAGACCCAAAAATGTGTGACCTCTTCAAGTGTCCAAAGTCACCCCAACCAGGGGGTGACTTTGGACACACATGGGGCATTTCCGTACATTCATTATTTAATGCTTGTAATTATTGATTCAGATATTATTAACATTTAATTCAGATAATATACAAGTTAAATGTAACATTAAATTTATTTTATAGGAAATTGGGCCAAATCACAGCCAAATACAAGAGCTTTGGCTGTTCGCCCAATTCCTCCTACTGATACCGGTGCGGGAAGCTTCATAATAATGTCTTGAAAGTCAGTTTCTGCACAATCTCGACATTCAGGGAAGATGAACTTCCTACCAGACTTGCGCAGGTAGTTTATTTTTGCTACCCTGCCACTTATTTCTTCTATTTCACCAACATAGTAAACAGCAGAGTTTTGCTTCTTTCCAACCGTAAACCTCACAAGCACAAAATTTCCACAAGATAATTCTTCATCTGTCTGAAACTCACTGATGCTTCCACAATGTAAAGACTTGTCATCTGACTCGTCATTGAGCTGTATATCTATGTCTGAAATGCTGTCTCTAGATATATCAGCCATGAGTGAAACCTTTGACTTTTTTAGTGACTTCTTCTTTTTCTTAGCAAGCCTTAGCTCAGTCTCTGCTTCTAGTGCCCTTTTTTCTGGCGTTTCTGTCAGAATTCTACTTTTACCTTTTTTACGGTTTTTGCGCGGACCCACTTGCATTTTTGCCTTTGGATATGGTCCGATGCTTTCAGGAGTTACTGCCGTAGGTAAGTTTGACTGCTGTTGACCCATCATGACAGGATATGAATCACAAAATAAACATAGGTGAGGATCATCCATATTGGAAGTTTCTGGGACATTCTGTTCAGCTGGATCTTGGCGGTTTGTCACCTCAGCTGGCAGAAAATCGACTTCTGTGAACACATTTGGATTTAAAGGCCAAATTCCTGCCTTCTCAAAACCAGCTGTGATGTTTTGAGGATTCAGCTTTTCCAGAAAGGGATGCTTAAACAATTTTGCCATTTCATGTATTGAAATTCTCTGACCAGGGTTTAATTGCATCCAATTGTCAAATGACTCCCTGATTGCATGCTTCAATGGTGCATACACTGAAACATCAAGGGGTTGGAGACGATAAGAGCCATGGGGAGGAAAGGTTAGGAGGTGGATGCCGTTATCTTTACAGAAGGAAACTAATTCTACTGAAATATGGCTTTCATGATTGTCAAACAAGAGTAAAACAGGGTCTTTTTTGCTGGGTTTGACCTCTTTTAGAAAGCGTTCCATGGAACAAAGGAAATTCTCCAAAGTCATCCATCCACTGGGATGGGCTAAGCCAATGCATCCTGGTGGTCCATCTCGATACATCCTTTTCTGGAGCTTTGACTCTTGGAAAAACAAACACTGGTGGAATTGTCTGACCAATTGCAGATACAAAGCATAGCATTGTGGTATTTTCCTCCATTTCTGCTGACACAGTTTGTGCCACCTGTTTTGCTCCCCTTTTAGCAATCACCTTTGGGGCATGAACAACTGTGGGTACTCCTGTTTCATCACAGTTCCAAATTCGACCAGGAGGAAAATGATACTTGCAATATAGCTCCTGAAGATTTCTAAAGAAGACACCAATTACAACGGCGTTAAAGCTGGCAGCACGAGCCTGGCTTGTATTTTTGGGGTTTCTGATGGACAAACTGGCGTTCCACTTGATGAAACCTCTTAGCCAATCCACTCCTGCTCTCTCATTCAGTTTCCAGCTTGATGGGAATTTTATCTTCAATGCTATTGCCCATTGGTAGGCTAACTTTCCTGTTGCATAGGGAGTCAGCCCATGGTTATTTAGTGAGCATTTTTTGAGGTATGCAGCAAGCTCTTTCCCTTGTTTGGAAGTAAAAACAAACTTAGTGCTCTCCTGAACAATATCATTGTCAAAATTGCTACCACTAGTACCACTCTGCTCGAGAATTTGCATTTTTGCCTTGTATCGTTTCACGGCATCGGCAAGGGTACTCTTCTTCAGGGAAAATTCTTCTGCTGTTGCTCGGAAAGACAACTTCCCATGCATAAATTGAATAACAGCACGCCTGACTAATTCCGGATCAGGAGGACCACTCCCCTTTCGAATGTAGGTGCGAACCATCTGTAAAAGAAAATTATAATTGTCAGAACCTCAAGAGAACAACATGGGAAATTAACACAGGTCACGCCATGCTTTGAGGTGTGCTTTGAGGCATAGAATGGAAAGATGCCTGCAGGCAGCGTAATGTTTAGTTTAACATTATAATACAAAACATTAAACAAAAAAAACTTTAAAAAAACCACATCAATCATTTGTTTATATTCATTTTTCTTACGTTTCTACAAGTCGGAAAAACATTTCGGGGGGTTTCAAACCCTCTACCCCCTTGGACACAGCCTTAGACGCTACTGTTTATCTTTCTGATATAAGTAGGCATTGAACAAATGTTTATTGTTCAACATAATAGTAAATCATTTAATAATAAGTATTATTTTTAAATATGATGGGTGAAAATGAATTGAACTGATCTGCATAGCTGTGAAGGTGTACTGTAAATCTAAGCTTATATAAATCTCACATGAATACTTTTGAATTTTCACTGTCTAATTATAAGTTCCAATCACATATATTATAAAACTAAACATTATAATATATAAGACAATAATCCATTCAATGTATACAATTCAGAGTATGTATTTTAAACAAGGAGGGGTGGGGGGGGGGGGTAAGGTTTATTGGTACCATACACCAGTTAGAAAGTATTGAAGAATATTCGATTAAGATTAGCTTGAATATTTTTGCCATAAACAGTGACATGTCGAGACTATTTTAAACACCTAGACAGTCAAAAGTACACCTTAATTTCGGATAGAAATTAAAGGTTAAGCTTAGCCAAATCACAGAAAATGCTGTCCAATCTTGAACACAGGATCTTAAAGTTGGAACAAAGTATCTAAATAATAGGCAGACTTAATCTTGGACAACTTTGATTCAAGACAAAGATTGTTACACAGAGTAGTTATGTTTAAATAGGCTAGGCTTTAAGGCAAGGGGTAACTTTTCTCTAAGTGTAAATGTTGAAAACAAAGTTTGATAGTCAAAAAACAAATCACTTCAGTTTCTCTATAAGACAACAGGAATACAGTGAATTTTACCAATATTCTGCTTTGAGCTACACATAGTTCCATTTTCCAACTTATGAAAGACTTCCGTCAGTACAGGGCAAAACCGGACACCACGAAAAGTGTCCGGAATCCCCCCAAAAAAGTGTCCGGAGCTACCCCATGTTGACGCCATTTTGAAATATTTTTTTTTTGTAGATAACGGCCTGATATTTACTGATGAAAATTACCATACAAATAGCAGGGGTATACCTTGTCTGATCCTGCTAACTCACGGCTCAAGAGCTACAAAAACTTAGAAAATATTTGACAAATACTACATGTGTCAGGATTTCCAGCAAGCATATAAAAACTTCCTTACCCCTTTTCTCGGCTGTCTCTTTTCTCCAAAATTTAAAACTTGTGCGAAATGAGCGTTACATGAAGGGCATCTAGCGTGAATTCTTTGAAAGGCTTAGTTCAAAAACTTTAGACAACAGGTCAAACGTACGGAGCCGCCCCCGTGCGGTATCGCCCCTCTCTCCCCTACTCTTAGAAATGTTTTAAAAATTAGTGAAAAATATGAAAAAATGGAAAATAAAGTAAACAAATATAACATGTTCATTACAGGTTGAGACTATTGGGGATGCTTATTGTGTAGCAGCTGGCTTGCATCGTCCAAGCGCCACACATGCTCAACAAGTTTTTTGGATGGCACTGCGCATAGTTGAATCATGTAGAGATCACCAAACACCAGACGGCCAGCCAATAAAGGTAATGAAAGTTGTACTGAATGTTGAAATGAATGTTGAATGTGGAAATGAATGTTGAAATGTTGAAATGAATGTTATATCTTTACACGAATGCTGTCTTAAAAGCTTTTTTTGTTTGTGTGTGTCTGTAAAATAGACCCTATTTGTATTTTTAGAAAAGAAGTTTATTGGCCATCCGTTGAATTAAAATATGATTATTGAGAAGCTCTGGCGCCTCCTAAACAGAGTATTAGGCATGAAAATGAGAAAGAATTTGGTAACTGTTTAGTTACCGGGCAACACGCGAGAAAGACCGCATCGAAATCTCAAAGATGCTATATACAAAACAGGTTTCCGCTCCCTAGAGAGGTATTGCTCACTCCGCGACAAAAGATTTAAACTTTAGTTTTTTGGGGTTGAAGGAACAAAAAAAGGTACCCTAGGTTAGATTAGGCTACGTATTTAATATATGCCATGCTTTAACCCCCCCCCCCCCTCCCTAATGTGCAAATATATAGTTCAAATTTGTTTCTGAACTATTATATTTTTTCCTACTTTGTTTTATTTCATTAGCATTAACCAACCAAACTCATTTCTCGCGTGTTGCCCGGCTACCAAACAAGTACCAAGAATCCTCTCCGACCCCCCAAGAAAACAATTCCCGAAAAGTCCCCTTAAAAATTCCCTCCTGTTGGAAGTTAAAATATTTGAAACCAAGTAAATTATGCCTGAAATGGAGTTGAGAGAAATTGTGTTGAGACTTGTTAAGCAATGTTTAAGTTTCATATTATTGTGGCTACTGGATTTTGAGTTTTTGCAAATCCAGACTAACTTCATCAGTATTCAAGATCAAGATCATCAGCACTTTCTTGTGATAATGTTTTCTGGTAATTTTCCCGTTCTCTGGCACTCGTTCTGTTCAATAATTTAGCGTTTTTTCTGGCACTCTCCTAGGTCATCCTAGGTCTTTCTTCTCCAAACCATATAAGCTAAAGAATATATCATTTCTATTATATACCACAGTAGGGACAGTAAATGTTTTAACTCTTCATTTTAATTTAAAGGAGACTTGCTTTCTTTAAACATATTAAATTAAAAAAAAAAAAAAATCTTTTTTCAACTGAAAGTAAGGAGCAGCATTAAAACTTGAATCTAGCAGAAATTATTCTTTATAGGAAGGAAGCTGTTTTCTCCTCAATACCCCTCTTTTCACGATAAAGTCTTAAGCGCTTTTGAAAAAAAGTTAGTTATTCTAATGGAACGGTCTTTGTGTTTCAGGAGTCGTCCTTTAAGAATTTGGACAAAAGGTCTAACATTAGCGTAAAGAGCGGGGTATTTAAGAGGAGGCAACTCACTTCATATACGGAATAATTTTTGTTCGTTTTAAGTTTTCGCTTTGTTTTTTATTTTCAGTTGAAAAAACTTGTTTTCTCATCAAATTTTTGATCATTTTCAAAGAATGCCGGAAAGTCCACCTCCCTCTCCATGAAAATTCCCCCTCCCAAGAAATATTCCTCCATGGAAGATCCCTCACGTAAAAATGCTCCCCCTGGGGAATTACTTCCGAACAATTTCATCTTCGCTGCAAAATCCTTCAGAAATTTTCTTGCTCACGACTCCACCTAAAAAGTTCTCCTTAGCATACTCTCATTGGAAAAAAAACATTTTTTATTTTATTCAAACTCTGATTGTTTTTCAATTCACATGGCAAATCAGCCCTATGTAGAACATTTTCCCGTACTCCCCTTCCTTCCTCAAATGGAAAGCTGCGGAAAGTTTCCCCACAGAGAATTATTCCCGGTGATAATCCCCATGGAGAATTTATCCTGCGGAAAATGAGTAAATTTCGTATATGAATTTTGGCCAATTCCCCTTGTGTACAACTTCCTCTGGAAATTTCATCCCCAGAAACTTCCCTCCAATCCAAAAATTTTCCCTGAAGAAAATACCCCTCCCCCACAGACCCCCCCTAAAATTATCTATATACTTCCCAATAAACAATACTACATGTAAAAAATGGGTGAAGAAAATGGCTATCTCAAAATTTTGACCGAACAAATTTGGGGAAAAGGGGCATGAGAGGGGGGTTAGCTGCCCTTAAATGTTTTTGCTCACTTAAAAAGTGCACTAGAACTTTGAAATAACAATTAAATGAACCCTCTCCCGATCTTAAAGGATTACTGGATCGATACGATCACCCTCTCGGGGAAAAAAAAAAAAAAATAAACACACATCCGTGATCTTTCTTCTGGCAAAAAAAATGTAACATTGCACATATTGTACATAGAAGCTTGAAGCCTCTACAATAGGGTTGTCTGATATGCTGAATCTGATGGTGTTATTTTCATTAAAATCACGGGTTTTTCGGGGATGTTTTCCCCCCTTTTTCAAAAAATTTGGTGAATTTTCTCACCAACTTTTTCTCGTAACTTTTGATGGGTAACATTAAACTTGGTGAATTTTATATATTTTAAATAATAGGCAGCGCAATAGCGCTGCCTAAGTTAAGAACGATGTGGACACAATGTATTGTTTCTTCTTCTCCATATCCAGGCACTTCGTAGCGAAGGAGTTGTCGTAAAAACTTTGAAAAGGGCTCATTCGATAGGAAATTGGAGTGGCTAGTGCCCTTTTTAATAGTCGAAATGATTGGAGGGCAACTAGCCCCCCCCCCCCGTAACGCCCATCATTCCCCCAAACACATCCAATCAAAATTTTAAGATAGCCTTTTTGTTCAGCATAGTTGATTTCCAGATAGAAAATATCTGTTTGAGGAGGACACTCCCCCACAACCCTCGGGACAAGGGTTTTAAGTTATGCCCTGGAGGAATATAAGGTTTTTATAGACGGCGTTGTCGTAGAAACTTCAAAAAAAGGCTCATTCGATTGGAAATTCAAAGAGCTAGTGCCCTTTTTAATAGTCAAAATTGATTGGAGGGCAAATAGCCCCCCCCCCCCACGCCCATCATTCCTCCAAACACATTCAATCAAAATTTCGAGATAGCCATTTTGTTCAGCGTAGTTGATTTCCAGATAGAAAATATATTTTTGAGGAGGAAACACCCCCACAATCCTCGGGGCAAGGGTTGTAAGTTATGCCTTGGGGGGCATATAAGGTTTTTATAGAAGGCGTTGTCGTAGATACTTCAAAAAAGGCTCATTCGATTGGAAATTCAAAGGGCTAGTACCTTTTTTAATAGTTGAAAGTGATTGGACGGTAACTAACCCCCCTCTCACGCCAACCTTTTCCCCAAACACATCCAATCAAAACTTTGAGATAGCCATTTTGTTCAACGTAGTTTTAAGTTCTGGAAATTAGGTCTTTGAGGATGACAACCCCCTAACAGCCCTCACGACAAGGGTTGTAAGTTATGCTCTGGGGGCATATAGAGTTCTTATAGAACGCGTTGTCGTAGAAACTTCAAAAAGGGCTCATTCGATTAGAAATTAAAATGACTTGTGTTCTTTTTAATAGTCGAAAGTAATTGGAACGCAACTAACACCCCTTCCACGCCCACCGTTTCCCCAAACACATCCAATCAAAATTTTGGGATAGCCATTTTTTTCACGCAGTTAAAGTTCAGGAAATTATACCTTTAAGCAGGACACTCCCCCCCACAGTCTTCAAAGCAAGGGTTACAAGTTATGCCCTGAGGGCATATAAGTTTTTATTGAAATCTTTGTCGTAGAAACTTGAAAAAGGACTCAATCGATTGGAAATTCAAAGGTCTAGTACTCTTTTTAATAGTCGAAAGTGATTTGAGGGCAACTAGCCCCCCTCTCTCGCACATCTGTTTCCCAAAGAAATCCAATCAAAATTTTTAGATAGTTATTTTGTTCAGTGTTGTGGATTTTCAGATAGAAATTATGTTTTTGAGTCGAACAATCCCCAGAGCCCTCAGGGCAAGGGTTATAATTTATGCCCAGGGGTATATAAGGTTTTTATAGAACGTGTCGTCGTAGAAACTTCAAAAAGGGCTCATTCGATTGGAAATTAAAATGGCTAGTGCCCTTTTTAATAGTCGAAAGTGATTGGAAGGCAACTAAGACCCCTTCCACGCCCACAATTTCCCAAAACATATCCAATCAAAATTTTTAGATAGCCATTTTTTTCCACGCAGTTTAAAATTCAGGAAATTATACCTTTGAGCAGGACACTCCCCCCATGGTCTTCAGGGCAAGGGTTATAAGTTATGTCCTTGGGGTACATAAGCTTTTTATTGAAATCTTTGTCGTAGAAACTTGAAAAAGGGCTCATTTTATTGGAAATTCAAAAGGCTAGTGCCCTTTTTAATAGTCGAAAGCGATTCGAGGGCAACTAAACCCCCTCTCACGCCCACCTCTTCTCCAAGCACATCCAATCAAAATTTTTAGGTAGCCATTTTATTAGACGCTGACAACCCCCCCCCCCCCCCCTCCCCCCAACCCTCAGGGCAAGGGTCTTAAGTTATGCCCTGGGAGCATGTAAGGTTTTTATAGAAAGCTATGTTATGAAAAACATCAGAAAGGGCTCTTTCAATTGAAAATTGAAAGCGCTAGTGCCCTTTTAATAGTTGAAAGTGATTGAAGGGCAACTAACCCCCCTTTCACGCCCCCCATTTCCCCAAACTCATCCAATCAAAACCTTAAGATATCCATTTTGTTCAACGTAGTCAAAAGTTCTGAAAATTAGGTCTTTTAGGGTGATAACCCCATCAGATCCCTCAGTGCAAGGGTTGTAATTTATGCCCTGGGGGCATATTAGGTTCATATAGAAATTTCAAAAGGGGCTCATCTGACTGGAAATTGAAATTGCCCTTTTTAATAGTCGAGTGAGTGGAGAGTAATTAACCCCCCTCTCAAACCCACCATTTACCCAAACACATTCAATCAAAGTTTAGAGATAGCCATTTAGAGATAGCCGAACAGAAATTACAATAAATAACCGAGTCAAACTCAAAATGAGCAAAAATAACATAAGTTAGGCTCAGAACCCCAATGCCTTCCCAAGGCCAGAATATAATTTGAAGTTTACTGAAAAAAAAATAAATGAATGCGCATTGTCAGTTTAATATACATTTACTGATATTTAGTAGTCAAAACGTTAATATTATTTGATTTATTAAAGTTATAAAAGTAAAAACATTTATATTTTTTCAGTAAAGTGCAAATTATGTTCTGGCCTTGGGAAGGCATAGAGGTTTTGAGCCCAACTTATGTTAATTTCTGCTCGTTTTGAGTTTTGACTCGGTCATTTATTGACATTTCTGTTCGTTTTTGGATTTCATTTTTATCCATGCTGATTTGTGGTAGTTTCACGCTTGGTAGATTATTTGATTTTATTTTGCTCATTTTTTGTTTAATGGAGTTTTTTTACTTTTCTATGAAAAACTTATTTTGTGGAAAAAAGTTTTTTTTTAATTAATAAGCATCAAAGTTCAATTCGTTTGATGTACCTACTGTAATCAAGACTCTATTTCTTAGAGTTTCCGTTACTATTGAGCCGCATCACTCCATGCTCACAGTTCGTTGCAACGAACTATTTTTATTATAAAATTATAAAAGCCAAAACACATAATATAATGCTGAGATAATTGCGATTGTTTTGTGTAAATAATTAACATGAAAAAACATTCAAAATTTTGAAATTTTTCCTAGCACTTAATATTTAAGAAGATGCATTAGTAAATATTCAGCTCCAAGTCGTGCCTGCATAACTCTTTCCTTATAAAATATCTATAATACTTATAATATAATATAATAATATGCTTATATAATATACTTGTATTATATATATTTATATTTATAATATATTTATAATATAATACACTTAAAATATAATATTTATAAAATATTTGTAAATACTTAGAATATAATATAATATTATAATGTACTTAAATTATATATATTATATTATAATATTCTTACAATATAATATTTATAAAATATTTATAAATACTTATAAAATAAAATTTGTTTTTTCGAGTTTGCTCGACAAAAAGAAGCCGTTGAATGATTCTTATTCGGACCTTACAATGATCTCTTGCACATTGTTTATTTATATTTATGTTGTGCACAGGTGCTGAAATTTGAATAAGCTAGGAGAAGTTTTATGCAGGGCTCCCATTGCGTTTTATGAAAGTTTCTTGTTTCGCACCGTTATCCTTTGTCCGACGAATTCATTTCAAACACATGACTTAAACCTTGGTTGAAGTTATATTTTTTGGTTGGTAGCAAGAATAAATCCGATTTTCTACAATTTTTCTTCTCCCGTACAAATTGGTAGATTTTTTGCTAATAATTCTGATTATAATGCGATGTTGGCGTTGGTATTAGAGTAATACCAGGATTTTTCTTTTTTTGGTGGGGGATGTAAAAGTTGTATGAAGCTTATAAATTTAGCTGTAAAAAAGCTGTATGATATGGATAAATTTTCTGGGTCAAATTTTCATGATAGACTGATTCAAATAGTCTGTTTGTCTGCATTCCCTTCAAAGGAAGAAGAAACTCATTATTAATAAAACTCTCGGATTTTTAAGAAAAAAAAAGTGGGTTACGGTGATTTTCCTCCGAGAACCCCCCCCCCCCGGAGATTTTCCCCCGTAGAAGATTTCCTCCCCGGAAATTTTTCCCCGTCGGAGATATCCCCCCTAGGAGATGCCCCTGTCATTTTTTCCCACTGAAAAATCCCCACCTCTCTCGGAAATAATTGCCACCAGAGACTACCCTTGCTCAGACGTATTTACCTCGGATGTCACCCATGGGCTCGAAAATTGTTGCAAAATTCTTCTCTTTTCTCGGCGGCCTAAAATATAAGAGCGAGTGGAGTACACTCTTTAATTGCCAAGCAAATAGTTGGTTACACACGGTAATACATACACGGTTGAAACGCCACACTTTAAAACACGTTGAAACGCCACACAAATATTTCTTGCAATAAGCCTCAGGTACTCCAGCGTCCTGACGGTCCTGTAGTTTTCCATCTGTCATAGAATTCTGGCATTTTAATCCACATACTTTTTCTTAGTAGGTTCACTAGATTGTCCCACATTTGCTTGAGTCAAAACCACACTGTTAAGTGCTTGTTCGCGCTTGAGGATGTCCAAGAACTTCCAAAGGCTAGGTTAATAGCCCGAAACTGAAGACTGCAATCTTCTATGATTACCCTCAACATTGTTTTTTGTCCTGGGAGTTCATCTTTGGCTCTGTCGAATATATTCCAGACACGGGTAGAAAGTTGCAAGGTACTCTCCTACTTCCACGCATTCTACTGATGTAGTTCTCTCCACCGAGTGTGTACATGTCCCAAGCTCTGAGGCATGTGGGCAGAAATAGTTGAAAGAAATTGTAAGATGCTTACCTTGCTGCTTAATATGTTGACCAAAGACTGGGTTAGAATCTGCTGCGGGGTTTCAAGCAACACCCAAACCAAAGCACCATCCTTCACCTTGATCTTTGCCTTACACTAGCCTTGCCTTTGATTCGTCTATCGTCTCAACTCGCATTCGAAACTGACAACTCCAGCCGTTAAGTATTTCTGTTTCGTGCAAACAAACCATTCGAAGGCAATCTTGTCCACTCCACGCGTTGATTTGAAATATTCTATTATTTTACTAAACTTTACGCACTTCTGATGTGACACAAAAAAAATGAACTGACCCAGTATGGCACAGCTCGGGAGCCTAAATAGCTTTCGAATGATATAATTCTGGGTGGTTAGCTGTTATGACATATTAATTATTGGATTTAATTAAGAAGATTAAGAGATTAAACTAAGAGATTTCAATATCAGTCTCAAGGTCTCACGGACCTTGTGGAGGGTCGGAATCTCATACGGGGAGAAAATTTCAAGGGGGAATCTTCTACGGGGAGAAATTTTCAGAGGGGGGGGGGTAAATCTCCTACGGAGGGAAATTTATGGGGGGGGGGAGTTGGGAATTACGGGGGGGGGGATTTTTTCTCGGCGGAGAGATCTACTAAACCCACCTTATAATAGAATGTGTTTATGGCACCTTTCTCCTCTTACAATTTATTTTTATTCACACAATGACCATTATCGCTATGAAATTGATCAATAGATAGTGATAATTAATAAATAATAATACAACTATTAATTGGAGATAGTGATAGTCATAATTGATAGTGATAGTAATAGTAATAGTGATAATTAATAACTAATGATATAATTAGTGATAGTGATAGGGATAATTGATAGTGATAGTGATAGTGATAGCAATAATTAATAATTAACAATATAAATAATAATTAGTGATAGTGACAGTGATATTTATAATTGACAATGATAGTGATATTGATAATAATAATTCTTTGGTGTGTAAAATAATCATCGACGGTCTTTGGAATTCCAGATATCAAAAGTTTCAAGGGATAGCTGCACATTCTTAAACTGTTTCATTTTATATATTTTAGCCTATTTTTTACTGATGCTTCACCTATTGTTTCTTTTTCTTAAATTTGGTGTTCAATACTATTAAAAAAACATAACTACAAAATGGAAATGGGTATTTATATAACTGTAAAGGAAATGGCTATTTATATAACTGCAACTGGAGATGGCTACTTATATAACTGTAAATTGAGATGGTTATTTAAATAACTGCAAATGGAGATGGCCATTTATATAACTGCAAATGGAGATGGCTATTTATATAACTGTAGATTGAGATGACTATTTATATAACTGCAAATGGAGATGGCTATTTTATATAACTGCACAATGAGATGGCTATCTATATAACTGCAAATGTAGATGGCTAATTATGTAACTGAAAATGGAGATGGCTAATTATATAACTGCAAATGGAGATGTCTATTTAAATAACTTCAAATGGAGATGGCTATTTATACAATTGCAAATGGAGATGGCTATTTATATAATTGAAAATGGAGATGGCTATTTATATAATAGAAAATGGAGATGGCTATTTATATAAATGTAATTGGAGATGGCTATTTATATAACTGCAAATGAAGATGGTTATCTATGTAACTAAAAATGGAGATGGCTATTTGTATAACTGCAAATGGAGATGGCTGTTTATACAACTGCGAATGGAGATGACTATTTAAGTAACTGCAAATGGAGATGGCTGTTTATATAACTGCGAATGGAGATGGCTATTTATATAACTGCAAATGGAGATGGCTATTTATATAATTGCAAATGGAGATGGCTATTTAAATAACTGCAAATGGAGATGGCTATTTACATAACTGCAAATGAAGATGGCTATTTATATAACTCCAAATGGAGATGGCATAACTGCAAATTGCCATTTTCATTAAAAACTAAAGTACAAATAAAAAAGACAGTGATAATTTACAAAAGTATTCTGCTGATAATTAATAAAAGTATTCTAGAATTTCTGCTGATGAGGCTCACTGCACATGTGACTGAAATATTCAGTATTTTTTGGAATTACGACTGTCTATTATAGAATTGCGTCTAGTAAGAATTATTTTGCCAAGGTTGTTGTAACATCAGAGGATTCTCATAGGAAAGGGATATGGGTGCTGTAGAAACTCTATGGTAATTCCCTATGGGTGTTGTAGAATGCCTTGCTATGGGCGTTGCAGAATCAATACAGGGGATACTACTAATTGAGTCTAGTAAGAATTATGCACGGTTTTTTACTCATTATGATGTTTATTGTGGACTTGAGAAAAATACCGTTGAACTGCAAAACATGATTTTTGCTTGTGCCCCTTTATCAAAAGAAGGGAGGAAACATAGCATGTTGGATAATGCTCAGTTTCAATGCAATGATGTTCTCTTTTTTAGTCAAAATTGAAATTAAAAGGACAGTATCCATAGAAACGGCTTTTTTCTTAGTAAGTAAACCTTTATCGGTATGACAAAAGATAATAAATAATGCTTAAGCTCTTTTTTGTGTCTCTGTTGAAATTATATTTTGAATGCGCCCAACTATCGTCTGAAAAGGATATAAAAATGACTTGTTGGTCAACAATTAATCTGCTTGTGAAGGTATTAACTGAAAAAAAACAAGTTTTATTTAAATTGAAAGTAAGGAACAATATCAAAACTCTGTATATAAATGGCTGCCCCTTTCTTTTACCCTCCCTCTTTGCTATAAAGTCTTCAAGTTCCTTAAAAATATTTCACATTGAAATTCAACGGTCCATTTATTTGAGCACTCTTTCTTGAATAATTGTGACAAAAGGTCAAATCTTAGCGCCGTGGTTCCCAACCGGTTTTGGGCCGTGTCCCACCAAGGATTTTCTAAAATCCTAATGCACCCTTGTGAGATTTAAATTTTCTTAGTATCTGGAAAAAATCTTGTCAAAGCTAAGATAAGCTTGCATAGTTCAAGTATCCAGAGAATCAGCTTAGTTCTCTTTAGTATATCTTTGCCTTTATGGTAATATATGAATCATGGCCATATTTCATGGCCCACCAAAATATTGTCATGCCCCACGTTATTCCCCCCACGTTCGGAAACACGGCCTTGGTGTAAAGAACAAGGGTTGAGGAAGGGACAGTCCTCAACAAATATGTAATAATTTCTGTTCGTTTTAAGTTTTAAAGTTGCTCCATATCCTCAGTTAAAACAGTTTTTTTGTTTAATTTCTTACCGTATCTCAAATAGTGCCAGGAAATCCCCTCTCCTTCCTCATGTAAAATTTTCCTAAGAAAATCTCCTACCCCAAAAAATACTTCCCGCTAAAATTCCACTGCAGAGACCCCCCCCCCCCCCAAACAAAACAACCCATATATCCAAACAACAAATACTATATTTGCACAATGGGGAAATTGCGTTACTTACAGCCTTTTCCGAGGGATTATGGAAGTGGCATGTTTTCCTAAAATTTATAGTTATTGAACCTTTCAGCTATTTTGAATAAAAAGGCGATCTCGAAATTTTGACTGGATTTCTTTGGGGAAGAAAGGTCATCAGAGGGGTAGTTGTCCTCCAATTTTTCTAGTCACTTGAATAGGGCACTAGAATTTTGATTGTCATTTAAAAGAGCTCTTCCTATCTCCTAAAATCATTGGTTCTATTTCATGTAAAAAAAAAATTAAATAAAAAATAATAAAACCAAAAAAACTAATGAACACACATTTGCGATCTGTCTTCTGGCAAAAAAAAAATTTGGTTTTTGTAATTTGAACTTTAAACCTCTACAGTGGAGTTCATTGATATTCTTAATCTGATGGTATGAATTTCATTAGGACCCCTAGATTTTTTTTTACCCCCTTTCCTCCCCCTTTTCGAAAATCGGGCAAATTTTCTCAGGCTCTTAGTGTTTGATGGGTAACATTAAACTTAATGAACTATCTTTTACTTGGAATTAAATAAAAAAAAACAAGTTTTTGTAACTGAAAGTAGGGAGCAACATTAAAACTTAAACCGAACAGAAATTATTCCGTATATGAAAGGGCTGTCTGTCCCCTCCACAACGCCTAGCTCTTTACGCTAAAGTTCGACTCTGTCTCACAATTTTATTTTTTAAAACAATAAAAAAATTTAGCGTAAAGAACAAGGCGTTGAGGAGGGGACAGACAGCACCTTTCATATACGGAATAATTTCTGTTCGGTTTAAGTTCTAATGTCGCTCCTTACTTTCAGTTACAAAAGCTGTTTTTTTATTTAATTGTACATAACTCAGTCAAATTTGTGGAAGGTTTAATTCCAAATGCGGAAAGTAAGGACAAGTTACCTGGCTTGCTTTGGAGACAAAAAATAATTGTTTTGACTGCTACATACAATTAACATATATTTATGCAATGTAAAATATATTTTTGGTTATAATAAAGATTTCATATGTAATATTAATTATGAAATGTATACAAACTAAATAATTTAGGTTTTGAAATTATCTGTGGTTTGCATTTATTTATTAGCAATCTTTTTCACATAAAACTCAATAGATTGTCATAAAGTTCCTTATTAAAAACCTAAAGTTCCTGATAAAGTTCCTTCCATTATTTTATGAACAATTTTTGAACCGCTCTTAAAGCATGAGAGTGCGCCCAACCTCCTTCAACTATCCCTTTTATGTATTATGTATCCTACAGTTTCTCATTTTCAAGCAAGAAAGCTTGATTTTTTCAAGAAAAAAAACTTGTACAGATTTTACTCATGCATTTATTTTTAGATATCGGATACAATTTATGGAAAAACTGTTCTGTTTTCATTTTTGATCTAAAAACAATTGAGTGAGTCTGATGTGTCATGTCTATTATAGTTTGTCTACTTTGCATATTGCTGTTTATAATAGCGTCTTTATAAGATTAAATTAAAAAACAAGTTTTTTTTTAACTGAAAGTAAGGAACGACGTGAAAACGAACAGAAATTATTCCGTATATGAAAGGGGCTGTCCCCTCCTCAACACCTCGCTCTTTACGCTAAAGTTTTTTGTTGTTTAAAAAAATAGAGTTTTGAGAAAGTCAAACTTTAGCGTAAAGAGCGAGGCGTTGAGGAGGAGGGACAGCCCCTTTCATATACGGAATAATTTCTGTTCGTTTTAAGTTTTAACGTCGTTCCTTACTTTCAGTTAAAAAAACTTGTTTTTTTTTATTTAATTTTCAACAGTATCGAAGAGGAAGGCTGACCAGCACCGATTATTTTTTGCGGAGAGAAGGGTTTTTGCAAAATCTGTTGATTTTGAATTGAAAATCAAGTATTTTGCAGGAAGCATCAGACATGGCTAATTGTAGAAAAAAGGCCAAAACAGATAGTCCGAGTGGTTGAGAGACAAAAATGTGTTAAATGGGACGGGTAAAGGATGGGAGTAAGTATGACTCTCTTATTGGACAAGTAGTTGTGTGTTAGTTTTTGGAACGGCACGCCTGCCTAGAGTGACTGGCAGATTGCCCAAGAATCTAAAATTGACATAGGACCTGATAGTTGACATAATAGTTGTTCTTTTATTTTAAAGAGGTGGATTATTACTTCAGTAGAATCAAAATTGTATGCTTAGTGTTTACCCTTTTACCTGTGAAATTTACTTATGATCACAGCTTTTGAACGTAAATATTTGTTTTCATGCAAATCCTGTCAAAAAGCTTCAGCGCAAGGGGTGAGTCGTGTAGAAGGTGGTAGCTTCTGTATATAGAATGGTATGTATTCATTATTAGATTTAACTTAGCTCTTTACCTTAATAGTTTGGAATTTTTTTTTTACCAGTTTTAATGTCACGTTCAGGAACACCATACAGTTGAAGGGAGCTTCAATGCACCTCAAGTTGCTGTCTTTATAGTATAGTAAACTTTAGAAAAAATAAAAAACTTCAAAAAGTACCCATTATACGGTGCCTTAGAAAAACACCGTAGAGATGGATTGGGAGGGGCAAATTCCACAAATAATATTTCAGTTTCTGATATTTAATATTTTGAAGGGAGGATTTGTTTGAAAAATATTTATCCTGGGCTATACCACTTACTCCTTCCCCCTTTGTGCAGATTAAAACATAATATTTGTTTCGTTATTTTTTTAAATAAAGAATTTTTGCTATAAGAGACGAGCTATTACCAGCTTAGAATTAATATTGCACACTTTGTGAAAACGGTAGTCTTCCAGCTAAAGGGATGCTAGGGGAGGGGGAACGGGGTTCTAAATCCACTTATATATTTATCTAAGAGCTTTTCATGAAAAGTTCTAGGTTTTGGCTCTCATCTAATTTTGACTCGGGTAAGGGTCAGAAGTTGATCGAAACAACCTATGTTTCCAGATTGTTATAAAGGGGTGTCTACAGCATCTTGCGAATATTTTTTGGAGATAAAGCTGAAATTTTTTGCGTTGGGAGTGGGGTGGAGGAGACAATAAACTCATCTTTTTTTTTACATGCAGAGCATGCAGGCGGTATCCAATGTGTGAATTTGACCCGCCTAAAAACTTTGAACCATTAGCCCAAGTGGAACCTTGATGTATTCACAGTAAAGTAGGAGAGAAAATAATAGAAAATTAAAGTTACTCATACAATCAGAATAGCATATCCATAATAATTCAAAATTACAAGGACATCGAGTTAAGGACTTTGCAAACTTCGTTCAAGAAAGAGAAAAATAATACTAAACATTTTTGCCTCTTAAATATTGACTCGTTTGAAAGTGGATCTACAATTTTCTTTAGAGCTTAAAACTTTCCCTGTATACGTCATCTATTAGTCTCAGGGAACCTCTATGAACAGAAGACTTGATGAAAATTTGTTACACTTTTCAACAGGGTCAAAAAATTTTATTCTCATCAGTTGGGAGCCGTTTTTCTTTTATAATAAACTTTAGCTGTATTGGTTCGTGACGCCCGAAATAGGCCAAAACCTTTTGTATGTCTGATAGGCTTGTTGCTTAAAGGAAATGTGGAAAGGGATTGGGGGAACCTCAGTAATAAATACAATATTCAGAAGAAGTTCTATTAATATGTAGCAATGGCGCCTCATTTGTTTTTCTCAGATTGGCTTAGAGTACAAGGTATGTAAAAAATAAACCTAAACTAGCGATCAAACCAACTTTCTTTAAAACAAAATACAAAATCAGGGGATTTGAATGTCCGGCATACGAGTCTTGAAATTGGCTGAATTTTATGGTGTATTTTTCATAAGGATAATTTCTTATTTAAGAGCTTTCTATTTTCCTAGTCATACAATTTTTTACTGTAATATTTTTTTGCTGGGTGATTATATACTTAACAAATTTTATGTTATGAAACCACCTTAAGAAACAACTTCTTCTCATTCTTTTTTTATTGTAAAAAAAAAAATCATTTTTAGAGTTTCGGGTACTAATGGTGACTATTACTTTTTAGCAACAGTTTATTTCCATAAAAGGTTTGAAAAAATGAATTAAAGAAGTAAGTAAAAAAAAGGTTGGAAATAAACTTACCAAAAATATATTCTGTAATATTTTGCATCTGCTTTCTATAGAACACAAGAATGAAGAAGGCCAAAATAGCAAATATAAATTCTCCAGATAGAAATACTGAAAATTCGAGTAGTTTTGGTTCACTCTTTCAGACGACAATGCCTTCGACGTAAGCTTGAAAAAAATTCTAATGTGAGCAGCTATTGCATCTTTCAGAATTTTGGATTCTGTTGAATCGTCCATCCTAAAGAAAGAGATAAAAATGGTCAAGATCAAAACGTCTAAAATTTATAAAGAGCAATCTTAGAACAATAAGAATGGAAATGTGGCATATAAATGCCCCCCCCCCCCCAAAAAAAAATTGAGTTTGACCTAATGATATCAAGAGTACAAGGGCAACAGACAAATTGTCCAATGGCATTAGGCCAAATGCGTAAGAATCCTAACCATATCGAAAGGAATTGTCTAAAATAGTCAAGCTCAAAACGTCCAAGTCTGTGTAGAGTAACTTCAGAGCAATGAGAATTGATATAGGTATTGCAACACCAACCCTCCCCACAAAAAAAAATCTGAATTTGACCTCATGATGTTAAGAGTGAAAGGGAAACAAACCGAATCAACCAGTGGCGTCAAGCTATATGTGCAAGAGTCAAAGGCCACCCTCGCAAAGAAAATGAGGGAGGGGGAAGCAAGCTATATTTACAAAAATTGAACGTCCATGACTATTATTTGTGAGAAACATAGCCCAATTCTGCTGGTCTTCTATTCATAAGAAATCAGGCGGCTCTCTGTCACTGCCTATATTTCTGCATGTCTGTTCACTTTTTCTTTCTGTTATTGATTTCTGACGAATTCTAAGACCATGAAAATGCATAAAGTCTGTTCGAAAAATATTATTTAATGATAAAAAAATTGGAAGGGTTAAAGAACCTAGCCCATTACTTGCGAGGGTGAAAATCTGGTCAGTGGGAACAATAGCCTAAAAAGGGCAAAACCGGTGTAAACTAAACGAAAATCGATGTGTATTTTATGTCTTTTTTCGAGCTTCATATATATTGGATTGTCCTAATAATTAGGAGGAAAATTATTCGACGAAAAAAACTTAGTCTTGCTTAAAAAAAGAATCAGTAAAAACTTAACCCCAAAGCACAACCAAGTTCTTTAGTCCAAAATGACATTAAATTAGAACATATAGATAGACATTTTAATCAGAATAGACTGAAAGTTCCCAAAAAGTGTTTCCAGGAGTGATAACCATAGTGGTTCGTACCCTATTGATACCTAGAGAAAGACTATTCAATTATACAAAAAAGGCCAAATGAAACAAAATCTTTTAATGCACACTCTAACAGAGTGGCGGCCACGTTCAACTTGTTGATCTGGCTCATAAATGGAGTTTCCAGCAATATGACTGTGAGGACTAAAAAATAAAGTCCTTTGGCCCTTGCCTTCTTCCATTCCTCCTTTTCTAATTATCACTTATAAGTGACACAAAACTATTTCTAAGTCTAATAATTTCAAATGGAAGACCAAATTGCGCAAAATAAACTTCTAATTAAAAATTAAAAAAAACTACAGCGTTTTCGAAGAAAGGATATATGCCCATCGAACTTAATTCAGGAAAAAAGAAGTCGGAGAACAAGAATTTATCCTAAGTGGCTCTCATGGAGGGTTAAAATCAGGGCCTAAAAATCTACTTTTAGGGTTTTTGGCACACTCCGTCCCCAGAATATCACCTAATAACCGTCACTTTAAGAACTGGAGCACAACTATACAATATTGCATAACCGCTGTTTGTACTTGATGAATAGTCTACAAAATAGGTAAAATACGCTCATGAGTTACATATATCTTTAGGGTGAAATCCCAGTGATTTCTGCTATGGCTTTTAAAGGGGGGAGGGTCATTTGAAAAACTCTTCGATATTCGAAGTGTGTCGCCTATCTAGGGATTTTCCTCCTTAGCATTTTTACCCTATACGGGTCAATATTGATGTTCCATTGCATAAAATAGTAAGAAATTGACACTTTTCTGTTTATTGATCTCCTTTGTTGCTTAAAAAGGCACCAAAAGAGTAAAATCTTTTCGAATGAAAAAATTTCCATTAATCTATAACAAAAGAATCAATACGATTATCCTGGGGAAAAAATATGCACTAATGACTATCCTTGTCAGGGATAATACTGGATCTTGTATTTTTTATACATAGAAAGTTTGAAATATCTATTCTAGGAGGACCAAATATGCTCGACATTAATCACTCAAACCGTTAAGACTATGGAGGGGAGAGGGATATTTTCCCTATTTTTCTTAAGTTATGAAAATCTTTATGTTCAACAGCTTTTAGTTAATAAAAGCAAAATTATCGACTTTTCTCAGAACAGAATAAACGTGAATTAATTAAACTTTAGGTTAATTAACTAAACGTCATTCAAACACTAATTAAAATTGTGAATTTAAGTTCCCCTAAATCGTTAAGAAAAAAGGGTGGTGCAATCATAACCAACATTGTATATGCATACTCAGCATGCCCAGGAACATTAGTCCCAGTGGTGGATCCAGGGGGTGAGGGGGGTGCGCGCCCCCTAACGTAGTTTTGAAGTTATGTTATTTACTTAATTAAACGCAAGTTTGCGTTAATTAAAACTTGCTCCTAACGCAAGTTCATCGGATCAACCTATATTGCCCCCCCCCCTCTCCAAAAAAATTTCTGGACCCCCTGAATAGTGCCCATGTTTTATGTTCTGTATGATTAGAACTACTACAGCCTTTCACATGTGATGACATATGGGATTCGCTAAAAGAAGATGAGAGAAAACTTAGACCAAGATTGGATGGCATCCCCACAAGGAATTGGGAGGGGTTTTAGGGTATGTGTGTGGGCTTTGTTGTTAACTTTATTTTCAAGTGTCCTTAGCAAGTTGGTTTGGCCCCAACAGTGGAAAATTTCAATATTTTTCCGCTTTTGAAATAACTAAAACTAAAACGAGCAAGAATTATCGAGGCATCCATTTAGCAAATGGCATTAGCAAATTATTTTGTGAAGTTTTAGCATTAGATAGTTGGTCTAAAGGAACAAATAAGTTAATAGCAGTATAGGTTGGATTCCGAGAGGACTATAGTGTGACTCATCAGATATTTTAATTTTTGTTGGCTTGTTAGGAAATTTACGAGGAAAAGCAATAATACGCTATATGCAGCTTTTCCGATACGAGAGGTTCGATGAAGTTTCGCATCATAAAAAGGGTAGCAACCAGGATATTCTGCATATACGACATCTTTTTCTTTTTCTTCTTTTCCTCAGATAGCAAGGGACTGAAACATGGTAAAGAGCTGTTTAATGGCTCATTTAAAGGAAACTAATGGGGTTAAAAACCTTTTGTAATTAAAAAAAATGTATTTTTAATATCCGAGTTGCAGCGGTAGCTAGCATCCGGGTTGCAGCGGTAGCTTGCAACCTAGTAAAAGACGATCACGTCCAATGTTAAGAAATATAAAAACCCATAACTCCTAAAAAAAAAAGAAGAGTCAGATCAAAACCAAAAGTACACCATTAGAACCGCCTTGTCCAAAATATCTGCATAGGAAACTTTCTGTCCCTTGCTTTGAACAGCAAAGGAAATATATTGCCTTCAAAATCAAGGAGGCACAATTGTGCCTCTATAAAGAGGCGACCCACCACAATGTTAAGCGATTTCAGATCCTAGAGGTCGCAGAGAGACGGCGGTAATTTCATTTTGTAGCCCAAGCTCAACTAAGAAACTTGCAAAATTTCATCCTCCTCCGACTTTATTCATGGGGTAAACTGGGCCGGAAGTTTGGACCCTCCCACCACAGCCCCCCTTTAACGTTGTCCGATTGGGCTGAAATTTAGAGGTTAAGCTTTCCTAGGGACCGGGAGCTTATCCTCGAAATTTCAGCCCAATCCGATCACTCCTTCCCTGTTTTCAAAAAAAACCAAATATAGCCACTTAAAATTCATCACCATCATTTCTTTTTTTTCTTAACCACGCCTACAGGCCACAGTTGGCAACGGATCCGGTTGAATGAGGACTCATTCGAAGCAGAATTCGACCTGTTAGAGCCTTTTTGATATTTTCAGACCGAAAAAAATTATCCCCCGAATTTACATTTACGAAAAACCTCGTTTTCCTATATTAGCCCATGTTAATTTTTCCCACCACAACCCCCCTTTAAGGTTGTTTGATCGGGCTGAAATTTTGAGGATAAGCTTTCTTGGGAACTGGGAGCTTATCCGCGAAATTTCAGCTCAATCTGATCATTCCTTCCCTGTTTTCCAAAAACCAAATATCAAGTTTTTTGGGAATTTGCTTGCGTCGAAAATAGCTTCCATTTACTAAAAAACAATTACTATTGTGTCTGTAGAGTCCAGCGATTGATACTCCAGACTGTCAGGTGGAAAACCCGGGTTCGATTCACCATCAGAGCAAGTTTTTCATATACTGAATTTAAACTTTAAAAAGAAACTCAGTTTCTTTTTTAAATTATTTGAAAAAAATTACGTTTTCTAAAGAGTTAAAGAGGCTGAGTTACAAGGTCAACCCTTAAAACGTACAGGGATTAGGAGGCACAGTTGGGGGGCCGTTAAAGAGGCTGAGTCACAAGTTCGAACCTTAAAACGTACAGGGATTAGGAGGGACCCTGTACGACGTGATTTGAGTATTCAGGAATTAAAAGCCTTAACACAAGAATGTTCAAGAGCGGGAGGGTTTGGGGGGCCGGCAGCCCCCCAACTTTAACTCCTGACACGATCAGCTAACAGTTAGTCAAGCAATAATAAGTAATAAACTGTACAAAAAACGTGCAGAAATTATTTGAAAAAAACTACGTTTTCTAAAGAGCTAAAGAGGCTAGTTACAAGGTCGAACCTTAAAACGTACAGGGATTAGGAGGCAAAGTTGGGGGGCTACCGCCCCCCAAACCCCCCGCTTTCGCAGCCTTTAAATATAAAAAAATTCTTTAAACTGAAAGTAAGGAGCGACATTAAAACTTAAAACGAACAGAAATTATTCCGTATATGAAAGAGGCTGTGCCCTCCTCAACGCCTCGCTCTTTACGCTAAAGTTTTTATTGTTTAAGAAAAGAGTTGTGAGAAAGTCAAACTTTAGCGTAAAGAGCGAGGCGTTGAGGAGGGCACAGCCTCTTTCATATACGGAATAATTTCTGTTCGTTTTAAGTTTTAATGTCGCTCCTTACTTTCAGTTTAAAGAATTTTTTTTATATTTAAAGGCTGCGAAAGCGGGAGGTTTGGGGGGCGGTAGCCCCCAACTGTGCCTCTTAATCCCTGTACGTTTTAAGGTTCGACCTTGTAACTCAGCCTCTTTAACTCTTTAGAAAACGTAGTTTTTTTCAAATAATCAAGAAAAGGGGCAGCTATTACAGCATTCTGCCTAAACGGCATCTTTTTTTTCACAGATAACTTGGCACTGGAACATTGTTGAGAGTTGTTCAATAGCTCATTTTAAAGGAAATTAATGGGGTAAAAAAACTATTTGTAACTTAAAAAAATTATTTTTATAACAGAATAAATTTTACACTAAAAATTGCATTTTTGATGTCTTTTCATACTGCAGTCTTTTCAAAGATATTTGATTTTTGAAGCAATCAAACAGTTCGTGGTAAAGTTATATTAAAAGACGATCTTTAGAAGAACAAACCATTGCATACATTGGACTTAGTTAGATGTCTGATTCTTTGAGAGTCGTCTCTTACCACTCCACAGAAGAAAAAACCGTAGGCTTTTTCCTGTTTGTAATCAGGGTTTACATAATTATATATAAGGACCGAAGTTGTTTAGTACTAAAATTCCTATACTGAACACTGCACTAAAATTCCTGTTCCTATACTAAATATACTATAATATACTACAGTAAATATACTAAATATACTATACTAAATATACTATAAAATTCCTATGCTAAAACTAACTGAACACACTGCAGTGTTCATGGTACATTGTGGTTTCTAAAAGAATCATAGTAAAAAACCAACTGTCAACTACAGCAAAAATTACATAAAGGATCGGCATAGTTCTTGATTAACAGGGATTATTTAAGTTTCATCGGTATCTTGGCTGTAGAGATGCTGATGCCTAGTAAAGAACCTACCTTGAGATATAGTAACTATAAGTTAAAGCAGTACAACAAGTAATTTTGAAAATTTGTGTTGTAGGTTATTGTGCCGTATTTGACTTACTTAGGTGACTCATTCTCTTAGGTTCGTCTCAGTTTGCCTAAGAAACAATCAATATAGGTTAAAAGTCTGATAAAATTCTTTAACAACCCTAGTTTTGAAAAAAAGATTCATGTGAGTGATGTCATATTTATGAATACACTCGAAAAGCATACATTCGTCATATTTGCCTCAGTAGGGGTTGTATCGTTTTTAGTTTCTATGATGCAGGCAAAATTGCACATGAAACATATATACATTTAAAAAAAAGAAAAAAATTATTCAAGAGAATATGTTTAGATCTTTCCCTTGCGACGTGCGGGATTGAACCTAAAACCCCCCGATCGGTAAGACGGTATGCTCCAATACACTACCACAGGGGTAGCTTGTAGTATTATTTTAAAAGTTTATGTTAATTGGGAAATCATAAGTTCCTATCTTTAATCACTTCATGTTGTTAAAATTGATTAGGTGGGATGTATATAAAGAGTCGTGCTTTCATTCTATGTGAAAGCAAGGTGACAATAAAGACATAATGAACTGCCAGAAAAAAGTAAAAAAAAGAGAAAAACTCTGTTTATTTACCAAAAACATTTAAAATCCATGATAGTAGAGGTTCAGATTTCAGACTAGTGGTTCAGTTTCTGACCATAGTGGCTCTGTTGTCATTTTATTGAGAATAATTATAGTAAAGAACGAAATCTAGCCAATGTTAACTGGAAATCCTATTCAGGAGAGGCGTGAGGTATGGAAAAGGCTGATACGGTGGAACAGTTTCAACTGATATATATTAAGCGGCTGCTAGGTTTAGTGATAAGTTAAACTCTGTATTGTCAGAAGGAGATTTAGGTTTGTTACCGTTAATGGTGGATAGGTTAGTGTGGATAGTAAAACATTGGGACAGGAATATGCGTCTACATAGCAGCAGACCTAGTAAGGAATGTAAATGAAGAAATTCTAGTAAGTGACAGGAAAAAAGGTAATTAATGATAGATAAGTGAAAATTGGAATATGGGGAATGAGCTAGGTTTGAAAGTGGGTCTAGTTTTAAATATGGCAGAAAAAAGACCAAAAGAGCAGGGAATTGAAATTTAATAGTCAGATATCGCACTTGGTGTCTTTGAGACTGTAAAGGCTTGCCTAAGGAGTCCCGGGGGAGGAAATTTATTTTAATGCACAGATATTAGGAAAAACGGGCAATTTCAATTTTTGGTATTTTTTTTTGTTTTGGTGAGAGGAGGAGATGCATTGAGAGTTATACTACTAAAAATGTTTCTTATCAGCACCTCATGGTAGAGAGGAGGATTCATTTTATATGAGTACGTATACGGAGTTACGGGATATGGGGAGGGAGGTATTTCCAACGCATTTTGGAGAGGCTGATTCTCTTGAGGTAATTTTTTAAAGTATAGTTTTTGATGATTGAAAAGGTTGCATAACTTTGTGAAAGTGGGCATGGAAGTATCAGAAGATTTTAGGAAAACCTTAATTAAGCCACTTTATAAGAAAGGTGATAAAAGTGAGTGTGGTAATTATCGAGGCATTAGTCAAATTACTTAGTAATATGATGCTTCTTAGACTGAGAGATGTCGTAGACAAACTTTTAAGAGAAAAACAATGCTGTTTTAGAAAAGGTAGAGGATGCGTCGACCAAATTTTCACTTTTAGGTTAAACAACAGAGAAGTGCCTGAGCTGTCAAACATCATCTTTGGTCCTTTGTTTTATAGATTATGAGCAAGCGTTCGATTCTGTTGATAAAAGAGTGTTAGCAAAGGTTTTATCCTTGTATGGTATACCAGACAAATACATTAAAGTGATTAGTGCTATGTACGAGAATAACACTGCTGCGGTTAAGTAGGAAATGAGGTTAGCAGCTGGTTTTGTATTAAATCAGGAGTTAAGCAGGGTTGTGTTCTCTCTCCCTTTATATGGATTATTTTGATGGATTTAAGGAAAGCCATGTATTAAGGAGCACAGGAAAGGCAATGGGAGACCACAGAATCAAATGGGGAGGAAAAAGTATCCTGGACTTAGATTATGCTGAAGATCTAAGAGGCAAGTGTGACCAAAATAAATGAACTTTTAGAGGTTTTTCGCGAGTTCAGGGTGCTAGAATAGGTTTGAAAATTAATGTTAAGAAGACTAAGTCACTAAGGCTAGGAATAAGTGAAGATGAAAAGGTGACGTCGGGTAATGAAAATATTGATCAAGTGGGCAGCTTCACTTACCTTGGTAGTATTATTAGTAAAGATGGTGAGAGCAGTGAAGATGTAAAAGTAGAAAGCCAAGGCTCAGGGTGTTTTTTTCACAATTAAAACAAGTATGGAAGAATAGGAAGATAAGTCTGCAAACCAAGATTAAAATATTAGAAGCTACAGTGATGACAGTAGTCAAATACGGCTCTGAATCATGGGTGCTTCGAAAAGCGGATGAAGATTTGCTAGATAATTTCCAGAGAAATTGCTTAAGGATTGTTCTGGGTACCCGACTGACTGACCGTATTTCAAACAATAGGCTGTACGAAAAATGTGGTTCAATACCGGTCTCTAGGGCTATAACGAAAGAAAGGTTGAGATGGCTAGGGCACATTGTGCGGATGAAGGATGACAGATTGCCGAAGATTGTCCTTTTCGGCCAACCGTCTAAGGCTAAAGGGAAAGCTGGTCGTTTTCGTCTGGGGCGGGAGGACGTCATAAAGAAAGATTTAAAGGAAATAGGAACTTCATGGGAGAGTGTAAAAAGGGAGGCTCTGAACAGATTGGGATAGAGGAGGAGCACGCGTAGCTGTGTTGGCCTTTGTCGGCTTGGTTCTGTGGTGAGTAGTTAGTAGTAGTAGTAGTAGTAACTTGTAGAATTGTATTTTTGTATTTTTCTTTTGATGGATTGTGGGTAGTTTTAGGTTAGTGAAGTTTTAAGTTATTAATTTGTTGTGTTATTATTGTTATCGTTATTGTTATTTTGTGACTGAGTACTTTGTGATATTTTGTTGTGTTATTAAGGCAGTGTCTATCTTATGTGTGTTTTTGTTCTTGCTCTTGTTATTTCTATGTTTTTATAATGTCGTAATATCGTTATTGTTATGCATATTTTTTGTATTTCTCTACGTGCTTGTTTTTTTTTTCTTTTGAGCTTTGTTTCCTCTTGGACGGCTACTTGTCAAATGATTAAATGTGTGTTTTTTTTTAATAAAATTTAATTCAATTTAATTCAAATATATCCTAAAGAGGTTATTGTAGAAATAAACTATCTATTTATGCGAAAATACGGAATTTTGCATTTCTTCAGATAAATTTGATAACGGATGCGTTTTTGATTCTATTTTTCTGCCAAAGGTGATTATATTAAGTTAGTTGCTGTAGAATATCAGTAGAGGGTTCATTAAAAGAAATATTGATAGTATTAAGTAAAAGAATAAACTCGCATGATACTTCTAGGGGGCTGAATAGTTATTAGGTGTGCAATTCTCGCAATAAAAGAAAAAAACAAAACAATAACACTTTGGAAGTAACTTTACCAGATGAATAAAAAGTAAATGTAAAAACAAAACACAAATGAAAGAACATTCAAAAATTTTGATTGGGAATAAATTCTATTCATACTCATTGATTCAGACTGTCTATTGATTTGATTAGAATTAACATGGCAAAATTGATGATTTTTTTTTTGCAATGAGAGCAAATGACCATGGATTTTCTTTTTATTAAATAATGAAAAATAGCGAAACTGATCACCTAAAGGACCTGAGCATTCATTTTTTTTTTTCGTACGCCATGCGTAGCCAGTGTGGTCTGAGAGCTTTATTTTTTAAATATTTTTTTTTATGTTTGTAAACCTATCCTTAAAGACACATAATAACCTCGTAATCCGAATAAATTTTTCGTTTGCTTTGGTAGTTAATATTCAAAGCAGCATATTGAGTTATACGATAAAAAGTATAATAAACGTAAATCGAGCATAATTTAACACAGTAAAGGGTAGGTTAGCCGCCCTTCATTTTCTACTCCAGCAATAATTTATGTTTTTAAATACAAAAAAAGCTTCATCAAATTTCAAATTTTAAAAAGCAAATGGCGTGAAAATTTATAAAAATAAGCAAAAAATAGTAAAAAATATGACACTGTTCTCTTTGGGAAAGTTTATACAGTGGTGGCAGAAAGAAAACTATCTGTTGTAATCCTCTGCTGCTTTTTGTAAGTTGGACTAAATTACTTATTTTAATTTACGTTCGTTGAAAGTTTCCTTGCTTCATTGATAGGAATTTCGTTTTTTTTTTTTTTTTTTTTTAGTTTCAACTAAGTCAGCTTAGGTATTTATAAATAATTAAATAAAAAAAAAAAAATTTTTTAAACTGAAAGTAAGGAGCGAGATTAAAGACTTAAAACGAACAGAAATTATTCCGTATATGAAAGGGGCTGTCCCCTCCTCAACGCTTCGCTCTTTACGCTAAAGTTTTTTTATTGTTTTAAAAATAAAGTTGCGTTAAGAGTGAGGCGTTGAGGAGGGGACAGCCCCTTTCATATACGGAATAATTTATGTTCGTCTTAAGTTTTAATGTCGCTCCTTACTTTCAGTTTAAAAAACTTGTTTTTTTATTTAATTTCTGATCGTTTTTTAGTTAATGCAGCTTTTATTTTGGCTCACCGTCATTGAATAAGTAAACAAAATTTGCGTAAAAATTTACTTTTCTTTTGCTAAATGGCTGTCTCTAAATTTGGTTCTGACGTAATTTACAAATTAACTTACGTAACGAACTTCTATATTCGTATATTTTTCTTCTGGCAAAAAATACAAAGTTGAAGATTTTTGCAGATATGAGCTTGAAACCTATGTAATAGGGTTTTCTGATACGCTGAATCTGAGGTTTGATTTTCATCAAAATTCTTTCACTTGTAGGGGATGTTTCCCCCCTCTTTAAAAAATCAGGTAAATTTTCTCAGGCTCGTAGCCTTTGATGAGTATTACTAAACCTAATAAAATTATATATTTAGAATCAGCATTATAAGCCCATTTTTTATACATTTATTGACATCAAAATTCCGTTTTTAAAAGTTTCGATTACAATTGAGCCGTATCGTTTGTTTTTTTTTATTGTTTTTTTTTTTTTATTACGTATATGTTATTACGTATATGAGGGGGTTCTCCCCTTAGTCAATACCACGCTCTATACGTTAAAAGTTTAACAAAACTTTAATTCACAAACCCCTGAATCACAAAGGCCGTTTAATTAGAATAGATAGCTCTTTTGAAAGCACTAAAATAACGGTAGCGTAAAGAGCGAGGTATTGACTTAGGGAGAGAACCCCCTCATATACGTAATAATTTCTTTTCGTTTAAGTTCTAATGTTGCTTCTTACTTTCAGTTGAAAAAACTTGTTTTTTTATTTAATTTCTGATCGTTTTTTAAATAATGCTTGGAAATCCGGCTCCCCCTTCATAGAAATATCCCTTGCCCCAAAGAAAAATCCTCCACGGAAAGATTCCCCCGAGTAATCCCCTCCTCCAGCCCCCCCCCCACCAGAAAAAAATCCTTCCTGAAAATGTCTGTACACTTGTCACTAACCAATACAATATGTAAGCAATGGGCAAAGTTCATAACTTGCATCCCTTTCCCTGGGAACTGTGGGGGATTAAGTCATCCTAAAAGACATATTTATGAAATTTTCGACTGTGTTGAACAAAATGGCTATTTCAAAATTTTAATTGGGTGACTTTGAGAAAAAAATGAGCGTGGGAGGGGGCCTAGTTGCCCTCCATTTTTGTTCACTTAAAAAATGGCACTAGAACTTTTGATTTCCGTTCCAATGAGCCCTCCTAAGATATTCCAGGACCAGTGGGTCAATAAGATTACCCATGGGAAAAAAAAAAAAAAAAAAACAAACACGCATCCGTGATCTTTCTTCTCGCAAAATTGGAAAATTCCACATTTTTATAGATAGGAGCTTGAAACCTCTACAGTAGGGTTCTCTAATACGTTGAATATAATGGTGTGATTTTCATTAAGTTTCTATAGCTTTTAGGGGGTCTTCTCCCCTTTTTTTTCGAAAATCAGCCAAATTTTCTCAGGCACCTAACTTTTGATGGGTATAGTTAAAACTTGATGAAACTTTATATATTTGAAATCACAATTAAAATTTGATTCTTTTGATGTAAATATTGGTATCGAAATTCCGTTTTTTAGAGTTTCGGTTACCATTGATCCGGGTCGCTCCTTAGTTACAGTTCGTTACCACGAACTGTTTTTTATCAGCATTAAAAGCAAATTCTCTTCATGTATATATCGCTGTCAAACTTCCGCGTTTTAGAGTTTGGTTACTATTGGGCCGAGTAACTTCTTACTTATGATTTGTTACCACAAACTGTTTTTTGTTTTTTTTTGTTCCTCTCTATATTTGTACCCTCTATAATATAATATTCCTCTCTATATTTGTACCCTCTATATTTTGAAAAATACATTTTTGCATCTATATAAAAAAAAAATCGTGTATTACAAGTGTCTTACTTTGTCATGGCACATATTCCCTTGCCATGGCACTTCATTTGCCAAATTAAACAATTTCAGTTGCCATCTGAAAACAATGTATTCTCTGCACCATCTGAAACATTGTTTCAGATGGCAACTGAAATTGTTAATTTGGCAAATGAAGTGCCATGGCAAGGGAATATGTGCCATGACAAAGTATGAAACTTGTAATGCACGTTTTTTTTTGTAGATGCAAAAACGTATTTTTCAAAATATAGAGGGTACAAATATAGAGAGGAATATTATATTATAGAGGGTACAAATATAGAGAGGAACAAAAAAAAAAACAGTTCGTCGTAACAAACCATAAGTAAGGCGTGACTCGGCCCAATAGTAACCAAACTCTAAAATGCGGAAGTTTGACAGCAATATATATATCAAGAGAATTCGCTTTTAATGCTGATCAAACAGTTCGTGGTAACGAACTGTAAGTAAGGAGCGACCCGGATCAATGGTAACCGAAACTCTAAAATACGGAATGTTGATACCAATAGATACATCAAAAGAATCAGATTTCAATTGTGATTTCAAATATATAAGTTTCGTCAAGTTTTAACCCTACCCATCAAAAGTTACGCGCCTAAGAAAATTTGGCTGATTTTCGAAAAAAGGGGAGAAGATCCCCTAAAAATTATAGAAACTTAATGAAAATCACACCATCGTATTCAGCGTATTAGAAAACCTACTGTAGTGGTTTCAAGCTCCTATCTACAAAAATATGGAATTTTCCATTTTTGCGAGAAGAAAGATCACGGATGCGTGTTTATTTGTTTGTTTGTTTTGTTTGTGTTTTTTTTCCCAGGGTAATCTTGTTAAACCACTTGTCCTAGAATATCTTAAGAGGGCTCATTGGAACGGAAATTAAAGTTCTAGTGCCCTTTTTAAGTGACCAAAAAAAATGGAGGGCAACTAGGCCCCCTCTCACGCTCATTTTTTCTCAAAGTCACCCAATTAAAATTTTGAGATAGCCATTTTGTTCAACAACAGTCGAAAATCTAATAAATATTCTTTTAGGATGACTTAATCCCCCACAGTTCCCAGGGGAAGGGCTGCAAGTTATGAACTTTGCCCATTGCTTACATATTGTATTGGTTATTGACAAGTATACAGACATTTACAGGAAGGATTTTTTTCTGGTGGGGGGGGGGGGCTGGAGGAGGGGGTTACTCGGGGGAATCTTTCCATTGAGGATTTTTCTTTGGGGTAAGGGATATTTCTAAGAAGGGGGCGCCGGATTTCCAAGCATTATTCAAAAAACGATCAGAAATTAAATTTTAAAAAACAAGTTTTTTCAACTGAAAGTAAGAAGCAACATTAGAACTTAAAACGAAAGGAAATTATTACTTATATGAGGGGGTTCTCCCCAAGTCAATACCTCGCTCTTTACGCTACATTTTTTTTGTGCTTACAAAAGAGCTATCTATTCTAATTAAACGACCTTTGTGATTCAGGGGTTTTTGAATTAAATTTTTGTTAAACTTTTAACGTATAGAGCGCGGTATTGATTAAGGGAAGAACCCCTTCATATACGTAATAAACATATACGTAATAAAAAAAAACAATTAAAAAAAACAAGCGATATGGCTCAATAGTAACCGAAACTTTTAAAAACGAAATTTTGATGTCAATAAATGTATCAAAAGAATGGGCTTATAATGCTGATTCTAAATATATAAATTTTATTAGGTTTTATTACTCATCAAAGGCTACGAGCCTGAGAAAATTTACCTGATTTTTTAAAGAGGGGGGAAACATCCCCTACAAGTGAAATAATTTTGATGAAAATCAACCCTCAGATTCAGCGTATCAGAAAACCCTATTACATAGGTTTCAAGCTCATATCTGCAAAAATCTGCAACTTTGTATTTTTGCCAGAAGAAAAATATATGAATATAGAAGTTCGTTACGTAAGTTAATTTGTAAATTACGTCAGAACTAAATTTAGAGAGAGCCAATTAGCAAAAGAAAAGTAAATTTTTTATGCAAATTTTGTTTACTTATTCAATGAAGGTGAGCCAAAATAAAAGCTGCATTAACTAAAAAACGATCAGAAATTAAATAAAAAAAAACAAGTTTTTTAAACTGAAAGTAAGGAGCGACATTAAAACTTAAAACAAACAGAAATTATTCCGTATATGAAAGGGGCTGTCCCCTCCTCAACGCCTTGCTCTTAACGCTAAGTTTAAATTTGTCTCACAACTTTATTTTTTTAAACAATAAAAAACTTTTGCGTAAAGAGCGAGGCGTTGAGGAGGGGACAGCCCCTTACCTATAAGGAATAATTTCTGTTCGTTTTAAGTTTTAATGTCGCTCCTTACTTTCAGTTTAAAAAAACTTGTATTTTTTTTTTATTATTTAATTATTTATAAATACCTAAGCTGACTTCGTTGAAACTAAAAAAAAAAAAAAAAAAATTCCTATCAATGAAGCAAGGAAACTTTAAACGAACGTAAATTAAAATAAGCAATTTAGTCCAACTTACAAAAAGCAGCAGAGGATTACCACAGATAGTTGTCTTTCTGCCACCACTGTATAAACTTGCCCAAAGAGAACAGTGTCATATTTTTTACTATTTTTTGCTTATTTTTATAAATTTTTGCACCATTTGCTTTTTTAAAACTTGAAATTTGATGAAGCTTTTTTGTATTTAAAAACATAAATTATTGCTGGAGTAGGAATGAAGGGTGGCTAACCTACCCCTTATTGTGGTACATTATGCTCGATTTACGTTTATTATACTTTTTATCGTATAACTCAATATGCTGCTTCGAATATTAACTACCAAAACAAACGAAAATTTTATTCGGATTACGAGGTTATATTATGTGTCTTTAAGGATAGGTTTACAAACATAAAAAAAACAATATTTAAAAAATAAGGCTCTCAGACCACATTGGCTACGCATGGCGTACGAAAAAAAAATGAATGCTCAGGTCCTTTAGGTAACCAGTCTCGCTATTTTTCATTATTTAATAAAAAGATTATAAGGAACTAATAAAGGAACTAAATAAAAGGAAAAGATAAAGGAACTAATAAGTGGAAAATAAGGAACTAACAAAGATAGGACAACCCCTATCTCTAAGGCCGCATCCAGGTCTACGGACTTTGTGAGACGTATCTGTCTCACAAAAAAGAACTTTAAAGACGCATCAAAAGTATGTTAGTATGCATTTTGTTACATTTTTCCGAGTCGGACAAAAGTTTCGGAAGGATGGAGGCGTGTTTAACCTGGTAACCTCCCTGGATACGGCCTTAGAGATAGGGTTTGTCCTATCTTTGCTAGTTCCTTATTATTCCACTTATTAGTTCCTTATTATCATTTATGTTATAACTATTATTTCCTTCCCCAAATAATTTGGCATACTTCGTTGCTTAAATGATCATCTAGTAATTCAAGTAATAAGGAAGCCAAAATCTCTCAGAACGAAACACATAAAACAAAAACTTAATAGCCTACAAGACTTATTAAAATCTCTGTTTACGACTTTCAATAAAAGCTGTTGTAAAAAATTATGCTCGTATGAGGCAATAAAAATGTAATTTAGGGTAATTAACATAGTGAATGTATACTCAACCTCAATATCAGTAGAAATAAATAGATCCGATTTATCGAGGTTGGGAGAAATACCCCAAGGATGATGTTTCTAAGACTCTGTAAAATTTTACGCTTAGATTGAAAAGTTTTAAGTGAACTTTCTATTTCTTACAACATGTTGATCCTGGATTTAATTTTAGAATAGAAAGAAATATAATTTTTCCTGCTCGTGTTACCAGCTTTATCAATTAGGATTAGCCTTGCTGAAATATAAAATATATATATATATATATATATATATATATATATATATATATATATAGATATATATAGATATATATATATATATATAATATATATATATATATATATATATATATATATAGATATATATATATATATATATATATATATATATATATATATATATATATATATATATATAATATATATATATATATATATATATATATATATATACCTATATATATATATATATATATATATATATATATATATATATATATATATATATATATATATATATATACATATATATATATATACATATATATATATATATATATATATATATATATTATATATATATATATATATATATATATATATATATATATATATATATATATATAATATATATATATATATATATATATATAATATATATATATATATATATATATATATATTATATATATATAATATATATATATATATATATATATATATATATATATATATATATATATATATATATATATTTATATATATATATATATATATATATATATATATATATATATATATATATATATATATATATATATATATATATATATATATATATATATATTATATATATATATATATATATATATAATATATATATATATATATATATATATATATACTATATATATATCATATATATATATATATATATATATATATATATATATATATGTATCACGTGGGCTTACTGGCGCGGGGTGGGATCTTTCGATTATACTTAGTTGACTTTAAAGTTTGCGGGTGCGGGGGGGACCGATAGACTGGTGGCTTTGGAGGGAAACCCCTTAACCTATCTTTACTTTCTGAAACTTTTCATGTATTCGGTCAAAGAGAAAATAACACTTTTTTCTAAAATAAAACCGTCATCGTACGTTTCTCCTGATGAAATAAACAGACTTGAAGATAATTCATTGCGAATGGGATTTTGTGAATGTACAAGGACTCATGAGTTCTATTGATGAACTAACAAATTTATTGCCAGCAAATCAAATTGACATTTTGGGGATTTGTGAAACATTTATTAATGATAAGACACATTATAATGTGAAAATCCCGGGATATAAATTCGTTGATAAGAATCGTCTAGTCCATGAAAAAGGTGGTCTTGGGTTATTTTTTGAATGATGGAGCGCAGTTTGAGCGACTGCCAGAACTGGAAAAAATCTAATGTTTTTGATTCGAGTTGAAAAAGTGTGTGTGAAATACTGGCGGTTGAATGTCGGCTTGGGACTAAAAAAATTCAAGTTTGTGTTGTGTATAAGCCCCCGTCGGCCCCAATACCGCTTTTTTTGCAATCTCTGGAGTCTTTACTAGCATCTTTGGATGATAAGGATGTTGTGGTTATGGGGAGATTTTAATATAAATCTACTAGAATTTAATGAAAATACCCATACAACAGAATTTATTACATTAATGTCATCGAATTCCCTAATTCCTTCGTGTACAATTCCAACGCGTGTTGCATCGACTAGTGCAACTCTCATTGACAACATATTTTTAACAACACCAGCCACGTCTTCACAGGTTGTTCTGACGGATTTTTCTGATCATTTTTTTTAATTTCTGATGTGAGATACCAGATTCATAAAATAAAATCACCAGAAACAGCAACCCGGATTATTAATAAAAAAAATCTAGTATGTTTAAAGGATAAACTGAATTTAACTGATTGGGTTCCTGTATTTAATGCTGAGGAAATAAACTCTGCGACGGATTATTTTTTAGAGGGATTTCATGCTGCACTTGATGAGTCGTGCCCAAGAGTAAAAAAAAGAAAAACAGAAATATAATCAACCCATCCAACCATGGATATCGCCAGCCCTTTTGACATCAATAAAAACATAAAAACAATCTCTATAAACTTTAATATCTTTCGAAAGTGAAGAAAATAGAAGAACCTTCAAAACTTATAAAAACCTACTTTCAAAAATAATACGCAATGCTAAAATGAAATTTTATTTCGATTCTTTTAATGAAGTAAGTAAGTCCCCAAAGAAAACTTGGGAACTAATCAACTCATGTTTTAAATCGATCGCGGACGTCTTCTTCACCATCAAAAATACGGGATGCCCATGGTAATACAATTGAAAGGGAACTAGAATGGCAAATTATATAAATTTTCATTTCGTGTCAATCGGGCAGTCAATAGCTATAATAAGCTCCAACATAATATGTCCCATGGGCAATGTAATTATCCTAAGTACTAGGAAGTCCTTCTGAGAATTCTATTTTTTAACTCCGGTAACACAAGAAGAGCTTGCTAAGGTTGTTAAGCTTTTTTGGGAAATAATGGAAATTCCCGGGGATTGATGAGTCGTCGACCAATATTGTTAAAGCCATTTTTCCTAGTATTAATAAAGTTATGTGTCATTTAATAAATCTGCCATTTAGATCTGGAACTTTTCCGGATTCTTTTAAAAAAGCGAAAGTGTTCCCACTATATAAAAGTGGTGAACGGACTAATTGCTCAAATAGATAGACCCATTTCTATTCTTTCGGGTTTTCTAAAGTAATGGAGCGTTGTTTTTATAATCGAATGTATAATTTATAGCTCTGTTCAAAAGATTATTTTTCAAAAACTCAATATGGATTTAGAAAAGAGCATAGTACGCAGGATGCTATATTAACTATGGTACATTTATTCACGACGAGGTCTGGACAAAAAATGGATCCCGGCGAGTATATTTTTGGATAATATACCTTGAGAAGGCCTTTGATTCGTTAAGCCATGAAATATTGTTGTATAAATTAAACCACGTGGAATACGAGGACCAGCGCACGATTTTATCGCATCTTACCTTAAAGTGGCATCGTCGTAAGTTTCGCGCTCCCAAGTGACTATGATCAACGGCACAGTTTCGGATCCATGTCTGTTGTCAAATATTGGTGTCCCGCAAGGCTCAATCCTGGGACCACTGCTTTTTTCAATATATATAAATGACCTTCCATCAGCGACAGAAAACCTTGGTCTGAATGTTCTTTTCGCTGATGATACCGGATCATCACTTACTGGATATTCGGAAGAGGATCTCAATGAGAAGCTGCAAATCGTATTTTCTCAACTTCTTGTATGGCTAAAAGCTAATCGTTTGTCACTTAATGCATCAAAAAATTCATTCATTTATCATTTATAGTAGAATTGGGCAGAATGCTCAAGGAATTTCAACTATATTTGATCATGCTATGCACAAATATTCAAATTCAAAGGGTTTGCTTCGTTCCGGTATCTGGGATATTATTATTGATGAAATCTGTCATATAATGATCATTTTTCAGTGTAATAGATTACGGGTTAAAGTTGCTCAGGGGGTTGGTATAATGCGAAGGTTTCAGCATTTATTTCCATATGAAATCCTACGTCTAATTTTCTATTTTGCGTTGGTTCATTCCCATCTTACGTATTGTCCTCTGATATATTTGGCAACATTCAGATGTCATGTGAACGATACAAAATTCTTCAAAACCGGGCTCTTCTTTCAATTTTAAAGAAATATTTACCCATCACCGTCTTCGTATCCTAATAAGAGTAAAACTGAAACTCTATATCTTCTAACTAATATTTTGCCTGTTTCACAGATATTCACCCTCAATTCTTTTTTATTTAGGTAAAATATGACCGGTCGGAACTACCTACGTACTTTCGTTCGAATAATTTTTTCCCTGTGCAACATGCCCATTCTTATGAAACCCGACATAAATGGAACATTCAGCACCTAAAATTAAGCACAGAGAGATCACGGTTCTCGCCCTTATTTTCAATCACGGGTTCATGGTGTCTTCATCTACCATTTATTGATTGCAGCAAATCTCTTCCAAATATAAAAAAGCAACTTCATTCTATCCTTATAAATAATTTTAAGAATTAATAATATATTGAAAATCTGGGTACATTTGATATTATTGTTTTTGTTGGTTGTTTTGCCCTGTGAGATGCCGGTTATCGGTTACCCTTATTCGCCCGTTGGTTTTTTTTTTTTTTTTTTTTTTTATTGTATTTTCGGTTGATCTTTGCCCGGTGTCGGTGGGTTTGTGGGGTGGGTGTCCCGTCTATTGGGTGAGTCATGGAATAACTCTTATTTATTATTTTTGTTGTTAAACAGGTTTATTCCGTTTAATGTACCGGTTTTTGTCATTCGACCTTGTGTCTCCGGCGTTTACCCTGTATTTATGTCTATTTTGTACAGATATTTTAAAATTAAACCTTGAACCTATATATATGTATATATATATATATATTATATATATATATATATATATATATATATATATATATATATATATATATATATATATATATATATATATATATATATATATATATATATATATATATATATATATATATATAATATATATATATATACTATATATATATATATATATATAGATATATATATTATATATAATATATATTATATATATATATATATATATATATATATATATATAATATAATATATATATTATATATATATATATATAAGATATATATATATATATATATATATATTATATATATATATATATATATATATATATATATATATATATATATATATATATATATATATATATATATATAAGCAGAAAAATGAAACACGTTTATTCAACACCTGTAGCCCTGCTTGTGATTAAATTAATTTAGAAAAACTTTTTCCACAAAACAAGTTTTTCAAATAAAAGTAAAGAGCTCAAATACACCAAAAATGAGCATAAATAAAGTCGAATTATCTTCCAAGTGTAAAACTACCACCAAAATCACCATCAATAAAATAAATGAAACCCAAAACGAACAGAAATTACAATAATAACGGAGTCAAACTCAAAGCGAGTAAAAATTAATATGAGTTGGGTTGACGACCCCCATGCCTTATCAAGACCAGAAATAAGTTGCAATTTACTGAAAAAAATAAAAAATGTTCTTGGAATGTCAGTTTAATATATATGCTGATGTTTATTTTTAGAATAGCCAATAATTTTTTATTCATTAAACTCAAAAAAAAAGAAAAATACTTTGTAGGTATTTTGCTTTCAGTAAAGCACATATTATGTTCAGGTCTTCAGAAGGCATGGGGGTTGTCACCCCTACTCTTTTTAAATTCTGCTCGTTTGAGTCTTTTATTTACAAAGTTCCCATCAATATTTTCAATGTAGTACTGCGGTAGTAGCAGTATCAAGGAGGCACACTTGTTTCTCTTTAAAGAGGTGACGCACCACAATGTTAAGCGATTTCCGGTCCTAGCGGCCGCAGAGAGACGACGGTGATTGCATTTTGTAGCCTAAGCTCAAACTAAGAAACGTGCAAAATTTCACCCCCCTCCGACTTTATCTTCATGGGGCAAAGTGGGCCGGAAGTTTCGACCCTCCCACCACAGCTCCCCTTTAACGTCTTCTGATCGGACTGAAATTTAGACGATAAGCTTTCCTGGGGCCTGGGAGATCATCCACAAAATTTCAGCTCAATCCGATCACTCCTTCTCTGTTTTCCAAAAACCAAATATGGCCACTTAATATTTATCAATTTTTTTTGTTAGCCACGCCTACAGGCCACAGTTGGCAACAGATCCGGGTGAATGAGAACTCATTCGAAGCGGAATTCGACCTTTTAGGGCCTTTTGATATTTTAAGACTGTAAAAATTATCCCCCCAATTTACATTTACGAAAAACCTCGTTTTCCCATAAGAGCCCATGTTAGACGAATGCCGCCAAGAGCTTGCATCGGCATTCTTCTCGGAACTACGTCATTCACTGATGAATTTCAAGAGATTTTAATTGCGTAAGTCGATAAAACCTTACGTCTCGTCTGATGAAAATTAAAAAAGGTTTTAATAGTATAAAATAAAGCATTTTAGGATTGTGTGCTTAATTTTTTTTTTTTCGTTTACAGGTAAGTCTCCACTGCTTTGATAACATGCCGTATACCTGCATGCCCGAAGAAAAGTTGAAAAAAGAAAATCTTAATGTGTTTTTGATTCAAGTAATCAGGAATTAAAAGCCTTAACACAAGAATCTTAAATAGCGGGGGGTTTGGGAGCAGCAGCCCCCCAACTTTAACTGCTGACACGATCAGCTAACAGTTAATCAAGCAATAATAAGTAATAAACTGTAAAAATACGTGCAGAAATTATTTGAAAAAAAACTACGTTTTCTAAAGAGTAAAGAGGCTGAGTCACAAGTTTGAACCTTAAAACGTACAGGGATTAGGAGGTAGAGTTGGGGGGCTGCCGCCCCCGAAACCACTGCTTCCGTACATGAAAGGGGCTGTGCCCTCCTCAACGCCTCGCTCTTTACGCTAAAGTTTGACTTTCTCACAACTCTTTTTTTTAAACAATAAAACTTTAGCGTAAAGAGCGAGGCGTTGAGGAGGGCACAGTCCCTTTCATATACGCAAGCGGGGGTTTGGGGGGCGGCAGCCCCTCAACTGTACCTCCTAATCCCTGTACGTTAAGGTTCGAACTTGAGACTCAGCCTCTTTAACTCTTAGAGAAAACATAGTTTTTTCAAATAGTCCCCAAAGGCATAATTTCTGGGCCTTTCCACAATGCTGAAAAAATAGATGTTTCGAGATTTTGATTGGATGTTTGTTTTGAGAAATGATGGAAGCGGGGGGGGAGGTTGTTGCCCTCAAATGCTTGCCTAATCATGTTTGACCCTTTAATAGTGTACTACTAACTTCTAATCTCCAATCAAATGGCCTACGAAGTTTTTTTTTTTACCACCTATTCCATAAAAGCCTTATATGACCCCAGGGAGTAACTTACAACCTTTGTCCCAGGGATCTGTTGGGTTTGGTTCAACCCTGGAGACATTTTTAAACGTCCTTTGAACTATTTTGAACAAGATAGCCATGTCACAATTTGATCAAATGCTTTTGAGGAAAGACGGTGTCTGGGAGGGGGTCAAAAGTCAAAAGTAAAAACTTTTGACTTAGACTCCTAAAGTTTATGGAACCACCCTTCCTAAAAATCTTATTTGCCCCCGAGGCATAACTTAGAACCTTTGCCCCGAGGTCTGTGGGGGGGAGGGCTGTTATCCTCAAAGACATAATTACTGGATGTTTTCAACTATGCTGAACAAAATTACTATCTCAAAATTTTTGATTGGATGTGTTTGGGGAAATATGTGCGTGGGGGGGGGGATAAGATGCCCTTTAATCACATTTTGAATATTAAAAAGGGCACTAAATATCTCAATTTCTAATTGAAAGAGTTCTAATTCAATTTCTATCTCAATTTATATGACCATCATTTTCCATAAAAACCTTATGTTCCCCCAGGACATAACTTTCAACCGTCGTCCTGAGGAGGCTCTGAGGGGTGGGGGGTGCTGTTTTCAAAAAGCATAATTACAGGACCCACCTTTCAATTACGCTCAAGAAAATAGTTATCTCAAAATTTTTATTAGATGTGTTTGGGGAACTAATGGGTAAGGGGGACGGGTCGTTGCCCTCCAATCACTTTTTGACTATTAAAAAGGGCCCTAGCCGTTTCGATTTCCAATGGAATGATCCCCTTCAGAGTTTGTACGGTAGCTACTTCTATACGAAGTGCCCTGGTCTAAAAAAAGAATAAAAAAAATAATACATTGGCCTAAAATCGATCTTTACTTAGACAGCGTTACGCGCTGTCTATGATAAAAAATAAACGGTGGGGTATAAGAAAATAGCTTGTATCTACAAAAGCCCTTCGAGACCTCTAACCTCAGCAAAAATTTCTTTCTAAAATATTACCAAGCTGTCCCTTAAAAACAGAAAAAAACATCAAAGAAAAATATTATAGCGTTTGTATAATACAATATTACTAACATTAAATGATAAAAATTTATAATAATAATTAATAACATTTCTATAATAGAAATATTAAATTATAATGTAACATTTACGGAATTATAATATATACCGGAGAAAAACACAATGCACGTACCTAATAATTTATTGGAAATCTCCACGTTCAGTACTTCCAAATAAATATAGATTCAGGTAATACTTGAAATGTCCAAAATACATTTGAATGTCTTTGCATTATTAATTTTTTATATGGGAAAGGTAGACGTATCGGCGGATAATTTCGACTTTAATCTTATATGCCATTAGAAGTGGCATCGGATTTAGTTTCGTAGTGCCTTTTACCATTTCAATATGTCAATTGCCTTTTTCGCTGTTTCAAGTGGCAGAGACACTCATTTGCTGACAATATTACTATGTTCTTCCATGCCACTCTTCTATTTTTTTTTTCTTTTATTTTTAATTTTCAGACCAAGCAGACCTGGTTTAGAATTCTTTCACTTATTCTCCTCTGTGCTACAGTTTTCGGTCTGAACCACTCTGAGTAGCGAAGACACTCGTTCTCCGATAGTACCTTAAGTACATCAGTCTTCCGCGATATTTCTCTTTGTTATTCAAACAGCAAACCGATTTTCTTTTTAATTTTCGGTTGATTGTTAGCCACTCTCCAGATTTCTTTACCAGTTTGTCACTATGTCGTCAGGTATTCTAAAGTAATTCATTCAGTTTATACCTCTCTGTGCTACTCTTCTTTTGTATCATTTCAGAACTTCAGAGAAGATCAATCTTTGAAAAATACTTCATTGTTCCTCTACATCATTCTCTTCAATATTTCTCTCGGTTATTCGTAACCAAATAGAGTTGAATTTTTCTATTCTTTCTCTACTTTTCCTTGTCACTTGTATATCTCTATACATTTAGTAATTAAATTGAAACTCATCCAACTTGTATTACTCCGTTTCCCTCTTTCTTCTCTTTACTCTTCTTTTTTCTTTCTCTTTCTCTTTAAAGGGGCTGAGTAAATCACTTTTTGGAAGCCTTTGAATGTTAATCTACCATATTGTTTCCATGTTGTCTTCTTCAGTGTTTCTCTGTGTGGTTTGTAATTATGAAAAGCTTTTTCTTAAACCTTTCACTGATTTTAATTGTCAACCTTATTTTTCCATCCATTTAATAATTGAGGAAATTCTTTCAATTTGTACTCCTCTGTACCACTTGTATTTTAATATCACAGGCAACGCTATAGCATTGCGTACAGTGAAGACCATAAGGCTCCGATGTTTTTTCTTTTTTTCCCAAAGGCAATTCGTGTGGAAGGGGTGGTCGTATAAACTTTGGAGGGGACTCATTCGGTTAAAAACCGGAAGCACAAATGCACTTTTTAAGAGTCAAAAGTGATCGGAGGGTAACTAGCCTCCCTCACCCTTTTTCCACAAATGCATTCGATAAAAATTTTGCGATAGTCATTTTATTAAAAATAGTTCAAAGATCAAATAACAAAAAACTCCGGGGTCTACACAGCCCCTCAGGGCCCGGGGAAAGTGTTGTGAGTTATGCCCTAGGGGCATATATAGTTTTTATGGAAGGGGTGATTGTATAAAATTTAAGAGGGTGCTCATTCGATTGGAAAATCAGAAGTTCTAGTACCCTTTTTAAATATCAAAGGTGATCGGAGGGCAACTAAGCCCCCGATGCGCTTTTTTCACCAAATGCATCCGATCAAATGTTGAGATAACCACTTGTTCAAAATAATTCAAAGATTAAATAACAAAAACCCCTGAGGTCTACACAACCCAGCAAAGCTTGAGGAAGAGTGTTGTAAGTTTATACCCCCGGGGCATATATGGTTTTTATGCAAGGAAAAACATCATAAAAACTTCAGAGGGGGCTCATTTGACTGGAAATTGAAAGTTTCACTTTCATTTTTAAGCGTAAAATTTGGTCTGGGGGTATCTACCCCCCTCCCAACACCATCTTTCTCTAAATGTATATGATCAAAATTTTGAGATAACCATTTTGTTTGAAATAGTCCAACGATCAGAAAATAAAAAATTCGGGTCAACACAACCCCCAGAGCCCGAGAGGAAGGGTTGTAATTTATGCCCCGGACGATACAAGGTATTATGGAATGTTAGGTTGTATCAACTTCAGAGGGGGCTCAAATTTTGAGACATTAATTTTGTTCAAAGTAGATCAAAGATCATATAACAAAACTCCAGGTTTGACATAACCTCCCAGAGCCCCGGAGCAAGGGTTGTAAGATATGCCCCAGGGGCATGTAAGGTTTTTATAGGAGGGTTTTTCAAAATATCACAAAAACTCGACTTCCATCCACACTCAAAAAAAACTTATTAACAATATTTTATTCGAAAAATAATGGTAGCTGATATGTAATTGTAAATGGTAAAAAATAGTGGTAATATTTTGTATAAGAAATCGTGATAAGTCACCCCAGAGACTCCCTTTATTAACCCCCCCCCCCCAAAAAAAAAAAAAAAACTACAAAATTTACTCCCCCCCAAAAAAAAAAAAATGTCAAATAACTGGCGATATTTTATTCCAAAAATTCATGGGAGCTCACCCCTTGCCCTCCCTTCATGGTCCAACCCCTCCCCCCGAAAAAAACATTAACGATATTTAATTCAAAAATCATGCGCGCTGACCCTCCAAAAAGTTATTAACGATATTTTATTACAAAAAATCTGGGAGCAGACCTCTTACGCCCAGCTTCCTCCCTGCAGGGCCTGAACACCTCTTCCCCCCCCCCAAAAAAAAAAACTTTATAGCTATATTCTATTCAAAAGTCTACGGAAGCTGACCCCTGGCCCTCAGCGGCCTGACCCTTGCCCCTAACAAATAACAACTATTTGAATGCAAAACTGAATTACTCACTGGAATACTATCTTGTCTGTTTAAACATTTAAATATTTGAATATACTTAAAAAAAAAATTTAGAAATGAGAACTTTGAAACACTTGAAAACTCTGGCAATCAAAAACAAAAAAAATTAATTTTAAAAAAGTTTCCGAAAAAGGAGTTTTTCAAAAAAAGTAAAGGCCATATAAACCAAGATAATATGAAATAAAAACCTACAATACTTCAAACTTAAACGACAAGGAATATTACTATTAAAGAATATATGAAACCCAAAACGAACAGAAATTAAATAAAGAGTCATAGCAAAAAAACATGCAAGAAATGCTAATGTTAATGAATAAGTAACTATATGAATAAGTAGAATAACTGTATATAAGAATAACTGTAGAGTAAACTATATATGAATAAGTAGATCTTGAACAATATTAAGTAAAAAAAAAAACATTTACGTTTTTTAAACTGAAGAGAGGAGCGACATTAAAACTTAAAACGAACAGAAATTATTCCGTATATGAAAGGGGCTGTCCCCATCCTCAACGCCTCGCTCTTTACGCTAAAGTTTGATTCTGTCTCGCAACTTTATTTTTTAAAACAATAAAAAACTTTAGCGTAAAGAGCAAAGTGTTGAGGAGGGACAGGACAGCCCCTTTCATATACGAAATAATTTTCTGTTCGTTTTAAGTTTTAATGTCACTCCTTACTTTCAGTTTTGAAGCAAAAACTTGTTTTTTTTTATTTAATATCAAGAAGAAGTCACGAGACAACTTGAAGTGCTAGGGTTGACGCGAAAGTCACAAAAATAATAGCAACAGTGGTCATAAATTCAAATTAGCCTACCTATTTTTTTTCTCTGAATACTTGGAAGACATCAATAGTTTTGTTACTATAAAATATGATTTCCATCTTACTACTAGGTTGTAGGAGTTACACACCATCTCATTTTTTTGTGTAGCAAACTATAATATTCTAATGATTAGATTTTTATTCTTAGAAATTTATAAATAAAATTTTTAATGAAAAAACCCATTTAGGAGTTGGTTTTACTCTTTAAACGAATCAAATAGATATCAATTCATTTACAACAAAAATGACCACTCCAGAATAGTTTGCCAAAAATAATTGATCCTTCGCCCAGCTTAGAATAAACTTTATAGACACTACAATGATCAATATCCGATATATACCAGAATCAGACCAATTTCGTAATCTATATCATAAATTCAGCTAGTTTTAGGATATGGGACTGAAGCCCCATAATAATATTTTTATTAGTCGAGAATATATAGAATATTTGGGTGAAAAAAAAAATCTCGATTACGGCAATTAATTATACACTAGATATTAATAATTACAATATTCAAAAATTTTCTCAAAATAATTTTCAGATAATGTAAAATATTTAACATAAGATTAAACCATATTTTTAATTAGCACAAATGGATAAAAACAATAACACAGTAAAAAACTATGACTTAGGCTATTAATTGTCTATGAGGGAAAAAGATTTAGTTTACCATGGACACAAAGTAGATATCATATTACAATCGCTACCATGTGTACTGTTTGAATTAACTCCTATACATTCTCAAATTTTAAATTCTGAAGGGCCAATTCAAATATCAAACAGTTCGTGGCAAACAGTATATAAATAATACACAGTGTGATCGTTCCCTATCTCACCCTGTATAAAAACCCGGACCGAAGTGCACCATGAGTGCTCCAGAGAACGTAAAAAACACTAAGCGACATTAGATCTTTTCACGGGTAGACAAAAACAAGTCAGATTTCTATTGAACGCGAAACTACATGGCTTCAACGTTGAACACTAATTTTTAAAGAAACTAAACTTTACTTAATTATTCCAACCTCTATATATTCTTCTCTGAACATCGGTAATTAGTAGTGCAATGTTCATTATTAGTTGTTTTTAGGAATTTACAAGTAGGTTTCGAAGTATCGAGTGGTTTCAAAGGCACTTAGAGAAAGTTTCTGCCAAAAGCATACGTGTGAGTGCAGAGTAATTGGACCGCTGATGGCAGAGTCAAATGAGAGGAGCTGTTGTCCGTGGCAATATAAATATATATATATATATATAGATATTATATATATATATATATATATATATATATATATATTATATAATATATATATATATATATATATAATAGCTATGATATATAGTATAATATGGTATATAGCCGTAATAGATATATATAGAGATATATTATATATACTCTATATGAGATCGCCATATATATATATGCTGATAGATAATTATATCATATATATATATATATATGATATATATATATATAGTATATATATATATATATATATAGGGGTGATATTATATATATATTTTATATATATATATATATATATATATATAGTTTTTTTTTTTTTTTTTTGTTTTTTTTTTTTTTTTTTTTTTTTTTGTTTTTTTTTTGCCAAGGGCTTACCTCTTAAACATAATATAGATATAATATATATATATATATATATATATATATATAGAATATATATATATATATTTATAGATATATATCTATATATATATATATATATATATATATATATATATATAATAATATACTACGAAAACTTAACAGAAAAAGAAAGTTTTTTTAAAGAAAAGTGAAGGCCATATAAACTTAAGATCTGTAGAAATAGAAACCTATAATAACTCAAAGGAATGACAGAAATTATTATTAAAGAATAAAAAAGGAAAGGAGAATAATTGGCTATGGCTGTAACGCTGCATATAAATTTATATAAAAGATGTACATACAGTGGGCTGTAATAATGCACAGGTAAATTTAAAATTGGTTTAAGAATGGAAAGAAAAACAAAGAAAGAATTTTACAACGATAATCAAGTTAAAAATAAATTTATTTGATCAATGCCATAACGTGAGACATTTTATTATGATATTTTGTGGTTTTAAAGCATTGAGATTTCAGTTTAAAAGTGTTATCAATTTTTTCTCAAAGGGAAAATTACGTTGTGGGCATGAACGTAGACTTGCAGCTAAATTAAATGTAGTCACTTCCACTTTTCACATATGCTTATTGATATTGGTTTGATTTTTCATTGTCTGTAATACTGAGAATCTCATTAAGGAGATAATCAAACACAAGTTTTTAAAAAAAATTTCCCCTTTGTTCAAAAAAAAGAGATAATCATAATTTAAACTACTAAAACTAAAATAATTACTTTGCTAGTTTTTCTCCTCCTTGATCTGTCCTTATCTTTCGAATAATACAATTTCGAACCATTTCTCATTGATTGATCGCATATATACTAACCCGCAAATGCAAGAAAAAGTGGGAGGAGCTGTTTTTTCGCACCGAGAATGAAGATCCAGAAATCATCTGCGGTAAACTTACTGCTAATTATTCTTATACAGTGGTGGTGACGAACTGTAAGGGGTGACCCAGCCCAATGGTAACCGAAACCCCTTAAAAAACAGAATTTTGATACCCATAGATATATCGAAAGAATTGGATTATTACGTTGGTTTCAAATATATAAGTTTTATTAAGCTTAGTTTTTTTTGACCCATCAAAGGCTACGAGCCTGAGAAAATTTGTTCTGATTTTCACAAAAAAAGGGGGAAACACCCACTAAAAGTCATAGAACTTGTCCATCATAATTGAAAGGCCCAATAGCTATGCCGGCACTCTTTTACTAAACGGACTCTTTTATATACGACAATGCCTTTGACAGTCATCTATACAACTTCTAAAATTACATTAAACTTCCCCAAAAGCCTTATTAGCAATAGGCCAATCCTACACAAAAATTATATGAACATGGTCCTTCGTCGTCAACATTAAAACATGAAACAAGAAGCAGAAAACATTGCGAAGAAGATTTTAAATCAATCTTGGAAAATACTTAGCACACCTAGTGTCGAAAATTGATTGACAAAATGAGGAGGGGGGGGAAACACACCACAGATAGCTAGACAAAATCGCGAAGGCGTATCAAGTCAAAACGTCACCACCATCATCACCCACTAGTATACAAAAGGGTAGTGGACGTTACACTATGTGTGGGAAATTGTAGGTTCAAAATGGTTGAAGTTCTGAAACGTGTTTATGAAAATATTGGTGAAGTGGGAAGTTTAAGTTCCCCACCACTCTTTCCAAAGTCACTGGTGTTCAAACTAAAAAGTGTTACAAGACTATCTACAAAATGAATCAGGTTAAACTCTGCATAAAAATCATAGGCTTCGTTCTAGTCATTATCGAAAAACTAAAGCCTTTTTCCCCCTATATATAATGCAAGCAGATCTCTTAATTCTAGATGAGATTCAAAGACGTCACAATACACCGTACAAGTACATTCTACTTGCAATCAGTGTTTTTTAGTTGCTATGCATATGCCATTCTATGTGCGGTTGTCAAAGAGAGGTGTTGAAGTTGCTCAGGCTATAGAAAGTATTCTCGAGCAGGATTCGTAATAAAAAAAATTCAAAGGGATCGCGGTAGTGAATTTGTTAATCCCCATGTTGAAAAAAGTACTAATGAAATATAATAGACTGCTCTATCAGGGTCATAGTCCTCATAAAGGCTGCATTGGCCGAACGATTGTGATAAGAACTATTCGACTTTTAATTTCAAGATTTGTACATTGAAAAATACACCTGCTTTTATTCATGATTTAGATAAAATCATGTTGATTTATAATCAACGACCCCATCGATCATTGTCCAACTCAACCCCAACGGAAGTTCATCATTCAGATCATAATACAATTGATACTTTTCTTAAACAATATTCCAATGAAAGAATTGTGAAGAAAACTTCAATGTTGGTGATACTGTTCGAATTAATAGAACAACTAATGTTTTTGAAAAGGGCAATTACTCGTGGTACACTGAACTTTTTAAAGTGGCAAAAATCCTAACCACCAGACCCATAACTTATCGTCTACGAGATACCAAAGATGAAGAGATTCTCGGCGGATTTTATGACTATGAACTACAAAAAGTTAAAAGTAATAGTGAAATATATCAAATTGAAAAAATAATAAAGACTCGTACTCGCAGGGGTAAGAAACAGTTACTTGTTAAGTGGCTAGGATACAACTCTGATATTGATTCTTGGATCGGTGTTGAAGATATTGACAATGTTAATTATTTTTATGTAGAATTTATGTCCAACGTTTCCGATCCCCTCTACAATAGCTTGAATAAAACAAGTGGATTTTTGGACGAAAATCTCCCCAAGCCATTAAATTCGACGGTGCGTATGATGCGGCTCTGTGTTGACTGTATTCTCAAAAAATACCTAAGACATCCTGAGAAAGGATCGTGTGTATGATATAAAAGTTATACAATTTGATTGGTCACTCTTTGTCGAGTATGAATGGGTTGAAGCACTTAAATCTAGTAATAATCAACATGTCACATTGAAATATAAAGAATATGGTACTATGACAGATTTGTGTCGTACAATCAATAGAAAAATCTCATATCGTAGGAATGGTACATTCTATTTTAATTACTCAATGGAACACGAAAGTTTTTTGCATTTCCTCACCTGTTGACACTGAAAAGATTCATCTCAATGATATTATGAGGGATGTTCTTGGCTTTAAACAGAATATGATCAGTGGTAAAAACACTTGTACTGTTAGCGGAAGGATCATGGTATTTTTGCTGATTATCCACCTGGTTTCGCCTGGACTCTTGCATATTTTCTTTATACTTCCTTTGTGGAAAACATCGAGAGTTGGTAATTCAAATTTCCCCCATTCTTACGTGTTCTTAAACAAAAAAACAACCCATAAACTTGTTCATCACTATAATAAAAAGCATCTTCAGTATGTTCCTGTAAACACTTCGTATTTGGAACTCTGTCACTTAACACTAAGAAGTGAATTGGGTGAACCTCTAGCAATAAAAAAAAGGCTTAGCTGTGATTACATGTCATTTTCGACCCATCGTTATCACTGCCTAAAATGAAGAATAGAAGAATTCCATTTATCTGACCTGATATTGACTGCTATGTTGGTGCTCTGAGTCCACGTCAAATAGATCATGGATTGGACTATTACAAGGGGCGTACTACAATGTCTGGCTATGGTCTTGGTTGGCTGGTTTGCTAGGCTATTTCGTTCTGCACTACCCCTGCCAGAAAATGTCTTGTACCTGCTGCATCAAATTTTGCTGCCTTAACACTACAGGACTGGGGGTCGGGTAAAAATTTCAAGGAGAGTGTTAAAGAAAAAATTAGATCTTCAGCTAGAGCCGTTGGTAAGCAATTAAAATCCCAATTGCAAAATGGGAAGGGATTAAAAAGGATAATTGGCATCAGTTACTCATCAGTCTCTACCGAGGCGGGAAGCAAAGGACATCAACAACGACTTTGAGGAATAAAACGAAGAAGATCAATAAAAAAGAAGAAGAAAAAGATTGTTGGATCAAAGAAGGATTTCTTTTCTTTAAGATGACCTATCTCCTCCACAAGGAGTCGCATCCATCAATCAGCTTCTCATTGAATCTATTCAATACTGAAAATTTGATGCCAGTGTCAAGTATGGCTACTATTAACAATTTCATCCTCAACAACCCCCCTCGGAAAATATACATTTTCAGATATTTTCCAATGAAGACTATTTCATTGATTTATCATCAACATTTACTGACTTAAATGTTGCAGTGAAGAAAAAGACAGACAATACAACTCCAAAACTGCTGCCGATGGTCTTTCCTATGAAAACTATATTTTACACAACCTGTTCAAGCAAATTAATGTATTTATTAAATGGATCATTGGTGAGCACTAGCAATAATTTATCCAACTATGCAAGCTACATAGAATTTATGATGATGGCACCAAAGGCTTATAAGGAGTTGAGAGGATAGTCATTTGACTATGAATATCGATCAGGTGTTGATTCTGACCGGTGAGTTAAGTACTGCAGTGACCTTGGAGTATCATCTAGTTGAAAAATTAAATCATGAGATATTCAATATATTCCAATGGCTACCCCCCAATGTCAAGATTGACATATAGTTACAACTAGCCCCATCGAATTTCATTTTGAGAAAAACCACTTGCCCGCAGCACCTGATGGAAATGTCACTTATCACTTTGGCAATTCTTCATGTTTGAAAACAACAGGTTATGAGCTCTGTTGCATTGGGAGTGGAAAAACTAAGAGCCAATGGTAACAACATTAAACTCCTTGTCCTCGATACGATCACCAATCAACGTCACATTGCCACTGGTTCTCGCAGTTATACCGATTAATCATTTATCAATGAGAAATCCCATCAAAAACTCACTTTGGCATTTGTGAAGAGTGCCAGTGCCGTTGGATCCTGGACTGCATCCCCCTATGATTTTAATTTTTGGTCTATTTAGCCGTGTGTGCAAGGTGAATGGTATTCCACTGTACACTCTATCATTTGACAAAAAATCCTATAGAACTCTGTATGAGTTGACCGTGCAATCCCTAGATCATGACTCCCAACTATTTGAAAATGGAATAACCGATTCAATGTTTTAAACTATTGGTTTTCAAAAAATCCCTACGATCATGGTGTAATTGTTTGGACCTGTCTGGCACCCAGGATATGAGCATAGTACGGACGGGGAATGTACATTTAGAGTGCACATTGGCCAATGCCTTGAATGAGAGTATCACGCTAAATGTCATTGAGTCAATTTGAAACCTATTTGGGAAATCACACCCGACGGCAGTGTTCTACTAGACCTATTACCAGGAACACAAATCAAATAATCAGCGTATTTAATATGGATATATACATGTCCCAATATAAGTCCTATTGCATACCATCGGACTTCATTGAAAAAATTCCAAGTGTTAACAATACCCTAATCATCGTTAATAGCAGTCCATCGACACCATTGAAGACAGGTCAATGGCTATGTATCTTTCAAACAGCGAAGAATATTGAATTTTTGATCCTCTTGGTCTATCATATAAATTCTACACTCCAGACATCAACAACTTTATATGAGAGCAGTGTGAAAACTGTTATTCAAAATCAAAGGAGAGTACATGATTTAATGATTAAGACATGTGGCTTTCATGGACTCCCACTCTTTTTCATGTTCAGATGACGAGGCTATACCTACAAGCAGTTTCTCAACATTTTACGTTGACTTTCCTCGATTGAACGACTTTCTGGTGGAAAATATACTTTCAAGCGCGTTTAATATTGATTTTAGTGCCCTACGAATAAAATGTTCTAAAAATCAATTTAAAATGTTTATTAATAAAATAACTGTATATACATGATAAAAACGACTTTTCTGCTCTTTAGATTTCATCTTCTACTACGTATAGGAATTTGTCAAGAACAACTAATGCGGGTAGATTATCTGAATTCACAGTATACTGATCCTGATGTGCTGCAATGTCAGGGTCACATTTTCTACAGTACAGTGTAACTTTACTCTTATCTATATCTATGTATAGTCAATGATACTATTCTCATTCATTTTTGTAAAATTCGCATGTTTCAATTTGAAAATGCCTATTTGAAGCAATGTCACACACAGTGTCCTCAAGCGGTGAATCACATTCCGTCACGGGCCAAATAAAAATCAGTGGGCTTATAATCATAGTAGCCATTGTCTTCAACAACGATGACGTAGAAACCAAATTCTTTTGTTGTTCAAATAGCAGTTAAATCGTAGACCTGGCTCCTCCTCCAGAACAATTTAAAGCCAACGATACCAAAATCTTAGCAATAAACTAAAAATCACACTTAGGATTCTTTCCAATCATACACCAGGGTATGTTTTCTCCCACTGATTGAATTTATCATAGTGGCAATTATAGCACAGGTGTCCTCTAGGATGAGAGTCACATACCCCTTCAAGACAGGAATAACAACCTTTAATTTGTACAGCATATCCTCTATGCAATTTACACGGGTTGCATAAAGTCTACAGTTTTCATCATACTCATCAAGTATTGGTGCAATCTCACATGATGACCAGCTGCCCAGTGTATACATGCATAGTGGACATGTATGGAACATTTTTTCGAGAGTGTTGACACTCTCACCACCAAAATGAAACTGAAAATCTACGATCAACAAATTGAGTTGGGATAGAGAGAGAGGAGTAAAATCATCCTTGAACAACATCTTTCTCATGAAAAAAGTCTTAAATTTCTAAGATAGTGTGTGTTTAAAAGCATATCCACAATATCATTTTGTCCTGTCGTGATTAATATGTCAATAATTTGTGTAAATGCCTTTGGACCACGACGTAAAAGCTTCATGCAATAGTCTAATGACGGAGAATCAGTTTTCATTATATCAATAAACATTCCTCGAGAAAATATCTTCCTTTGAATGTATAACTACAAAACATCATCATCTAGAATCAAACGTTTTTTTTCCATAAAAACAAGATTCCCCATGATTTTCTCCTTCTCAGATCTATCCATTTTTTTTAGAGTCCTAACACTCTCACACACTAATTTCAAACTAACCAGGATTCTTTTTCTACCCTAAAAAATATACACTAACCTACTATAGAAAGAGAAATATAGTTGATTTAGAAACAATTTATTGAGTATAATTACAACATAATAATCACTGATTCAATTTATTTTCCTAATATATTTCACCAGTGTATCTAATGCAGCTTGAAGTCTGTTTATATGCACAATGTTCAGTTTCGCCGCAAGCATAATTGCTCCTCCAATTTAAATTTGCTGAATGATATCACATATCTTGCATACATGTCGTTCCCATTCAGGGCTTAGTCTACATTCTCGTGTTATTCCCACTGCCACGTTTGCTACTCTCGCCCTTGTATCATTGCTGCTACCTGCTCCACCATCAAGCTCCAATAGTGTAAATATACCACTCATTTCTTTACTAATATCGTCTCAAATAAACTATCTCTCTGAATTCAATTCTTTTACCATAATATGAACTACAATGAAAATTACTCCTTATAAAAAAAAAAAAAAAACACGCATCCGTGATCTTTCTCTCTGGCAAAAAATGCAAAATTCCACAGTTTTGTAGATAGGAGCTTGAAACCTCTACAGTAGGTTTCTCTGATACGCTGAATATGATGGTTGTGATTTTCATTAAGGTTCTATAACTTTTAGGGGGTCTTTCCCCCTTTTTTTGAAAATCAGCCAAATTTTCTCAGGCGCGTAACTTTTGATGGGTACCACTAAACTTGATGAAAAGCTATATATTTGAAATCAGCATTGAAATCTGATTCTTTTGATGTATCTATTGTATCTAAAACCCGTTTTCTAGAGTTTCGGTTACCGTTGAGCGGGTCGCTCCTTACTTACAGTTCGTTACCACGAACTGTTTGATTCTTTAGATATTTTCATCAAAAAATAAAATTGCCCCCTCCTAAATTTTGAATAATCCTTTATTCGTATTTTCATTTTAAAATGCTAAAAAAATGCTTGCACCTCCCACTTTTTGTGAATTGGCCCTCACAAACTGGCGTAATAGATAATATCCCCATCACAATCACAAAAAAATCACAATCAAAAGCACCATCACAATCTTCATTACTAACTAACTGTGGCGTAAAACCCAGTAAAAACCTATAAAGATGTTGTAAAAGACTACGCAAGCGTTATTTACAAGTTATCAGGGCCTTTCAACTCTGTATGCATTCACTGTGGCAGTCCTCCACTATCCCGCAGTAAAAGTAGCCAACAAACCCTGATGAGTTACTTGGGGACAGCTGCCTGCATATAAGAATTTATTTTTCGTCTGTTTCTAGTCTGGAAAGTATTTATATCTGTTATTTCTTACTTTCCTTTCTTTTTTTATCTCTTGTGTTTTATTCTTGTTTTATTCTGTGTTTATTACAAAAAGAACTTTAAAAAAACGGATCTATAATTTTTTCTATGCTTTTTTGTTACGTTTTTACGGGTCGGAAAATATGTTGCGGGGGGTGGGGGGTGGAGTGTTTAAACCCTATCCCCCTGGATACAGGTCTGTAAGAAAGCTTTAAAATTCCAGGGATTTCAGTAAACCGACAGGCCCAAAGTCTAAAACCTACAATACTTCAAACTTAAACGACAAGAAATTACTATTAAAGAATATATGAAACCCAAAACGAACAGAAATTAAATAAAGAGTCATAGCAAAAAAAAACATGCAACGAATACTAATATAAATGAATAAGTAAATCATAAAACGAGTAAAGCTTAGATTAAATATGAAAATCAAGCTTAAAACAAACAAAAATCTTTTGCTATTGAAGCATAAATGTAACCCAAAACGAACAAAAAATAAATATACCATCATAGCAAACAAACATACAACACGTACTAATATAAATTAATAAACAAAATCTTAAAACGCCTAAAAATTAAATTGAATATGGAAATCAAGCTTAAAATGAACAAAAATCACTACAAATAAGAAGGAAAGAAGCAGTGCCCAAACTCTTGTTAGTAATGATTTTTATTCATTTTAAGCTTGAATTGTATATTCTATTTAAGTTTTACTCGTTTTTAAGATGTATTTATTAAGTAATTGTAGTAAATAACTTAGTAATTAGTAATAATTTTGTAATAATTTAGTAATTTAGTAATTAATTAATTGATTTTAGAAAGAACTAATAAATTAAACTGAATATTTGATGCCATAATGATATTAGTAACTGAAAACTGATCAGTTCAAAATTTTACTTAATTTTAATGTTTATTTTCAATATTAAGTACGAAAGAAAATAGTTGCAGTAAAATTGTTTTTCAGTAAAGCGCCAATGACGCAGTAGGTTTTGGGCTTTTACAGTTAAAGACAAATAAGACACCCAAAAATTACACAAAAAACATAAACCTTTAGAAGCCTAACATAAGAAATTCAGCCTAAACTTATTTTTTAAATGGCACTGTAAAAGCTTGGCCTACCCAACATGAGCCACATGAAACTTGCTCTCTAATTTCCTGGATCACTGGACAGTCCAACGATCCAACGATCCATTTCTCACGGGCATCGAATTCTTCAGGTAGTGCATCGTTTACACCTTCGACGATTTGAACATCAGCCTCCGGCAAAGCATATAGCTTATGGTCTGGGTGTACATCCATGAGTAGTTTAATATGAGACAAAGATACATTTCTGTCGAAGTTTCTCCCTGATTAAAATAAACAAAAAATATGTTTTATAAAACAAGAAAGAAACATCAAATATACTTGCAGATGACAGTGCAGCAAGTTCGTGATTTTTTTTTGTCGAAATCTGAGAATTTTTATTCAATCATAAGTTTGACATTTCTATGCCCTTAGGTCAACGTAATGTAAGGATGTTTTAGATAAAGATTATCTGATTTTAAGATAGTGAAATTACTCTCACGGTTTTTAATCCAACCGAAACTGTTGATTTGCCACCCTATCACTTGAAACTGTTGATTATGTCAATGTTAGATATGTCACAGGGTATAGGCATTGGAAAACATGATTTTCAATAAATTCAAACAGCTAAAGTAAAAGCCAGGAACTAAAGGCTGAAGTAATGATGCACGAAAAAGAAGCGCAAGCGAAGTCTGCGGCTAAAAGACATTGCGCAGCTACTTTCACAACGAAAACATCGAATCGTGTTTGGAACCTGCGGCTAGAAGAAAAGCAATAGTGAAAATCACATTGAGTTCCAGAAGAATACAAATCCTATAAAATGCATGAATCGTTGATGCACACAGGAAGGAAGAATCGGATTCACGCCAGACTTTTTTAACTCAATTATTACTGCTTTTTTGACACCTCTTGGCTTAACACAGAAGAATGACGAATATATATACTCGTTTTAAGCGAGCAACTTTTTATTATTTAAAACATATTTTTGCTAGAATTGTATGCCTTATTAGTATTTTTCCCAGGGTGGTTGCATCAGACCTAATCTGAAGCCATGACACCAAGTAGAAGTTCACATTATGTGCAGTTAGAATACAAGTGACAACGAGAGTCAAAATATACAAGCCTGCCGCATGCCGAGTGCCGGGCCCATCCCCGAAATTGACTATGCAGTTTTTTTTTTCTTAAAACGGGGATTTTGAGATTTCTGCCCACAAAAAAACGATCTAAACAGGTTACAGCTTTAAGGAAGAATTTGTATTTTTACCTGAGTAGTTGTATTGAATCAATGGTGATGCCATGACATGAGAAGAGGCTCACATCAAAAGTGATGACGAAGATCAATATATACAAGCCTGCTGGGCCAGGGACCTGTGGCGAAACCGGCGGGCTCCTAGTAATAAGAATATGTGTTGCTTTAGCTGTATATGTATATATAATATATATATATATCCTATATAAGAAAAAAAAATTGTGTTTTGTTCAAGTAGGTTTTTTCTGAGGAAGGCTAGTTGAATGTGCCACGTAGCATTTCGTCAATATTAGATAGTATTTGTATTGACATCTAGCGAACCTCCGCTTTTAGCACTTTTTCCATTGATCACTCCAATGGCTCTAAGCCTATTCTAATTTTCTATTATTTTTTTTTCTTTTTAGTTCACTTTTCCATCCCTATGATGTGTATTAGGTGTTTCCTTTTGAAGAAAAACTATTTTTCCTTTCTTCCAAACTATTGAGATTTTACTTGAGATTTGAAAGATTGTGTTGACGGAGCTTTCGTTTATTTCAGAAAAAATATAAAAGGGTTTTCCTGCCCTATATCCAAGCTTTTATTGCTAAGGATCCAAAATGGAATGTGAAAAAAGTACTAAACGTTTTGTCTGTAGTTTATCCACTTGACCTGACAAAGAAGCCAGTTTATATCTCAACAATGGATAAAAAAAAAAAAAAAACAATCGCCATGATGCGTAGTATTTTGCAGTTGAATGAAAGTTTCGGAAAATAGGATGGTAACTCTTAGAACTGAGATTACTGTGAACCCGGAAGTTAGAACAAGGTCTTAGAACTGAGACTTCGACTTAGAACTGATTCTCAAAACTGGATCTTAGAACGGAATCTTATAACCGAGAACTTAGGACTGAGTCATAAATCGAAACTTTAGAACTTAGAACTGAATGCAACAACTGAAAACTTATGCTGAATCTTAGACCTAAGTCTTATAACTTAGAACTGATTTTTAGAAATAAGATGAGGCGAAGAATAAGATAATGGTTCTTAAAACTGAGAATAAGATACTAAACGCCAAGGTAGCGACAGCGATCAAGCATATCTCTGAAACATGGGCATTTCAAAGTTTATGAAGATATACTGATTATTTCAAGGGAAATTGCCTAAGGACGATCTTAGTACTAGTTTGAATAACTGTGTATCAAACAAAAATTTTACGAAAGATGTAGCTCAAATCCATTTACTTGGGCCCCAGTTGAAATAAGTTTTCAGGTCTTAGGCTCTTCCTAAAATTGAACAATCGGGTACCCGAGGCACTGCCCCTTTGATCCAAAGATAGGATAGCAGCTTTCCAATTCTAGTAATATTTAGAAATCAATACAAAATAGATATAATAATAATATTTCCTTGTATTTAAGTTAGAGAAGATGTGGATACTTTCTAGCAAAAACAAATGTTTAACTTTTATAGCTCTGTATTTTGGCTCTTGGGGGTATTGATGGCAGAACATAAATTGAGATAGATCCCCTACTTTGACCATCTATACAATTGCCTTCTGTTTTCTATAGTGCAACAGTTCTAGCGAAGCAACGATTCCACCTGCTCCATGTACATATGAAGGTACTATCTTGCCTTTAATATTACTTTACGGGTCTTTCTGAGGGCCACAATGAGTAACCAGCACCTTGGTGCCGGTTAGGTGGCATCTTGGTGCCACCCTCTAAGTTTGTTGGATACTGAAATTAGCAAATAATTGTCCCGAATTTAGATCCATAGAGGCTCATCCGGTTACCGAAGAAGCGACTTCAGTTTAAGCATTGGATCTTTTCTAATTTGTAAATGATGGTAGATATCCAAACATTTACTTTTTGGCAATCCTACTGGGGTCAAACTGCCCTTAAGTATAGTAAAAAACACGTAAGCCTTTTGCCTAAAGAACTATTTTCTTTTTTTTACAAAGCATTGAGTTCTTTACTGATCATTATGTGAGGAATTCTATCGATATGCACTTCGTTTAATTTGGAGGAATTTGACGAAGTCATCTCATGTTGTAGCCTAAGTCTTACTTTTGATGAAAATGGAGACTTGGACTTTGTAATTGATGTCTGTCAATCTTGGGAGATCAAGATGAAAGCATAGAAGAAGTTTTGAATACTTTAACGATTTTTCTTTTACGAGCAGTCAACCTTGAATCTTCTAAAGCCATAATCCTAAATTTGATTTCCTATGATTTTTACTTATCGGTTCTTTCTTTTATTAGAATACTGAGAGGTATTTCCTATAGAAAACTATTTATATTTAAAGTATTTTTTTTATATCAACTGCTCTATCCTATTTGCTTATCCTTTTGTGAAAGATTTGGTTTGAAGTCAGGTTTACATAAAAAAGGAGGGTTTTTTACTTTAAAAAAGTTAAAAAAAAAAAAAAAAGTTACATAAAACAGGAGTAGGGACTTTTGACATTGCTGCCAAATCTCAATTTTTTCACACTTTCATGTGCTTAATCAATACACTTAAATCCATATGTTAAAAAAGGTACTAAAAAAAAGATTTAAAAAAATCTCATGCTAAACCTAAGGATGAAGTGGTTCAGATTACGTCCTCATTTGATAGCCTCTGGAAAGACAACCAACGGATTTATTGAAGGGACTAGAAATTCAAAGTTAAACGACAGGGAACCGGGAAGTTAACTTGTAAGAAATATTTTGTCTCAATACTTTTCGTCTTTTTATTAGCTCAAAATTTCATAAAAAAGAACCAATCAAGTGTTGCCTATTTTCTATGGGCTTAAAATTTGACATGACATTAAAAGTAAAACGCAAAAATGGACGAAGAACGAAACGAGGAGTTAATCGGCTTCTCTTTCTGACATACGCCTATATAATAATGTTATTAGCTGTAAAAATACGTCATAAAAACAAACCAGTGGGATTCAAGTAAAACTCTTAACACGGAAGTACAGGAGAGTAATCCCTGTTTCCCTCTCTTTGCACTTACTGTACTTAGTTGTGGAGGTTAGGGATGGGGTGTAATAAAAAACATATTTGATACACTGAAGAAAGACACCTATTATCTGTTCAAATTAATTTCAGTGTATTTCTTCTTTTTCTTAATCGTTTTGTTAATATTTCCTTTTCAGAATAACTATATTTTTCCCATCCAAAGCCGTAGCTACAGTATTTTTTATTGGGGGGGGGGGGGGGGGGCAAGAGGGGTGGCTATTGAAGTAGGTACTATTCAAGCGGTAGGGAAGAAAAGTAAATATTAAACAAACACCCTTCTTGGTGAATTTTAAAAGATTACGCCCTACTTTATAAACAATAAACACACATTAAACAATCATAAATATAAGTGCTGGTGCTCGGTTTTTACAAAAATTGTCAGCAAGGAACTGCTGGAGACGAAAGTAGTATAGCGTAAACAAGCTTCCGGGTGGGCGAAGGTGGATGTCGTATACACTCGGTTTTTTCTGCCAGATTCACCACTAATGCTGCTGTACATATCCCCCCTCTGCTTCCCCCAATCCCCACTATCCCCTGGCAGAGGATGCTCAATCTCTTTATTGAACCAAGCTTCATTCTAATAACCCCGGGTATCGGGCTATTCATTTGCTCGTTATTTTGAATTGATTTTGACGACTTTGTAAGATTTAATTTGTTGTACTAAACATTTAATATACGTGATTTATTGAAATTCTACTTATTATTTTTATACTAAATTGATTTGTTTGTGGGTTCGATTTATATAATTAATAAATAGCATTGATACCAACCGACCACAAAAAGCCAAAACAAAAATCATAGGCAGTGCAATAGTGCTGTATAAGTAAAGATACAAGATAAGTCAAAGCATGGCCACAGATTGTGTAACATTATATTGTGAGATATTCCCTACATTTAAATAGCAAACGTATTTCAGTATTGAAAGTATTCAAAAAATAAAGTAAGATTGATTAACTTATTCGTTGGATATTGTTTGACAAAGAATATTCAGAAAATCTGAGCAATTCTTGGCGTCATTGTGGCAGAAACCTAAACTAAATTAAATAGTGCCAGGGATGTCAACTGGAAGGGAAAATTGAATCCTAGATTTTGAAAACTGCCTTCCCCTTTGCATCTTTGTTTAAAAAAACAGATTCTATAAAAATTACACAAAGGTTTTTCTTGTGGTAAATCAGATATGGGGGATATGCATTTCCGGAGGGAGTTTTGTTTTTATGTCTATAATTCCCTTCACAAGCAAAGCTCAGTCTCCTAGTTCTGCATGATAAAACTGATGACAATAGAAAAGAGAATGGGTTGTAACCGCTTATACGCACGCACAAATTTCTAAATTGTGAGAAAAACGTACATATTTTTTAAAATTTATTCTATTCTGTTCTATGCATACATTCCGTACAATATCCTGATGCCGAGGTAAATCTCCCACAAGTAGCGCTGGCGTTGCGTGAAACGTTATTAATTTTAATCATAATTCTTAGCGCATTTGTGTCTTTTTGGAGCTGGTTAAAAGAATGTTTAAAAAAGCAAAAATAGCAAAAAGTCTGCGCTTATTAGGTATTTCAATTAGAAACAAGAGAATCAGGAGCTATATTGGATTTTTAATTAAATACTGGAATGAAAATTAAATTTAATAAATAATTCCTGGAGAGATCTCCCTCTACCGAGTTCCGTGACCAAACTACAACCGATTTGACCTATCTAGTTATAGTACGAATATCATTATAAAAAGCACTAAGTCTTATTTTCTTTTTCAAAGATTTCTTTTTCATTGATTTTGTTTTCTTTTTCCTTCTTATTCTTCAATGATTCTATTTCTGTCCCATTTTCAGATTTAAAGGGTTTATTCATTTCCTCTTTTAATAGTTTAAAAACAAGAGAATCTAATCTTGTACTGATAGATTTTAGGAAGTAAAAACACCTTAGAATTGACCTGAGCAAAGGAGGTGAAACAGGAAGCATAAAACATTTTTCAATTTTGCCATTAACTAGGCTCACCGTTTTAGCTGATGATAAGGTTTCAAAGGCTGAATATTTGGAAAAATATCAATGTGGAACATATTATGAAGTGTAACGGACCCATATTTTACTCGTTTTACTTAATTAAAAACGAGCATGGATTAATTAAAAAACAAATATCTGTTCAAATTAAAGAGCCAATTTTACACTTAAAACGAGGAACAGTTTTGAAAGCTACTTAATAAATTATAGTTTTTTTTCCAAATTATTTGGGGGGAGTGCAAATGCCCGCCTAGCCCCCCCACCCCAAGTGACGCCACTGCTCCCATCTGAAACACGGATTTCCTTACTTATCCTTTCGTGAGATGTCAGAAAATAGCTGAAAATGTTTTCGTGTTAAATCAAGAGAGTTGTAATGAACGGAAACATTATTATCTAGCTTTATGGTCATAGAGGCGATGCCTCCTTTCGAATATTTACAGGCATAGGACTGTTCCTATAATTGTTATGTATTCACCACGATTTTATTATTTAGCTAAATGGATATCTATTTCGAAAAAAAGCATCGTTTGGCCACGGTAAAATAAAGAAAAACAACAAAAATGCACACAGAAAAATAATCTGCGATAATAACAGACATAACAGTATCAAAACGTAATGCATATCAATAAACTAACATACCAATAGCAAAAAAAATTCAGATTATAGGACAAATAATACATAAAATTCGCACAAATGATAACACATAATAATACACACAATTACGACACTTGTAATAATAATAGTAAAAACCTCACTAATCTTAATCTAGTTATGATCTATCGAAATAAAATTATGTGTGCCTACGCAAATGGACAAATTTAAGCGATCTTTAAAAAATAGATTTAGCTTTTTAAAATTTTCTCAAGCCAATAAACTCCTCTAAGATACGTTGAAAATACGCTCCTCCTCAAATCTAAAAACTCCTTATATGTACCCCAAGAGTGGACACGATTTTTCTCCTTGTCGCACACTGGACAATGACAAGAGTCTTTTTTTAATACTATAATTTTCAATACATCTCCTCTTGTCATCAGTACTCAAAAACTACCATGAATCTAAATTACCAAACCTTATATCCTCCTTACTCGTCCCTGCTTTAGGGTTAACTTCCCCCCCCCCATGCCTTTATAGACAGCCAGAAAGCCTTAGGGACTTTTATAAGGATTTCTGATTAAGGTGTTCACAAACAACAGAGCAAACAACTGAATTGCAGACAAACTTTTACCTACCATATACACTTCTATATTATCAAAAGGGGAAACCACCTAGGTTAAATCGTTAAAACCAGGTTTAATCCCTAACCCACTGAAAACTGTCCTAGGATAAACCTCTCCTACCTTCAATGTCGTTCTAACAACCAACTATATCTTAACAATCAATCCCACGGAATGTCTTGATAGCCTCTTCTTGAGTAAAAGAACGGGAACTTATTCACACTCAGGATGAGGATTTGAATCTTGAACTTTTTATTTTATTTTTGATCAACCACGGCTGCAATTGACATCCAGCTTCTTCTAATAGGGTCCCCATTGACAAATGCTAAAACTCACAAGTATTTGAAGGAAAAACAAAGAAAAAGCAAATAAAAAATATTTTAAGGAAACACATGAAGGAAATATATAGGAAAAACAAACGAAGAATATATATAGCAAACAAAGCCTCTCTGCTTTTTTTTTGAGGTGGCTTCTTCTTTTTTTCTGTGAGATGGATAGTCTTGACTACTTTAAAGGCTAGTTCTTTTCTTAAGTTTTAAACAAAGAAGACAGCTTAGCAGAGGTCTTAGCCAAAATATTTGCTTTGTTTCGTATTTCTCATACATTCCGATAAAATAAAAGTTCAAAATAGGGATAAAATCCTTTTTAATAGACAGTGTATAATAATTTCACAAAAAAATACCAGATATATCGGTCACTGTATATGTGACCGAAATATCTGGTATTTTTGGTGAAATTTATTATACACTGTCTATTAAAAAGGATTTTATCCCTATTTTGAACTTTTATTTTATCGTCATGGAAAGGCAATGTGGTCTCCGAAATTATCTACCTCACACATTCACAAAAAATTTATCCAGGTAGTTGATTTGCACTCTTACTTCTTTATTTATTTATTTATTGAACATCCATCATTTATATAACATGATAAGACAGAGTAGAGCAAAGAGAAAAGAAAAGAAAAAAAATCTCACAAACAAGAAACCAATCAATGCACCAAGTCTTGTCATACTACTTCTACCAATAACCCACCGCAGCACCAAGCCGCCTGAGGTCCAAGACAGCTACCCACGCTCCTCTTCCATCCAAATCTATTCAAAGCCTCTCTCTTTAAACACTCAAAGGAAGTCCTTACTTCCTTTAAATATTTCTTTATGACATCTTCACACCCGAACCGCGGATGACCTGCTTTTCTTTTAACCCTAGACGGTTGGCCAAAACGTACAATCTTTGGCAAGCTGTCATCCTTCATCCGCAGAACGTGCCCTAGCCATCTCAATCGTTCTCTCATTATAACCCTAGAAAGCGGGATTGAACCACACTTTTCGTAAAGCCCACTGTTTGAAATACGGTCAGTCAGTTGGGTACCCAGAACAGTCCGTAGGCAATTTCTCTGGAAAATATCTAGCAAATCTTCATCCGCTTTTCGGAGGGCCCTTGCTTCACAGCAACGACATCTATGGATAAAAATAAAACGTAAATTAGAAACAATTTTATATATTTCTGCACTAAATATAGTTATGACGCAGACATACAAAAAACACTAAACACTATTGAATTAGAGCATAAAAAAGTATTATATTAGTGGCTAAACCAAATGTACATATTAGCAAAAAAGAATTGTTCGTTCAAAAATGTTCGAAGAAACCTACAATTCATTTTTGCTAGTATTTCTTTTTGGTTGGCTCACTAATAAAACACTTTTTTTTTTCTTTCGAGAAGAGGTATTTCTCAATAATAAAATCTAAGTCTCCTACTTATTCTGCGTGATATGTCAATATAGATCTGCATTTCCTTTTGTATAGGAACGTACGTTTTGTTCGTTTTTGAACGAACAGTTCGTCTTTGTTAGTACTTCCTTTTGGTTTGCTCACTAATATAATATTTGTTTTCCTTCGAGAAGAGCTTTTTTGCCATTAATAAACTGAGTCTCTTACTAATAATTTGTGATAGATCGATATAGATCTGTATTTCTTTTTTGTGTAGGAAAGTACGTTTCGTTGGTTTTTCAACAAACAATTCGTTTTTTGCTAGTATTTATTTTTGGTTTGCTCCCTAATGTAATATTTGTCTTTCTTTCAAGAAGTGGTATTTTTGATAATAAAACCCCGAGTCCCTCACTTATTCTTTGTTATAGATCGATATAAATATAGATCGATATAAATGAATGTGCATTGTCAGTTTAATATACATATACTGATATTTAGTAATCAAAATGTTAATATTATTTGATTTATTAAAGTTATAAAAGTAAAAACATTTATATTTTTTCAGTAAAGTGCAAATTATGTTCTGGCCTTGGGAGGGCATAGGGGTTTTGATCCCAACTTATGTTAATTTCTACTCGTTTTGAGTTTTACTCGGTTATTTATTGTAATTTCTGTTCGTTTCGGGTTTTATTTATTTTTTTATTCTGATTTGTGGTAGTTTCACGCTTAGTAGATTATTTGATTTTATTTTTGCTCATTTTTTGTTTAATGGAGCTCTTTATTTTTCTTTGAAATACTTATTTTGAGGAAAATTTTTCTTTTAACTATTTTCTGTGCATTTTATATTGACATAGTCTTTTCAGGGAAAAAGAAAATAACACTTAAAATCTTTTCGTTTTTTAAGACTGCATAGTTTGGCCTCCTATTTGTATGCTGGAAAAAATTGTTCAGCAATTTTTAACAAAATCGCCCTTTTAAAAATCTGGACGCAAATAGTAGTGTTTAATTTAGTTTCATACCTCCTCTAGTTGACCTGAAATGGAAAACTTGATACCATTCACAAAAAAATCTGTTTACTTTCTTTGATAGCTTGGATACACTTGCGCTATTTTGATATGGTTAAATTTTAAAAGCCGAAGTAGCCCCGAAAGTTTGAACATAATACCCTCAGTCGTTCTTGGGATACTGCTGAGATACCTTATTTGGAATTAGCATTAACACAGTGAATTTTGATTTAATCTTAAGGCAACATTTAGTTTTTAAACATAATGGGCAAATGAGAGGGTGGGCGTGGGAATAGGATTAGTTACCCTCTAATCCTTTTGACCATTAAAGATGGCATCATCCTTTTCTACTTTAAATCGAATGAACCATTTTCGAACTTCCCACGACAACTCGTTCGATACGAAGTACCCTGATCTAAACAACAAAAACAACAACAAAATAATATATTATACCCACATCGATCTTAACCATAAAAATGTCAAGCCTTCCAATCACTTTCGACTATTAAAAAGGGCACTAGGCCTTTCGATTTCCAGTCGAATGAGCCCTTTTTGAAACGCAATGCTTTCTATAAACACTTTATATGCCCCCAGGGCATAAATTAAAACCCTTATTCTAATGGCTTTTAGAGTTGTTATGATCCTCTAAGACCCAATCTCCAGAACCTTCAACTACGTTAAACAAAATGGCTATCCAAAAATTTTGATTAGATGTGTTTGGGGAAATGGTGGGCGAGAGAGGGGCGTTAGTCCCTCTCCAATCACTTTCAACTATTACAAATGGCACTAACCCTTTCAATTTCCAATCAAATGAGCCCTTTTGAAGTTTCTACGACAAAACTTTAAATAAAAACCTTATTTGTCCCCAATCCATAACTTGCAACCCTTGCCCTGAGAGCTGGGGGGGGGGGGTTACTCTCAAAGACCTATTTTACAGAACTTTCTACTACGTTGAACAAGATGGCTATCTAAAAATTTTGATTGGATGTTTGGAGTAATGGTGGCGTGAGAGGGGGGTTTAATTACCCTCCAATCACTTTCGACTGTTAAAAAGGGCACTAGCCCTCTCAATTTCCAGTTGAATGAGCCCGTTTTGAAGTTTTACGACAACTTTATCTATACAAACCTTATATGCCCCCAGGGCATAACTTACAAACTTTGCTTTGGGGGCTCTGGGGGGTTTTTCGTTCTTAAATACATAATTTCCAGAACTTTCAACTACGTTGAACAAAATGGCTATCTCTAAACTTTGATTCAATGTTTTTGGGGAAATGGTGGCTTGAGAGGGGGGTTAATTACTCTCCGATCACTTTCGACTATTAAAAAGGGCAATTTCAATTTCCAATCAAATGAGCCCTTTTTGAAATTTCTACAACAGCTTTCTATATAAACCTTATATGCTTCCAGGGCAACTTACAACCCTTGGATTGAGGGCTCTGGGGGGGTTATCATCCTAAAAGACCTAATTTTCAGAACTTTCAACTACGTTGAAAAAATCGATATCTCAAAATTTTGATTGGATGTGTTTGGGAAAATGGTGGCGTGAGAGGAGCGTTAGTCGTTCTCCAATTCTTTAAATACCTTTTAAAATTCAAACTCAAAACGACCAGAAATTACTATTAAAGAATAAATGAAACCCAAAACTAACAGAAATTAAATAAGCAATCATAGCAAAAAACATACAACAAGTAATAATATAAATGAATAAATAGATCTTAAAGCGAGTAATGCTTAGATTGAATAAAAATATCAAGCTTGAATGAAAAACAATATTTTTCCTATTGAAAAATAAATGAAACTTAAAACGAACAGAAATTAAATAAACAATTAATGCAAAAAAAACATACAATAGATATTAATGTAAATTAATAAATAAATCTTAAAACGAGTGAAACTTAAATGAATATGCAAATCAAGCTTGAAACGAACAAAAATCACCACAAACAAGAGTTTAGGTATGACCTCCTTCTCTCACTGTAAAAGTCTAAAACCCACTGCGTCATTGGCGCTTTACTGAAAAATGATTAAAAAAAGTTTTTTTTTTTTAAAAGTAAAAGTTTTTCAAAGAAAAGTAAAGAACTCAATTAAACAAAAAAAAGAGCCAAAATAAAATAAAATAATCTACCAAGTGTGAAACTACCAGAAATCAGCATCGATAAATAAATGAAACCCAAAACGAGCAGAAATTACAATAAATAACCGAGTCAAACTCAAAACGAGCAGAAAATAACATAAGTTGGGCACAAAAGCCTTATGCCTTCCAAGACCAGAACAAAATTTGCACTTTATTGAAAAAATACAAATGAATGTGCATTGTCAGTTTAATATACATATACTGATATTTAGAAATCAAAATGTTAATATTATTTGATTTATTAAAGTTATAAAAGTAAAAACATTTATATTTTGAAAAAATGGAAAAAATGTGAAAAAATGGGTTTGTGTCAACCTCGGAGTTTTTATTAGCTGATGTTTGAACTATTTTTAACAAAATTGCTATCTCAAAATTTTTATCGAATGGGTTTGGGGAAAAAAAGGGCGTGGGGGACTAGATTAAGCTTTGGTCTCTTTTGACTCTTTAAAAGTGAACTAAACTTTCTATTTTCAATAAAATGAGCCCTCTCTGAAGTTTATACGAGTATCCCTTATATAAAAACCATATATATCCCCAGAGTATAACTTACAACGCCTATCCCTGGGCCCTGGGGGGTTGTGTCGACCCTGGAGTTTTAATTTCTGATGGTTGAACTATTTTTAACAAAATGGTCACCTGAAATTTTTATTGGATGGGTTTATCCATACGATACGCCCAAAGGCGTTGAGGACGGGAGGGGTTAGTTGCCCTCTGATCTTTTTCACACTGAGAAAATGAACTACAACTTTTAATTCCCATTCAAATGAACCCTCTCTGAAGTTTATGAAGTTTATACGAGCATACCTTCCATAAGAACCATATATGCCCCCAGAGCAATACTTACAACGCCTTCCCCAGGCCCTGGGGGGGGGTTGACACAGGAGTTTTTCTTATGAACTTTGAACTATTTTTAAAGAAATGACCATACGTAAAGGTGTTTTTCGCTACATGATCTTTCAACTATTTTTAACAAAATGGCTACCTCAATTTTTTTATTAGATGTGTTTGTGTAAAGGGGCTTGGGGGGGCCATTTGCCCTCCAATCACTTTGGACTCTAAAAAAGTGAATTACAACTTTCAATTCCAATCAAATGAGCCCTCTAGGAGTTTTATACGTGTATCCCTTCCATAACAACCATAAACGCCCCCAGGACAACACTTACAACGCCTACCCCCGGGCCCTGGGGGGTGTTTTTGTTATCTAATTTTTGAACAATTTCCAAAACCCTGGCTGTCTCAAAATTTGTAGGGGACGGGTTTGGGGGGGAAAGAGCGTGGGGGGGGCTAGTTTAACTCTCTTGACTCTTAAAAAGTGAACTAGAACTTTCAATTTCCAATCAAATGAGCCCTCTCTGAAGTTTATGCGAGCATCCCTTTCATACGAACAATATATATCCCAGGGCATAACTTACAAAGCCTGCCCCCGAGCCCTGGGGAGTTGTGACGACACCTGAGTTTTTGTTATCTGACTTTTGAGAAATTTTTAACTTAATGCCTATCTCAAAATTTTTATTAGATGTATTTGGGAAAAATGTGCGTGGGGGAGCTAGTTGCCCTCCAATCTCTTTTTACTCGAAAAAACTTAACTAGAACTTTCAATTTCCAATCAAATGAGCCATCTCTGAATTTTTTACGAGCATCCCGTCAATGAGAATCACATATTCCCCAAGAGCATAACTTACAACAGCTGCCCTTGGGCCCCGGGTGGCTGTGTTGACCCCTGAGTTTTCGTTATATGGTCTTTGAACTATTTTTAAAAAATGTATGTCAAAGTTTTTATCGGATGGGTTTGAGGAAAAAAGGGCGTCGAGTGGGGGGGGGGGGGGGGGCTAGGTGCCCTCCAATCTCTTTTGACTCTTCAAAAGTGAACTAGAACTTTCAGTTTACAATCAAATGAGATCCCTCTTTGAAGTTAATACGAGTATCCCTTCCATAAGACCCATATATGCCCCCTGGGCATAACTTACAACGCCTGCTCCCAGGCCCTGGTGGGTTGTGTCAACACCGGAATTTTTTTGTTATATGATCTTTGAACTATTTTTAACAAAACAGCTATCTCAAAATTTTTATTGGATGCAATTGGGAAAAAATGGTTTAGGGGGGGGGGAGCTGGTTAGCCTCCAATATCTTTTCACGCTTAAAAAGTGGATTAGAACTTTCAATTTCCAATCAAATGAGTCCTCTCTGAAGTTTATATGAAAATTCCTTCCATAAGAACCGTATATGCCCCCTGGGCTTAACTTATAACCCTTGCACCTGAAGACTGGGGGGGGAGTGTCCTGCTCAAACATATAATTTCCAGAACTTTCAACTACGTTGAACAAAATAGCTATACCAAAATTTTGATTGGATGTGTTTAGGGAAATGGTGAGCGTGGAAGGGGTGTCAGTTGCCTTAGAATCACTTTTGACTATTAAAAAGGGAACTAGCCATTTAAATTTCCAATCGAATGAGCCCTTTCTGAAGTTTCTACGACAACATTGTCTATACAAAACCTTATATGCCCTAAGGGCATAACTTACAACCCTTGCCCTGAGGGCTGTGGGGGAGTTGTCATCCTCAAAGACCTAATTTCCAGAACTTAAAACTACGTTTAATAAAATGGCAATCTCATAATTTTGATTTGATGCGCTTATGGAAAAGGTGAGCGTGGGGGGGCTAGTTGTCCTCAAATCACTTTCGACTATTAAAAAGGGCACTAGCCCTTTGAATTTCCAATCGAATGAGCCTTTTTCGAAGTTTCTACGACAACGCCTTCTGTAAAAAACCTTATATGCCCCCAGTAAAACCCTTGCCTTGAGGGTTTTGGGGGAGAGTCCTCTTCACAAACATGTTTTCTATCTGGAAATCAACTACGCTGAACAAAATGGCTATCTCAAAATTTTATTGGATAAGTTTGGGGGAATGATGGGCGGGTGGGGGGCTAGTTGCCCTCCAATCACTTTCGAATATTAAAAAGGAAACTAGCCCTTTGAATTTCTAATCGAATGAGCCTTTTTGAAGTTTCTACGACAACACCTTCTATAAAAACCTTATATACCCCCAGGGCATAACTTAAAATCCTTGCCCTGAGGGTTGTGGGGGAGTGTCCTCCTCAAAAACATACTTTCTATCTGGAAATCAATTACGATGAACAAAATGGCTATCTCAAAATTTTAATTGGCGTGTGTTTGGGAAATGATGGGCGTGGGGAGGGGGCTAGTTGCCCTCCAATTACTTTCAACTATTAAAAAGGCACTATCCCTTTGAATTTCCAACCGAGTGAGCCTTTTTTGAAGTTTCTACGACAACGCCTTCTATAAGAACCTTATATGCCCCCAGGGCATAACTTAATACACATGCCGTGAGGGTTGTGGGGGAGGGTTCTCCTCAAAAACATATTTTCTATCCAGAAATCAACTACGCTGAACAAAATGGCTATCTCAAAATTTTGATTGGATGTGTTTGAGGAGATGATGGGCGTGGAGGGGGGGGGGGGGGGGGTAGTTGCCCTCCAATCACTTTTGACTATTAAAAGGGCACTAGCCCTTTGAATTTCCAATCAAATGAGCCTGTTTTTAAGTTTCTACGACAACGCCTTCTATAAAAACCTTACATGTCCCCAGGGCATAACTTAAAACCCTTGCCCTGAGGGTTTTAGGGGAGTGTTCTCCTCAATAATCTATTTTCTATGTGGAAATCAACTACGCTGAACAAAATGGTTATCTAAAAGTTTTGATTGGATGGGTTTGGGGGGAATGACGGGCGTGGGGGGGGGCTAGTTGTCCTCCAATCATTTTCGACTATTAAAAAAGACACTAGAACTCTCGATTTCCAATCAAATGAGCCCCCTTTGAAGTTTTCTACGACGACCCCTTCTATAAGAAGTGCCTCTTGGGGGAAAAAAATAAATACATAAATAATAAAACATTGGAGCCGTATGGCCTTTACTATAGGCAACGCTACAGCGTTGCCTTTGAAATTAATGCAGACATGGAGACCCGTTAAACGGGTATTTGCTATCTAAATTGATCGCAAAGCGTGGTTTTCCATTGAATTTACGATATTTAAACTGTTGTTTTTTTGGGGTTTAGGGGAGGAAAAACGTACCTAGGTTCGGTTAGATTACGTATTTAATATATGGTATGCTTTACCCCCCCGCCCCCCTAATGTGCAAATATACAGCCCAAGTTTGTTTCTAAACTATTATATATTCATCCTATTTTATTTTATTTCATTAGCATTAACCAAACTTGACTTCTGTCGTTTGTTAGGTATAATGCACCAGTTCCGTTTGTTTCCTACTTATATATATATATATATATATATATATATATATATATATATATATATATATATATATATATATATATATATATATATATATATATATATATATATATATATATTATATATATATATATATATATATATATATATATATATATATATATATATATATATATATATATATATATATATATATATATATATATATATATATATATATATATATATATATATATATATATATTCTCTTCGTGTTTTAGTTGTTGTATTTCTATGTCTATTATTTTCTAAAGAATAATTGTTCGAATAATTTTCTTCCGTTAAGTAAGGCTCCCGGACGTGGGGCCGAAATATTCGGAGCATTTTTTAATTAAGTGTTTAATTGTTGTTATTTCTTGTTTCACTGCTTTATTAAAATTAAAACCCGTTTTTTTCTTACTTAATTTTTCATAAATGGAAAAGCAGTATGGTCTAAGAAATTATCTATAGTTAATAAGTACCATAAAATGAACTAATTTTTTCAACTGAAAGTAAAGAGCAAGTTTAACCTTAAAATGAACAGAAATGATTCCTTATATGAAGGGGTTGCCCTTCAATACCATGCTTTTCACGCTAAAGTTTTTAGCACTTAAAAAAAAATTTTATTCTAATTAAGCGACCCTTGTATTTCAGAAGTTGTTCTTAAAGAATTAGGACTAACACTCAAACTTTAGCGCAAAGAAAAAGGTATTCAGTATGTGTCAACCCTTTTGTATACGGAATATACGGAATATTGTATACGGGAATCTCGGCGCGTATGAAAGCTCCTCTCATTTCCTTTTTTTAAGCGATCCATTGTATATTTCTGAGTTCCTCGATCAACTTCAAAAAATGGTGCGAACCGGCGGAAGCAGAAAGAAAGGGGGTGAGCCTTCGAAGCGATTCAGTACTGTCCCATCTCACAGGTATGACTTATGACTTGACTGACTGGTGGATCCAGGATTTCTAAATTGGGTTTGGGTTAAATTTTTAGAAAATACAGACATTTTTAGTGTTAGCTTGTGATCAACGCTGCAACAGGAAAATAGCCGGAATTTCGTAAATAGTGGGAGAGTGATTCAAGAAGGGGCGGGGCTATTCAAAATTTGCTACAAAATGTTTTACCACAAAGGTACAACATAACAGTTTTAGTACAGATTACTGTTTTTTTTTCTATATCTGTATGGGGCTCTCAACTGGGCTTTTCTATCGCTTATTATCCAATTTAATTTTTCCTATATTCCCCCCCCCCCCAAAAAAAAAAAAAATTGCTACAGCGTAGAATTTTTTTTTATCTTTGGTGAGAAGGCAGAGGGAGTTACGTAATCTCTTGGGTACAACGCTGTGTTCCAGTCAGTGCTAACACTTGGTTATGCTACAAATTAGGGTTTGCGTGTAACTGAACCACCGTGCAACTGAACCGCAAGCAACTGAACCCCTGTAACTTAACCACCGTGTAACTGAACCACCGTGCAACTTAACCCCGTATAACTGAACCCCCCTGCAACTAAACCCTCGTGTAACTGAACCCCCGGGTAACTGAACCCATTTAACTAAACCCTCGTGTAACTAAACCCCCGTGTAACTCAACCTCATTTAACTGAACCTCCGTGTAACTGAACCCCCGTACAACTGAACCAACCGTACAACTGAACCACCGTGCAATTAAACCACCGTGCAATTAAACCACCGTGCAATTAAACCACCGTGCAATTGAACCACCGTGCAACTGAACCACTGTGTAACTGAACCATCTTGCAACCGAACCCTCGTGTAACTGAACCATCATACAACTGAACCACGGAACTCAGATTTTCAGTTCTCTAAAAATATTAGGCAATATCATTGGGTAAAACACAAGTTAGAATACATGTTCAACCTTGTTGAAACTGTTTGTTTCTTAAATTCATGATATAAACGCCTGTCAAAATTATTCATGAAAAAGCTTTGTTTTATTTTTGCAAAAGAAAAAGAAGATTCGATGACACAAAACATTAAAGCTGATTTATTACTCTTTTTTTCAGATGCGTCAGACCTTTCTGGACGTTAAGTAATATACATATGTGTTGAATGTATTTGACCTTTGTGAATCTAGATAACGAATTTTGATCAGATGTCTTTGAGAAGGCTGCAGCTAAAAATGAAATGGGAGGGGGACTGGTTGCACTCCAGCCTTTTTTTCAACATTCCTTCAACTTGCCCTGAAGGTTTTAACTTCATACCCTCAGGTTTATACCCTTACCTGTTCTTGACATATTGGAGATTACTTACTTAGACTTAGGTCTTCCCACGCCGGCTGGTGCATCGACAACGGTGCCTCTCCATGATGATATCTCTTTTGCTTTTGACCAAAGTTCTTTGAGCGACAATCTCAAAAGCGCGGCATCCTTCTTAAGGCATTTTCCCAGTGTTGTCTTTTGTCGCCCACGTCTTTTGATGCCAGAAGGAACCCAACACCATATATCGTGTGGTAGGCGACCCTCACCCATCCGCACCATGTGACCCGAATATCGCTATCGGTTAGTCACAATTCTATCGATCACGAGTGGCTGCTTTGTCTTTCCACGTATAGAGGCGTTAGTGAGCTTATCAGTCCACTGAATAGCTACTAATAAACTCGACCGGCCATGCTGGAGAGTACAGTGATATTATTCTGTAGCTCCTCTCTTAAATGAGATAGGAGGGTTATATCATTAGCAAAATTGCCATCACAGAATGTGCGGTTTAGGTTCAGCTAAATTCTACCTCTGAAATTACATTTTTGAAGTACGTAGTTGATGAGAATAGCAAAACAACACTGGGGAGAGGATACATCCTTGGCGCACATCAGACTTCACACTGAACCATTCGGTAGGGTCCCCATCATCAGTCCGTACAGCACATAACTGATTCTCGTATAGCCTCACAATCATACACAGAATTTGGTGGGGAGTCCATAATACCGAAGGATTTTCCATAGCGAGTCTCTATTGACCGAATAAACTACTAAACTACTTTTAATCCGACACACTGTTCATGATTGATCTTGGAAGACGTCAGTTAAATTAATTAAGCATGTTCGCTCTTTGGAAGTTTTTTCTTTTTAATATGCAGGGATTATCTTTTTTTTTAAGGATAAACATCTTCCGCAGCCATTACTGGTGCCTAGGGCCTCGAATCAAGGCTTCAGTTGCTGGGTCTTCATTATGCGGCAAACTGCAGACCTGTTGCCCAACCTTGCGGCAGTGGGAATCAAACTCCATTTCCTTTTTTTAGCGATCCATTGTATATTTCTGAGTTCCTCGATCAACTTCAAAAAATGGTGCGAACCGGCGGAAGCAGAAAGAAAGGGGGTGAGCCTTCGAAGCGGTTCGGTACTGTCCCATCTCACAGGTATGACTTATGACTCGACTGACTGGTGGATCCAGGATTTCTAAATTGGGTTTGGGTTAAATTTTTAGAAAATACAGACATTTTCAGTGTTAGCTTGTGATCAACGCTGCAACAGAAAAATTGCCGGAATTTCGTAAATAGTGGGAGAATGATTCAAGAAGGGGCGAGGCTATTCAAAATTTGCTACAAAATGTTTTACCACAAAAGGTACAACATAACAGTTTTAGCACAGATTATCTATTAGGTTTCACAATAATCTATTGTTTTAGATGGTAACTTTGCGCCGTGGAGGGTCAAAACTTTTTTGTTTCTTGGTAAGGATTTTTTTTTTAAACTTGTATTTGATTATCTCCATAATGAGATCCTGAGTGCTACAGACCATAAAAATCAAACCAATATCAATAAAAGTATATGAAAAGACAATATCTCTGCAGTTTTTTATTATTTCACCTATTCTTTCGATAATTTTTCTTTTTTCTAGATTTCACCAGAATGATGAAACTGAATCAGTGCCCATCTTAAAGTTGACGTCTTCCAAGATCAATCATGAACAGTGTGTCGGATTAAAAGTAGCTTATTACTTCTCTTTTTGGTAAGTTAAATTAATTAAGCATGTTCGCTCTTTGGAGTTTTTTTCTTTTTAATATGCAGGGATTATCTTTTTTTTTAAAGGATAAAACATCCTCCACAGCCATTGATGGTGCCTAGGGCCTCAATCAAGGCTTCAGTTGCTGGGTCTTCATTATGCGGCAAATTGCAGGCCTGTTGCCCAACCTTGCGGCAGTGGGAATCAAACTCCAGTCCCATACCGGAAGATCTATCCATTGTTCTACCCCAGGGTAGGAATTCTAATTAGCGTTCAAGAATAGAGTTGTCTTTACAGCATCTCCTATTGATTTTGTTGTCTTTTTTCTTTCTTCGCAGAAGAGAGCCTTCCTTGGTAGTGACTAGGTGTCTATCGTTGTGTTTCCCATCCCAAGAGCCCCACCAGCCAGCTTCAGATCGTCTTAGGCAGGTAAAATCCCACAAAAAGAGAGAGAAGAATTACCCCCCCCCCCCCCCCCAATCACCAGCTGTCAGCAGCAAATATCACTAGATCCTCAGAATATTACTAGCAAGAGAATTTCACTCTCGCAGTTCGGGCTGCTCCTCACGGATCTTTTGTGTACCACAGTGAGCGCTTCATATGTCCAAGGCTTCAAGCGCTTCATATGTCCGAGTTTTATTTGACCACACCCAAAGTTACATTACGAGCTGGCTCCCCCTCCCCTACATCCGTCCCTGCCATAGCAAAATCTGTTAACTTTATTTTGACATGACTATTCATTTCAGTTTCGGTCCATTATGCATTGTCACATAGCACTATAGAAATTTATAGTAAAAATCAGAACTAAAGAATGGACTTCATCCCTAATCTATGAAATAATTTCTGTTTGTTTTGAGTTTAATGTCGCTGTTTACTGTTATAGAAAAAAGCTTCTTTTCATTTAATTAGAGATAAGGTTAATAATTTCTTCAGAAGAAAAAGCCTTGTACATATAATCAGCTTGTGCTTTCTGGTCTTAAGTGCAATGATGATGGTACTCGGATAACTAATATTTTGATAAAGTCCCTGACTAGGCTAATATTGAGAAAAATACATGATATTTGATTCGTCTTCTAATTTTTAGTTTTTTATGGTAAAGTTGTAAATGAAGCATTGTATGAGTTGTTTTATAATAAAGTTTCCTATTTTGTGATCTTGCCGACAACCTCACGGAATACTTGAAAAATTTCAAATTAGAATAATGGCAAAAATTCTAAAATGATTTTATAAAAATCCTCTGCATCAAAACTTAGCAAATGTATGGAAACACAAACCAAATAGCCTAAGCAAAGGAAACGAAAAAAGGAAGGCTCTTACAAGGATTGAACTTTTATACAAGGATCTGATTGTCCCTTGCATGGCTACCACGCCTAATGATTTATATTATTTCTATTGATGTCTTATGTTGCCTTATGATTTTCTTCTGGCTAGTGATTTATAGTGGTTTTTGTTCTAAAATTAGTGATTTTTTAAGAAATCTAGGGATTTCTCACTATTTAGCATGTAGATTCATGATTCAATCGGACAAATTATACAGGAAGCTGTTTAATAAAAAAAAACAAAACTAGTGGTTCATTATAATTTCTAATGTGGTCAAAATTGACATATATGCAAATATACCGCCTTTGAAACTTCCAATTTCCCACCATATGTCCATATTATATATAGACCCTAAAGCGTTATCAAGAAGATGATAGGCGAAATCTAGGTAATCGCAAAACTGCAAAAATGTTCTATATTTCCTATTTGATAAAATTTTGCTCTGATCGAATTTTCGTCTTCATATTTATGGTTTTACTCTCTATTATTTATTAGTTCCAAATCAGATTTCCTTCTGTTAAATCCTTTGAAAATGGAATGAATAGTGGCTATGAATAAACCCCCTACATCTGCAAATAGAACTGGAATGGAGTAATTGAAAAATAAAATGGTAGGTAAAAAAAAGCGGAAGAACTGGGGTTTTAACCGAGAAGAAAAAAATTAAAAAGAAAAAGTAAACATTTCAATAAGGTCATCGATAACCAAGTTTTAGTGATCTGGATATAGGCCATGGATACTAATTCAGTAAAATGCTTGGAGGAAATAAGGATTTTGTTCTATTCTCTGCATAATGATGTGAAAAGGTATTTTAAAAAATTTCAAGGGTAATTTTTGCTTGGAAAAACAAAACATCAATCTAAAGGTATTTTTCTAGGGGGCTATCCCATCCTACAGGTGCGCTTTTATAGAGCATGGTAAAGAAACAAAACAACTATTAATTACATTTTTAAAACGTATTATAATTCTAGTGATTTCTAATCAATAATCTAGCGATTTATGTGCAGATTTAGTGGGTTTTCCAAGAATCTCGTGATTTTTTCTCACCGGCTGACAACTATGGCCCTCTGTCTGCAAGTTGCAGACAGAGGGCCCATTAAATTAATGGTTGCAGACAGGGTTGCCACCGAGGTTACGTTCGTACCATTTTTGGTACGTTTTTGAAATAAAACGGTACGTTTTTACGTTACGGTCCTAAAAACGTTACATTTCTGTTACGTTTTTAATTTATGTTACAATTATGTTATGCTTTTGAATAATAAGGAAGTTCCATATTTTTTTAGTAATCTATTTTTTCCCCCATGAAAAAATCCGCTGTTCCCATTTTAATTACACTGACATGAGTATCGACATTTTTTCATATCGCAGTCATTTAATCTTATCAAACAATCACTAAGTTATTAGGATGAGAAAATACCCACTTCGCTTACTCGCATAGTAAGTTAAGATAACATTCTCTCTCATGAGCACACGATTATCATTTGTTTAGTGACAATAGTCAGTTAGTAACCTCATCAACTTTCAATTTCATCAGTTTACTTTGAATCTTGTTCCGTCAACAGTTCCGTCTTGTTCCGTCATACTAAAATTATATGGAGAAGGAGTAAGAATTTTATTGGTTGATTTTTTTTTATATTTTTCCTAGGGCTATATCCCGGACCATTAGGGGGGGGGGTTGTATTTTCAGAAAAGGGGCCATTATATTTGGAAATAGTATAAAATAAATAATTTAATGGTACTGCTTGTGTGTTCAGCATGTTTTCTTCAGAAAAGGACAATCACTAAATATTTGGCTTTAGAAAACGACAACTAGACTAATGCCCATTTTTATGAAGAAGATACCAGTCTTGTATCTGTATAGGGTAGGCTTACAGTCTACTTAAAAAGTGATAGCACAACGGTAAGAGCACATCCCGAGGCTGTGTTAACTTAGGTTGTAATCTTGGATGAGATATTGTATATATTTTTTTTAATTTGAAAATATTAAATATAAGTGAAAATTTGGGGCCAAAATTCGATTCGTTTTTGCATAATTTGATCTTTTTTATTTGTTTTCCTCAACTCATCGACTTTTTCCGTCTATGCATTTAAAACTTAGATAAATTTGGTGTTTGTGTTATGTAAAACCCAATGCTTTTGTGCCTTCATGTTCGCTTATATTCATATATCCTTGAGAAAAAATATTCTCTACTTTTTGGTTCATTTTCAAAATGAGTTTAATTTTTTTTTTTTTTATTGTTTGACCTCCTCCCCCATAAGTTCTTTGTACGTACCTGGACTTGTGAGCCCCATCAATACAGATTTAGGGTAAAATTCTTGGGGTTGAATTGTGTGAACTCCTCATTTATTTCAATGCATATTATGCAAAATAACTGTTTTTTTGTATAGGAACTGAAGACAACGATTGAAATATTTTTGTTCGATAAAATAAAAACAAAAGAAAACTCTGTCACTCGGAATTGCTTAGATCTTCATGCTAGAGCGATGCAAATTTGAAGCTAGAGAGGTGAGACTGAGACCGAGCAAATCTAAAATATTAGACGGGAAGGGAGTGATTAAAATGATTTTTTGGGTCTTTTTAAGAAGCTGGATTTATTAAGATATTTTTTATTGAAATTTAACAATAATATAAAAAAAAAAACCTAGTTGGTTTTCTTCTTTTCTTCAAAACTCTAAACTATCCCGTGTTTTATTGATTTGCCTTTTATTTTGTACGTATTACTTATCAAATTTTGGTTTAAAACACCAAAAATGGCAATTTAAAAACAACAACAACAAGATAAGCAAAATAGTAGCCTGGGATTTTATACACGCATCGGGGGGGGGGGGTTCTTTCTGTTTGTGCAGGTAAACTGGAAGCAGGATTTCTAATGAGATTATGTAAAAATATAGTTAAAATTATACAGGCAACAAATGTCCCCTCCCCCCTTTAAGTACCGCTCTTGATAGCGAAATTAAGGCACCCTGCCTTGAAAAGAGACTTTCCTATCAAAAAATACGTTTTATAAGAGTTAGACGTTACGAAATTTTTTGTATGGCGGCAACCCTGTATGTGGACTGCAACCATTAATTTAAAATTAGAGCAGGCATTTCTGACTGCTGGAACTTTGTGATGATATTAATAGCTAGGTGAAGGTTTATTTTAAGCTTAAATAGAAGGCAGATAGATCTAAATAAAAATATTTTTTTAATCTGGTTAGTTTCTGAATAAGGAAGCATATATTTAGTGATGACATGGGGGGGCTGCCTAATAGCTGAAGGAAGCTGCCTTTATTTTATTTTATTTTAAGCTTAAACCCCGCCGCTATCAGATAGATCTAGCCGAAAAAAATTTCAGGGATTTTTACCGCCCCCCCGTATGTCCCCCCAGGTATTCTTGAAGTACAGGCTTCCACCCCCCCCTTCCCCCCCCTCCTTAAATTACAGGCTGACCCACGCCCACAGGTCGCCCCCCCGCCCCCCCCGCCCCCCCCCCCGTTATCCCCGGTTTTAGCCTGAAAAATGCCCGCCCCGAGCAGAATTTTCAGCCATATCAATGTTTTATTTTCCAAAGTTTAGGAAATGTATTTGCACATCTTTAAAACCTTATAAATTGGGATGGTAAAGCCCCCGAAGCCCCCCAATTTTGTTATGCCCCCCCCCCCCCTATTTTGCCCCCCCCCTTCTATAACCCCAGATTTTTAAAGGTCATCAAAGGTCAGGACCCCTAGGAGGTAGGTACCGCCCCCCTGGCCTGTAGATCTGAATGATGCTGCCTTTATTTTTATATTTTTGTTCTGAGATTTCTATTATATAGCATTAAAAGTGCCAATTAAATGAGGTTTGCCCCCCCCCCCTGGAATTCAGCTTGTGGGCGCCCATGGTTAAGTAGCCAACTAGTCTAGAGAAGGAAACATGTTAAGAAAACAATTCTTTCTTGGGAATATGGAAAATAATTCTGTAAATTTCTACCAAATCATATTATTGACTTATGAATAAAGTGAATATACCATTCAATGCCTTTTTTATGCTCTTTCCAAATATAAAAAATCATTTTTGTCAAAAATGTATTTTACCCCCACCCCTAGCCTATATACTGATTCAGGGTATATATTTGCACGTTAGGGGGGTGGGGGTAAAGTTTAAACTTACCTCCCATTTACACCAGAAATAAAATTTGCCCCACCCCCCCTCTAATGTGCAAATATATACCCTGAATTGGTATAGGCCTATACAGGGGTGGGGTTAAAATTCATTTTGGTAAATATTTACCAAATCATATTATTGAGTAATGACTAAAGTGAATATAGCCTACCACTTGATGCCTTTTTTATGCTCTTTACAAATATAATAATAATTTTTGTCAGAAATGAATTTTAGCCCCCACCCTGGTCAATATCTACAAAATCATATTATTGAGTTAGGAATAAAGTGAATACACCATTCAATGCTTTTTTTATGCTGATTACAAATATAATAAGCATTTCTATCGGAAATGAATTTCAGCCCCCCCCCCCTATATAGGCTATACCTAACCTAACTCTGAATTGGCCTATATAGGGGGGGGGGGCTGAAACTCATTTCCGATAGAAATGCTTATTATATTTGTAATCAGCATAAAAAAAGGCATCAAATGGTGTATTCACTTTTGTCCTAACTCAATAATATGATTTTGTAGATATTGACCCCCACCCCTATATATACCAATTCAGGGAGTAAATATCTACCAAATCATATTATTGAGTTACGACTAAAGTGAATACACCATTTGATGCCTTTTTTTTATGCTGATTGCAAATATAATAAGTATTTCTATTGGAAATGAATTTCAGCCCCCCTCCCCCCCCCCTATATATGTCAATTCAGGGTTAGGTTAGGTATTGCCTATATAGGTGGGGGGGGGGCTGAAATTCATTTTCAGTAGAAATGCTTATTATATTTGTAATCAGCATAAAAAAAGGCATCAAATAGTGTATTCACTTTATTCCTAACTCAATAATATGATTTGGTAGATATTTACCATTCAGGATATATATTTGCACATTAGGTGGGTGGGGGTAATTTTATTTCTGATGTAAATGAGAGGTAAGTGTAAACTTTCCCCCCACCCCCCTAATGTGCAAATATATAGGCTACCCTGAATTGGTATATATATGGGTGGGGGCTAAAATTCATTTCTGACAAAAATGATTATTATATTTGTAAAGAGCATAAAAAAAGGCATCAAGTGGTATATTCACTTTAGTTGTAACTCAATAATATGATTTGGTAAATATTTACCTTCATTTCCAACAAAAATGATTATTATATTTGAAAAGAGCATAAAAAAGGCATCAATTGGTATATTCACTTTATTTGTAAGTCAATAATATGATTTGGTAAAATTTTACCAATAGGCCTAATTCTCGCCATAATGCTTTGCATGCACCTCTGCTACACTTTACTCCCAACAATGCTATTGTGCAAACATTTAGGCCCTAGCCCAGATTATATATTTCCTATTTAGTCTCCCAATGTGGTTCTTGTGTTTCAACCTATGTGCCTGTGAATTGAATCAACTGTGACAAAACAAGAATCTTAAAAAGAAGTGGCAGGGTCAAAATTATTGGAATTATTCAAAGAGTCAACTAAAGTTTGAATCTTGACACAATTCTACTTTTAAAGCAATAAAAAAAACTTTAGCATTAGAAGTGAGGTGTTGAGGAGTGGAAAGCCCTTTTCATATAGGCCATGGAACAATTTCTGTTTGTTTTGAGTTTTAATGCTGCTCCTAGTGTAAGCCTAGGAGACCAGCCATAAGTACCTAAGAGAGGAGACCAAATGAAATATAAGCCCTAAGGAAACATGTTAAGAAAACAATTCTCACTTCATAATATGCAGAATAATCTTATTTAACATATTTTACTCAGGGAGAACCTTCATCTTCACTTCTTTCCTTGTATTTTGGGTTTCCTATTGCATTTCTAAACATTTGTGTCTATTCTCTAAGTCTTGAAAAGCATTTATAAACAAATGCCCAAATGCTATCTAACCTTACCCATTTTATCACTATTTGTCTATATACATGTTTTTGTGAGAAATAATTAGATGGCACTGACAAGGGCATCTTGAGGGGGGGGGGGGGGGGGGGTTTGCTGTCAACCCAACCTTTTTAGGAATCTGTGAGCAAATTTAATTTTTCACTATTTTCAATTCATAGTGACCCCCTCATATAAGGTCTGTGGATTATCATCAGGGGCTCAGGATGCAAGTTTTTAATTAATTAGGCTATTAGACAGAATTTGGACATTTTTTGGCATTGGGTCTAACTATCTGGGTTTTTAATTTTTAGGCTTGAATGCTAAGGAATGGACATGGGCTAGATTTGGACCCCATTTGAAAATGAAACAAATATTGTCGGTATGTGTGTAGCACATGGTTACCACTAGGGAAACAGTCTAAGCTTTCATGGCCTTAGGCATCCACTAATAAGTTTGAAGGCAAAAGAGGAATTTAAGACAATTTTTGGAGGCTCCCACCTGCCCAGAGTCTCAGGCAAGTGACCCAAAAAATTGAAATTTTTCTCAGAATCCAAGGCTGCAGAAATTTTGCAAAATCAGCCAAAATTTGGCAAAATCCTTGATTTCTGCAAAAAATTTGGCATAAATCAGGTAGCAATATGTTAAATTTACAAATATTGCCCCCTCAATAAAACAAGCACTGGGACACCCCTGGGCACTGATGGTGTTTAATCACATATATAGAATATTTGAACACAGAAAAATACAGTCAAATCCATGTTTATTTTCAAAAATTTGTTAAAAGAATTGTGCAACAGTGAAAGAAGGTAAGATAAAGGTTCTCTCCTGCAAAATGTGTAAACTAGGATTATTCTGCATATTATGAAGTAAGAATTGTTTTCTTAACATGCTTCCTTATGTATGGCTGGTCTCCTAGGCTTATACCCTGCTCCTTACTTTTAGTTGAAAAAATCCATTTTTTTTATTTAATTTCTGATTTTTTTTCAAATAATGCTGGTAAATCTAGATCACCCTGAATCTGAAATGAAGTTCGAGAGTGAATGTATAGTTGGAAAAATGTGGCTGTTGCAGACACCAAGAGTTTCATAAAATTTATCAGGACAATGAGACTTGCCTGTAGACCTCAGTTTGATTTGCCAGACAGTCAATTCTACAAGGAGATTAGTTTCAGAGAAACAAAGCTGTTCATAGTTTTGTAGCTTCATCACAACCTTGGGTAATACAGCTTTAATATTAGAACAAGGTAGCAGAAGCTGGATTCAATATAGATCATAATCAGGAGAAAAATGTGCTTCTTCTAACTCTTTTAATGCAGACTTGCATAGATTGATATGTTTGCAACTGGTAAATAGATCTAAATTTTTGTTTTGCAGAGAAACAAAAGTTGAAAGCAGGATCAAAGTTACTCTTCTAACAAGAATAAGAAAGAAAATTAAGTTGAACTGGGTTATGGCTGCTGCTTAGAAGTTGGCTTTTGCCATTAGGCCTGAATTGGACTGGTTGTCAGCAAAGATCTCCAGTACTCCAATGACAGCAGGGAAAAGCTCCAGATAAGTGATAAAATTGTCATGTCTTTCAATTCACTGTGTGTTGGAAAAGCAAAGGCACTTTTGCTTTTTTTTTTTTTTTGGATGCAACAGAAAAGATGGCACCAATGACTCTGATGTTTTTTGAAGAGAACAGGAAAAAAAACTTTTTGCAAGTATCCATATGGCATTTGAATGAAGTCCAGTCTAGAGGCCTTCACCAGGGTAAGGTTTCAAATGTGAAAAAACTCAATGCATGTAAATGGCAAGGTGATACTGCATTTCTATCTCTGCTTGAACACCATTGTATAAACTAATCATGTTATTACCTTCATCAAAGCCACTCCAAACTATTTTTTTTTGTGTCTAATCCAAACTCTAAGTGCAGTCTAATAATCTGCTTTGCAAGACCTACACCAGTCAAGTCATATGCAGTGTTGAAGCACAAAAACCTTTCTTCTATTTGATGATCATGATTGAAACAGATAACAAGACAGTCATTCTTTTCAAGTTACATCACTTACCTCATTGGCCCATATCAAACAACACTTTGCATTTTCTGCTCTATTCAAATTTGTATTGCAATTGACATTCTTACATTATTTATGTTATCATTATGTACTTGTATACATATTTAATGTTTTTAGCAGATTATGCAAAATGTTCCTGCAATTTTGACCTTTGCAACTACATAATTGTTAGCCATGTTTAATATATTTTATTTATTTCTTATGCCAATTCTAAGAGAAAATAAGAGAACTGACCTCAGAGTTGCGATTCTCCTATCAATGTAGGCATTAGGAGAAAAGCTTGGTTCTAAAACTGGGAAAATAAACCAAGGCCTCAGAAGATCAGGGACAAATTACAACTATTGTTGTCCAATAATTCTTTCTTGAATGCCTTGAATCATTGGCAATCCTCTTCCTTTATTCAATAAGGATTTTATGGCACATATTGTTGGTGAAATCAAGCACTAGTCATACAAGCTTTTTTTTCTTAGTTTGAATCATGAGATTAGAAAGTTGATCAAGCAGCTGCTACATCTCTAGTTCTTGTATCTGTCTTCATCTCAGCCAGGGCTTGAAAAAGAACAATTGGAACAATGGGGCCCTGCCTTTGAAAGGACTCTGTGTCACCATAAAAATGAAATATTGATTCTCAAAATTGTTAAATGTTCTTAACAATTCCAGTAAGTGTTGCTTCTGGTTAGAGATCATTTTCCAGGCTAAAACGAATAAAAAAAGCTATTTCATATCAATAATAAATCAGGATAGACTAAATAGTTTAGCAATTATGTTGACTGAAAGTGAATACACAAAGAAAATTGATTTTAAAACCATTTTAGAAGCATTTGCAGAACAAAAATTTTGAAAAATTTAAATTTCTTTGTGCTACATCACCATATTTGGTGATGTAAATTTTAAAAGGCATTTTCAACAGTTTCATAATATCTAGGGGACACAAACGTAAATTAACGTTAGCACAAAATGAAGACAAAAAAGAACAGAAGAGGACAAAACTGTAAGCTAAAAAAAAAACAAAACTGGACCATCAAATGAGATAAGATCAAGAGAACCAACTGAGAAATATAAATGTATGACAGGTGATAATGAACAACCTAGACCACCAAAAGTGACAATATCAATCCAAGCAACTAAGGCAAAAGGCAGTGAAAAAATATCTGAAACAATGATAAAAAAAATAAAGATCAAAGAGATATGCAGTAAAAATATTAGCAAAACCAACAATTAGAACAAGTCAAAACGAAATTGAAGAATATAGAAATATGCTGTTAAAAGATAAGTGGCAGCAAGAGTCACAGCAACTCAAAAACGAAATTGATGAACAAAAAAGAAAATTTGAAGTTACTAGACATGTGACAGGATCAGAACAGATGAAAATAAAGAACAGAGAAATGTCTGGTCACAATTTTAGAAAATATACAACTATGAGAACAAAGAAATATGCAGTTAGAAGATAATCAGCAGTGAGAATTACAAGCAACAGCAGGAATCAGAACTTGCCAATGTTGAAAGTGAAGAATGAAGAATTGTAATGTTAGCAGAAACACTAAAGCAAGTATCAAGAGTGTCAAAAATGACAGCAAAGAAGAAGGAACTGTGCTGTCAAAGGACAGCAAGAATCAGAATGAGTTAAAAATGAAAGTGCAGAAGGAAAAAAAAAGGTACTTATGTACATAATGGTACACATTCAAGACAAAAAAAACTGGTTTTATCTGTCTATATTAAGAGACAGTTAGCTTATGCTCAGTGGAAAACAAGTGATGGGTGACAGAATACATTGGACTTCTGTAATTATACATTGGACTTCTTATAATAATCTTCTATATATTTGTAAATTAGGGGGGTGAGGGTAAAGTATTTGGACAACCTGAAGTTAGAAAACAATTCTTACTTTGTAATATACAGATTAATTGTAGCTAACACATTTTGCATGTAGACCCATTATACTTTAACCCCCCCCCCCCCCCCCCTAATGTGCAAATATATTGCCGAAATTTGTTTCTAAAGTATTATATTTTCACTATATTTTGGTATATTTATTTAGGATTGACCTAACTTCACTTCTCGAGTGTGTACCATTATGTAAACAAGTACCGAAATAAATATTATGTTATTAGAACAACACCATCACAATCTTTGATGCCAAAAAATTGTGGCATAGAACACAGTAAAAACCTACAAAGATGCCATACACTATGCAAGTGTTATTTACAAGTCATTGGGACCTTTCAACTCTGTTTGTTTTCACTGTGGAGTCCTTCATTATGCCACAGGAAAAGTAGCCAACAAAGATGATTTACTCAGGGCTGCTGCCTGCTCGATTGAATTGCATTCCTGCATCAACAATTTCCAAATGAATTTTTTTGGCCTGTTATAGGATATCACTTGCTCTTTAAAGACTTCCACAAACAAATACAAAACTGAAACTCATGTTTTGCTTTAGCTTCATTCAATGTAAGCTATGATTGAACAAATATTGTTGTAATGTTTTCAGCTTCAAAATAGGGCTAAACGAAAAGCAGGTTGTCCTTGTCTGGGGTGGGAGGATGTCATAAAGAAAGATTTGGTGCTGTGGTGAGTTGTTAGTAGTAGTAGTAGTAGTTCAAAATAGCTGGACAAATTTGTCACAAAATCAGTTTAGCAGCACACCAATCATAGACCCCTGAAGATGATTTTGAACCATATTCACATGGCCAAATGTACCTTTTAGACCCCAATGGAGATGTTAAAGAACACATTTCACATCTTTTGAATTATTAGATCAGTTGTATCCCAACAGATCTGAAGGAAGAAATATTGTGAGACACAAACAGCTATGCTAAAGGTTAAATGAAAATGCAATATGTATACATATATATATATATATATATATATATATATATATATATATATATATATATATATATATATATATATATATATATATATATATATATATATATATATATATATATATATATATATATATATATATATATATATATATATATATATATATATATATATATAATATATATATATATATATATATATATATATATATATATATATATATATATATATATATATATTATATATAATATATATATCTATATATATATATATATATATATATATGTATATATATATAATATATATATACATATATATATATATATATATATATATATATATATATATATATATATATATATATATTATCTATATATATATATATATATATATATATATATATATATATATATATATATATATATATATATATATATATATATATATATATATATATATATATATATATATATATATATATATATATATACTATTATATATATATATATATATATATTATATATATATATATATATATATATATATATATATATATATATATATATATATATATATATATATATATATATATATATATATATATATATATTATATATATATATATATATATATAATATCATATATATATATATATATATCTATCTATATATATATATATATATATATATATATATATATAATATATCATATATATATATATATCTATATATATATATATATATATATATATATATATAATATATATATATATATATATATATATATATATGAAATCAGTTATTTACACCATTTGACTTTTCATGGAACGAGAAAATAATTGTAGATCTACACCCAACAGACAACTGATCTGGATGATTATTATCAATACTCTGCTGTTATAGGGCTAATCTGTTTAATTCTTAATATCCAATCTCGACCATTTGAAAACATGAAAAATGGAAAATGCTGTATAAATCTGCAAAAAAGGTCATTGATTAATAATCCCTTTGACTTTGCAAGGAACGAGATTAGATGAGTACCTTCAACCCTTGCCTTTCTAATATGCTGAAGATTTTTATTAAACTAGAGTTCATTTCATATTATTTACCATTTTTGGAATTTTTCTACATAGCCTTGGGTTATATCTGTCCCACTCATTGGGAGGGTAAACAGGACACAATTATCATGGTAGGCCATGAAAGATTTTATTTTTCAACAGTGTTGAATTGTACTACTCTCTTGCTGTTATAGTATTTCCTTCATAGACAGAACTTCCCAGTATAATTGCCCCCATGCGCTCCCTGTAATTAGGTCTGATTTACCATTAAGATATATACAAAATTTGTTTTTCTGCTCATATGCATTATTTTTTGCCTATTTTTTATTAACAGTTGTTTCATAATGCCAATAAATAATAAAAGACAATAAAAAAAACAACAAATCAGCAAACTTTTTTACATAGAACTAGTGTTATATCTGACTGCATTGTTCTGGGGGGGGGGGGGAGCATTGCAGTTGAAACAGCAGTGAGTACTGTATTCATAAGATCATTGATAATCCTTTAAGTTTGGGTTTAAGTCCAATTTTTGTTGATTTTAGGTTTTGCAACACAAGTCCTATAATTTCAGTAGGATTTAAGCCATATTAGATTTTTTTTAATATAAGTGAAGTATTCCTAATGTCTTAAATATTTTCTACATTAGGAGTAAGAAAATGTGTTAGGCTTTAAGTACTAAGGTTTGGTCTCGTTTCTACTGCAAGTATCTATACAAAAAATTACAAAAACAGGTCAAGGACAAAGTTTGAGAAATAGATTTGGACTATCTGTTGTAGTAATCTTGGTTGTACAATAGGAGTGTAATTTTGTCTAAACCTGGGGGGGGAGGAGGAAAAAGTTAGTGCCAGTATTACTAAGTTAAGTGAAAATGATTGATTGAAAAATCAAAAACAAGGCATATAGTACAGTAAAGGCAAAGGTATACTGAAGAAAACTACTCTGTTTCTGTGGATGCTTGAATTATGTAGGCCTATCTTAGTTTTGACAAGATTTTTGAACATGCTGAATTTTAGGAGGGGGGGGGGGGTTTGTAAACTGGGATCTGGCAGGCAGTTGCCTTCCTGCCCCATAGAACACAGCACAGTAATGCTTTTGATTTACCATTAGTAAAAATCACATGAAAAGCTGAATGAGACAGAAGAGAGAATTGTGCGTTTTATTCATGTTTTTTCAAGTGTATTGTGTTCAATTCATTCACTGGCAATATAAATTTTATCTTTTGAGTATCCATGTTAAGAAAAATAATGAATGTCACATCAAATTTGGAAAATATCAACAGACAAAGCTGAGCAGATCTATCAAATTGGCACACCAAGGAAAAGTCTAGAATAACAGTCTGTCATTTCAGAAAGTAGTTTTCTAATTTCCTACTTTAAAGTTGGCTTTGCTCCAAACCATCTAACAAAAATTCTCAATCTTAGGTCCACGCTTTTGCTGCTTTAGAGAAAAGATGACATCAATATTGATAATACTCAATTCGGTAGTGGCGAGTAGTGGAACTTATTGTTCTGACTAAAAAAAAAAAAAAAAAAAAAAAAAAAAAAAAAAAAAAAAAAAAAAAAAAAATGTTAGCAATATAAATGAAAGACTTAACATCAGAAACATGTCTTGTTAAAATCAGAAAAATAATTTTTTTTTATTACTTTCATAAATAAACCTGCAAGTTTTTTTTTACAAAGTTATATGAGCTAGTACAGAGGATTTTCATAGCTTCATCAGACAGGCAAGGATAGTTGTCAGCAACTGAGAGCCAGAATCTCCGTAACTGTTTACGATCAAAACTATTTTCAGTGACACAGCTTCTGATAAATCAATGAGTTCTTCACATGATTTTTTTTTTTTGACATGTCGTCTAATAGATGTTTAATATATTCAGTTTTTCTTTCCACGTAAACTGTAACTTCATTACGTAATCCCACTAATCGTGTCAATAGTGCTTCTCTTTGAAGGCTATAGTGTTTTCCACAAAGTACACGGACTTTGCTAAGATCTCTCGTAACTGTATTGAGCTTTGCTAAGATCTCTCGCAATTGTATTGAAAATTACCTCAGCAATTCCATGACCTATTGGCTTTCACGAGGATTCAGAAGGATTTGGTTAACTATTTTTCAGTGATGCATCTTATTTTTTAGTGACAAATCATATGATAAAGAACACACTGAAGTTCTATTAAAAAAAAAACTTGCACAATAGAGGGCCTCAACTGTTTCTTTTTTGTAAAGACCCTTACATAAATAAAAAACAAAACAATAACCGGCAAATTCTGTTGCTGGGTTACCTGCCCTATTACAATCATTTACTAGCCAGCCTTTAAAGATACTTACCTACACTTCATTACGAAATGTTTGACTTCATGTCCGTATTAGCTTCGTATAAGTAACCCGAAAAATAATAAATTAATTTTTATGCGTGGGACCAGAAAGTATAGGTGACACGTGACATACAAAAGTAAAAACGGACACTAGTGCCGACAAAAAAAGAAGACAAAAAAACACACAAGAGCCATATAGTATTTGTCGATTCTTAAATCTTTTTCCAGGGTAACAATAAAGTAGCATTAGAGTAGTAATAGGGGCTTGATCTCAGCCTCTGAAAACAAAAAGTAACTAAGAAACTTGAGAACAATATCAATGGTTAGATGGCAATGGCATTTTTATATACACAGACGCCAGTTTCACTTTCACTTTCTTTTCAATTTATCTTGTGGGCTAAGCACATTGAAAATAATTTTTTATTTTCGTTTCAGAAGAAATGGATAAAACTGTTATACAATTAGATTAATAAATCAAATGTTAACTAGCATATCCGTCTTAAGAAGCTAAATTCAAGAAATGTATATGTTATTTCAAGTATTCTATTACAAGTATTTCAACAAAGGAAACAAAAATGGACAAAACAGTTGGAAAATGACATAATAATGAGAAAATTGCAAGATTCCATGGTGAGAAGCGGAAGAGGGCCAAAAAAGGCTGGCTCTATGAACAGGTGCAGTTTGAAGCTCTTGGCATTTTTGATTTCACCATGCTTTGTTATATTTGTCAAAAGAATATCTAGCCTATTTGAAAAAAAGTACGCCTACTTTATATTGGTGCCTGACAATGGTTGCACTTTTAGGATTTATCCTTTAAATCCATTTAGGGAATTGGGAATTTTTGTAAACCTTCTGTATTTTTTTAATTAATGGCAACTTTAAAACGGTTGTCCTTTGATGAAAATTCACAGAAATACAGGGAGGGAAAGAGCTGAGTCGGTATTGACATTTTTAGTATATTATACTAATTCACCCCTTGAAATCAAGAACGCGTCCAAAAAAAATCGCTAAAAGTTTTTCCCGTCTGAAGTACCTTTAACAGTTCTTTTTTAAAATTTAATTTAAATAACATGGAATAAACTCGGCTACTCCGTATGACTGCCAAGCAAATTTAACATGAACAGAAATTATTTCAAAAAAGTAAGTGATACTTAAAATAAAAACATTTTCAAAAAGATTCTTCAATTTTATACATGGGAAAAAAATTCCCAAGGAAAATTGTCCGCAAGGGGGAGCGATTGTCCGTGGTGGAAAATTGGACCAGAAAGTTGGAGACATAAAAGGATTCGTTATGTCATTTTTATACTTAAATTATTCTTCTTTAAAACTATAAAAATAAGAAGATTAGTAATTTTACTTTCCTTTGGATATTTGAGCTGGCTTGAGATTGGATATTTGAGACCCATTGAAGTTTTTAAAATGAAATACAATTATTAAATAGGACAAATAACTTGGGTTCTATCTTGCAGCACTCCATAGGTCAAACTCTTAAACTCTAAAGTTTCTTTGACATTCAAACTTCAGGCACACCCAAGCCAAAACTCCTTCAGTCTCATGCACACACGTTACATACAGTAAATAGATATCGAGCGTTAGGCAAATATTACCTAAGATCCCTACTAAATATTCATCTTCTCGTAGGGTTTATGTAAGCAATTGCAGAAACAAGGCCAACAAAAACTGTAGACAAATGTTTACACTTTCTTTCTTTTTTCCTGTGCGTCACTGTGCGGATCTATAAGTAATGTTTTTCTAATATCTGGTGAACAGTAACTGGAACATAACTAAGGTAACAAGCATTTAGTCACAGTGGAATTTTTTTGGGCTGAATCTCAAATTCAATCTGAGAATTTTTTTCACATATAAGAGACTCGTATGGCTGTTTCCTGCATGGATGATTCCATCCCAGCATAAATCTAAAGAAGTAACAACGTTATTTTTTCATATAACACGTTTGTTAAGGCTTTTCTCCAGTATGTGTTCTTTGATGTCCAACCAAATGGGAGTATTCTTTGATGCACATTCAAAGCTGTTTTCTGGGAAAAGATTTTAATGCAAATAACACACTTAAGGGATTTTTGAATTTTTTGATGCATATTTAATGTTGCAGGATGAGAAAAGGTTTATTTCAAATATTATATTTGAAGGGTTTATTCCTAGTGTGCATTCTTTGATGGCTCTTTAAAGTTGCAGCCTGAGAAAGAATTTTATCGCAAATAAGACACTTGAAAGGCTTATCCCCAGTGTGTATGCTTTGATGTCTCTTTAAATTTTCAGCCCGGGAAAATCCTTTATCGCAAATAAGACACTTGAAAGGCTTATCCCCAGTGTGTATTCTTTGATGGCTCTTTATAGTTGCAGCCCGGGAAAATCTTTTACTGCAAATAAGACACTTGAAAGGCTTATCCCCAGTGTGGATTCTTTGATGGTTCTTTAAAGTTGCAGCCTGGGAAAATCTTTTACCGCAAATAAGACACTTGAAAGGCTTATCCCCAGTGTGGATTCTTTGATGGCTCTTTAAAGTTGTAGCCTGAGAAAATCTTTTACTGCAAATAAGACACTTGAAAGGCTTATCCCCATTGTGGATTCTTTGATGTCTCTTTAAATTTTTAGCCTGGGAAAATCTTTTACTGCAAATAAGACACTTGAAAGGCTTATCCCCATTGTGGATTCTTTGATGGCTCTTTAAATTTGCAGCCTGGGAAAATCTTTTACTGCAAATAAGACACTTGAAAGGCTTATCCCCAGTGTGTATTCTTTGATGGATCTTTAAATATGCAGCCTGGGAAAATCTTTTACTGCATATAAGACACTTGAAAGGCTTATCCCCATTGTGTATTCTTTGATGCAGATTTAGAGTTGCAGCACAGGAAAACCTTTTATTGCACATAACGCACTTGAACGGTTTTTCGCTCAATTTCTTTAACAGGACAACAGGAAATCCTTTTTCACGTTCAAGCTGCTTTACAGCATCTGAATAATGTACTAAAGTGTAATCTTTCTTTTCGGAATAAGCATCGCATTTATGGTTAAATAAAAGGTATATTATACTTGAAACATCAAAACATATTCGATACAGAAAAGCAACGATTTGTTGGCCATGCTTTTCCAGGTTGTCAAGTTCCAAAACGAATTCTCCAATTTAGTTTTAACCCTGTGTTTTGAGAAAGGAATATTATTGATAAAGAGAGAATGGCCATTTACGACTATGAAATTGGAATGAAGAGTATTACAGACGACGCTGTAATCTTTTAAAATACACCTAAATGGTAGCTTGTATAAATCATGATTACGAAGGATAAAGATTTTGTTTCAAAATAGTTCCTTTAACTCAGACTCGGAAGCCAGACGACTGTTTAATATTGCAACACGTACAATGTCAAAAATAAACTTTGGGGTCTAAGTTAACACGTTATTAATGGGTCTTGAGCCAAATTGTCGTCCAGACCTACCAAATGTAAGGGTTGATTGCAGAGACTCCAGAGGGGGCTCGTTTGATTGAAAATTGTAATTTATAGCCCTTTTTAAGACTAAAAACTCAAGAAAGGGGAAATCCCCCCCCACCCCTCTAATGCCCTTCAAAAAATTATATCAAAATTTGGGAGAGCTAATAAATATGTCTCCAGGGATGAAAAGTCTTCATAGGTCCCGTAACAAGGGCCGCAAATAATATAAATTAGCAAATATTTAAACACATTTGGTATATATTGGATAAGGTGGCCTTGGGCAACATCTGAGGAAGAGCAGGGTATTAAATTGAAGGTTTGTGAGAATGTTGAGGGGGATGTTAAACTGAATAAAAAGACACCATATCATCCAGATTGTCAAAAGGGCACCGTGTCCATCCAGATTGCCAAAATTTTTCGGAGGGCAACAATATCCCATGAATTATTGCTATTTTTTAGGGAAAGAATTATCAAAGTAATGAAAAAATTTTTAATGAGTTTTTTAAAGGGGAGGGGAAATCATTAAAATCCTCCGCTATTTTTTTAGGGCAAGAATTATCGAAGTAATGAGAAAATTTTAATGAGTTTTTAAAGGGGAGGGGAAATCATTAAAATCCTCCGCTATTTTTTAGGGCAGGAATTATCGAAGTAATGAGAAAATTTTAATGAGTTTTTTAAAGGGGAGAGGAAATCATTAAATCCCCCGCCATTTTTTAGGGCAAGAATTATCGAAGTAATGAGAAAATTTTAATGAGTTTTTAAACGGGTGGGGAAATCATTAAAATCCTCCGCTATTTTTTAGGGCAGGAATTATCGAAGTAATGAGAAAATTTTTAATGAGTTTTTGAAAGGGGAGAGGAAATCATTAAAATCCCCCGCCATTTTTTAGGGCAAGAATTATCGAAGTAATGAGAAAATTTTAATGAGTTTTTTAAAGGGGAGGGGAAATCATTAAAATCCTCCACTATTTTTTAGGGCAAGAATTATCGAAGTAATGAGAAAATTTTAATGAGTTTTTTAAAGAGGAGGGGAAATCATTAAAATCCCCCGCTATTTTTTAGGGCAAGAATTATCGAAGCAATGATAAAATTTTAATGAGTTTTTAAAGGGGAGGGGAAATCATTAAAATCCTCCGCTATTTTTTAGGGCAAGAATTATCGAAGTAATGAGAAAATTTTAATGAGTTTTTTAAAGGGGAGGGGAAATCATTAAAACCCTCCGCTATTTTTTAGGGCAAGAATTATTGAAGTAATGAGAAAATGTTAATGAGTTTTTAAAGGGGAGGGAAATCATTAAAATCCTCCGCTATTTTTTAGGGCAGGAATTATCGAAGTAATGAGAAAATTTTAATGAGTTTTTGAAAGGGGAGGGGAAATCATTAAAATCCCCCGCTATTTTTTTAGGGCAAGAATTATCGAAGCAATGAGAAAATTTTAATGAGTTTTTTAAAGGGGAGGGGAAATCATTAAAATCCTCCGCTATTTTTTAGGGCAAGAATTATCGAAGTAATGAGACAATTTTAATGAGTTTTTTAAAGGGGAGGGGAAATCATTAAAATCCCCCGCTATTTTTTAGGGCAAGAATTATCGAAGTAATGAGAAAATTTTAATGAGTTTTGAAAGGGGAGGGGAAATCATTAAAACCCTACGCTATTTTTTAGGGCAAGAATTATTGAAGTAATGAGAAAATGTTAATGAGTTTTAAAGGGGAGGGGATATCATTAAAATCCTCCAATCCTCACATAAAATTGAAACTGTTTGAATCTATAAATGATGACAAAAATACAAAGCAAGTAATTTTGTTAATGTGCATGCCAAATATACTAAGGTGAAAAAAATAAATGCAACTAATCGTCCCTTACTTGTTTGGCCATATTTATTGAATCTGAATTTTTTCACTTTATCAGCGAATACCACATTCGTTGCTATACTCACTTGCTCACTACCAGCGCTTGGGCCTCCAATCCTGCACGACGAAAGGAAACATTACTTTACGCAAAGTTATCTGGATTTTATATTCTATAAATTTTTTTCGGAGATTTCGCACGACCTACAACAATTTACTGACTTTTGCAGTGTTTTCTACCTACAAGGAATTTCGGCCCTCGTAGATAAAGCCCAGTGTAACCCCATCCCCTCATAAGCTTACCCACCTCAGACCTTTGCCATGCACACTTTTGGGTTAAATCTTAAACAACCCTGAAGGCGGGAAATAAATATCCAATAAATAGTTTGAAGAGACATAAATTATCAAAAATCACAAATGGCAGAAATAAGCCAAATTGAGAGATCAGTCATTTGCATTGAATGGATAATAAAAATTTATAACTTAATAAATGATGTATTTATAATTTGAAATGTAATAATAAATTTAATTTATGCTTGAAGCTAAAGCCGAGCTTCAGCATTTCATTTATGCTGAAGATCAGCTAGCCTCCCTAGCCGAGTGGTTGGCGTATTGGATTTAGAATCTTTCGTCCGAGCGGCGGGGGTTTGATTCCTGGTGTGGCCGTTTATTTTGTTTGGGATGGTGGTCAGTGGTTTGAATCTGTAAGCTCAGTCAGAGTCCACCCAGCTCTAAATGGGTAGCTTGAGAAATCTGGGAAAGGTAAGCAGGAAGGGTATCCAAAAGCACAGGATGGCTGGGCCCAAACCAAACCCCCCTCCCTCCCCATTGCTTTTCATGGCTGAAGGGCCTTGAAACGGAGATCGGCACCGCCGGTTTGGACTTTAAGGGTATACTGCCGTGTCCTTTACCTTGAAGCTGTTTGAAAAGGAAAAACAGGATTTAGAGGCAAATAAGGCCTGGAGTGAGCAGAGGTCAAGAGGGGGTAATAATAATTTAAACCTCCTTACAGGAACAATCTACACCCCTGCTACAAGCGCTGGTTAACATCACAATATATTGCTGGTTATAGTTCTATTTCAGCTTGGATTTTTGGTACTTGTATTGCCTATGTCCATTCTGATGGTTTCAATATATTTTGCAAAAATTTTCAAGTTTCTAGCTTGATTTTCAGTGCAGACAACTATGTGTACGCACACAAAAAGTCACTTGGTCTTACATAAATAGATCCATAAAAGTCTGAATATTTGAAAACATACCCTCGCTCTTGGTAGTAGATAAGTCCAGTCTAAGAGAGTCAAAATCGGGTTAAAGGTTTGTCGATATACTGGATGAAATAACAGAAACAATATCTCTGTGTTTAGGTGATGAAACAGGTTCTATAACACCCAAAAATAGTTTGTCTTCATTTGGGAATATGTCTTCAAATGCTGAAAAAAAAATGTGCCAATAAATCGTGTGAACCAACACACGAGATTAAATCTGCTGCTCCTCTAAAACTGAACAAAAATCACGAGTAAAAATGTTTTCAATGACACACTATCATGAAAATATAACGCCTAATAATTTTCTAGGAAGGTCTAATTTTTTCGTCAAAATCAAAATCAATTCGTCGTAAATCCTTGTACAAAAAAAAACTGTCTATATTTCAATGTTCAACTTTACTTTTTGTAGCAAAATTGAATATATATCCAATTTTAAAGGAATATAAGTTCCTTTTAGAGTACAAAGAACTTTAGCTAATCATAGCATCTTATCACAAAATTCTCTTATTCCCGTAGTCCTGTACAAAAAAAAAGAAGAATCAAGAACTATTTAAAGCACCAAGGACACCAAAGTGAACCACAGAATTGGCTGTGATACCATACACACGCACCTACCAAGGACACCAAAAAGACGGGGAAAACATTCTTCCCCCATCTTAGGTCTATTCATAATTGAAAACAAGATTTCTTATGATTTTTGTAGGTCGTTACAGAAATAGCCAGTCACGTGCAAAGTTCCCCCAGGGTCTCCAGTTACCCACACTGAACAGTGAAAAAAAAAGAGAAAACTAATTTGGTAGGTTTGACATAGGTTTTCCTTTGTAAAAAGCTGATGAAGCTACTGCCACACAGAATAATCTTTTTGACTTTGTATTATGCAGCGTCAAAAAAACCATAGGCAGAGAATGAAAAAGCAAAAATTTTTGGAGTAAATTATTTGTCATCTTATCTTTCCTAATCTAACAAGACACTTTTCCTTATTTATTTTTTTTGTAAAACTGGAAAGCAAGAAAAAAAACTTGTAACTCAAGTTACAAACCAAACCTACAAAAAACCCTCTACATTTTCCCCCATAACTTATATGCAACCAACCCATATATAACAAATAGAAGGTCAATACTTAAAAGTAAATATCAATATTAAACCCTAAGCACTTACGCCATTAATTCTCATGAGAGGTTTAACCAGGAGCAAAAAGAAATAAATATAAACGAGTAGCAAAATGTATTAAAGGAAATACATACTACCCTCTCAAACCTGTTAATGGATAAAATGTCACTTCTTTAAAAATCAGTATGGTTACAAAAAAAAAGTTTGCACAGCTGAATATTTTCCTGTAAGGCACAAGCAGGAAAATTTATATCCAGTGATTTTCAAGCCAGCAAGGGAAAGGGGGGAATATGAGCATTACGATTTTAGGTCCAATGTTTCCAAATGAGTAAGGACTGGGACCATTAAATAAGTCACACGCTTACTATCCTGACCTTACATTTCAGTTTTTTTCATTGTTAAAAAATTGTTCTGTGTAAGTTATTGCTTCTAACAAAAATTACTTTGAACTCGTATTCAGAAGCAATAATGCTGATTTACTGGAATTGAATGAAAAAGATGAATAATAAGCCTTCAAAGACATATTTTCACAAGAAGTACAGATATTAGCCTAAGACTGTCTAGTTTAGGTTTGATTGCTTCATTCATAGTAAGTTCTTGCAAAAAAATACTACAACTTGTTTTAGATTTTGTGATCCTCTTCCTTTTTTTATTAAAAATTTGATTTTTTAACTCAATTACAAAGCAATACAGGTTCTTTTTATTGTAGATAATAATTGCAGCCAGGTGTAGATGCACTAATAACATTTTGCCTTTCCTCACCTCAGGAAAATCAAACTGCTCGCCCTTAATACCTAGCACATTGTATTTAAAGAACAAAGTATCTAATTCTCTAATCTCTTTAACCTAAGAAAATTATTAATATCCACATAATGGGGGAAATGGACACTTTTATTTGTACTTTTAATCTATAATCTATACGCTTTTAACCCTGCACCCATGTTTAATTGATAGTGATGATAAAAAGGGAAAAACACTTTTTGCTTATACACGTGTTCAGTGCATTAAGGTCACAGAGTGACTGCACCAGTCCTCCATTACCACTTTGAACCATTTTAATAGCAAGTAAATTTTGAAGCTTAACAGTAGATCTATCTTGTGATTAACTAAAATTGATACTGAATTGACATCATTGGACAATGTTTTCCTAGCAAGGACCAAGCTTTGCCAATGCCAAGCAGGGTCGTATTTGAAAACTTGACAATTGTTACAAAGAATAAAACATTGTTTTGCCTAACTTTTGCAATTAAACCTTAAAAATTTTAGCTATTGTTTAACTGTTCAAACAGATTCAAAGGCAAATAAACACGTGGTTTCTTATTTGAGAAGAAATACATGAGCTGAGGAGGTTTTATACCTTCATCCTTGGTAGCAGTTACCTTGATAGGAGGTTTTATACCTGATGGTGATATACAATGCATACCTTCATCCTTTATAGTAGTTAAATCCAAATTAAGACACTCTGACTCAGTTTTAGATTTTGCAGGAATATTCATTGCAATGAGTGAAGTGCTTTCCTCCTCCTTGGGAACTATGACAGGATTCATTATCCCAAACTGTTGGATATTCTCGTTTAACAATGTCTCATCAGCTTCTAAAAAAGTTGTAAAAAAACTTTCAATGTGAACAAATACATGAGAGTAAATCTGCAACTCTGCTAAAGCTAGAAGATATTCAGAAGATACTGGATAGGGGAATTTAGGCATGAATAGAATAGCTCCCAAAGAACTATTTTCAGCAAAGAATACTAAAATCTGTTATTTCATGATGCAACACATTTTATTCAGCATCTATTTTCTTTAGATTATTTCCTAATTAAGCTCTGATTAGGTTTGTGTTACTTTAGTTTGATTGGTTTGATGATAAACATTTTTTTCAGCTTCTATTTTCTATACTTTTCAAAGAAATGGACCAAATATAATATCTGAATTAACTATTACCTAATTACACTCCGTTTAAGTAACGGGTTTGACGGTATTTTGTTATTGACAGTCATTTCCATTCGTTTTCAACTTGACTTTCAACATAGGTTAATTTTGATTGTGTAACTTTGGTGTTTACTTTTATCCGATAAGAAAATGCAATTGAGATAAAGACAGGGATGCATATTTCATTGCAATAGCGAGCTTCATACATCTGAAAAGGATTTTTCCAAACTAAGTTAGGCCCAAATACAAAATCAGGAGTAAACATATACAGTAAAATTTTGGCTCTGTCTGAAGGGAGAATTTCTTCTAATGAGCTTCAGTAATTAATCAAGCCTGCAAGCACCATACAAAAGGAAGGATTCACCATGATAAGACAGATTCCAAATATCTCCCATTCCCCCCAGGAATAGAGGTAAAAAAAAAAATCACCCAACAACATGCAAAAATTCCTTGGTCCCATCAATGTTTGAACCTGAGTCCAATATCAGTTGAAATCATTTTTAGCTTTTTCACTTTGGATGACACTAGAAATATTAAGCTCCTTTACTACATTTTCTAAACAAATACAATAAAGGACAAAATGCAAAAAATGCTTTTCAATATTTGGCTAAGTCTTAGAACTATTAATTACCTTTCTTAAACATGGGTTGATCAGAAGGTCTATTGTATCAAGTCAACTTGAGTTTTCACTTATCTCTCTGAGATAGATTACATCTCCAGGTGATTCACCATCAAATTTCTGGGTTCTTTGTCCTAAAAAACAAAAATCAGAAACAACATGCAAATTTCCCATTTGAAACAAACAAAATGAGTCAGTTTGACAACAGAAGACTACCTTGATCAACAAATTATAAATTGTGAAATTATGATACTAAGATAAACTAAGAAAAAAACAATTGCTAGTTTTTGTTGTTTGTTAGTTTGAGGTCAACATTTTTCAGCAATGCTTATAATGGCTTCTGTAATATTCAGATTTGTACCAAATGACAATATGATATAATTTAAGCCTATTCCATTTAATTTCTGGTCTATTTTTAACCAGCAATTTACTTCTATTCCCAATATGTCCTTTATGAATATTTCCACACCAATAACATCATTTGTAATATAGTTATTGAAATTATGTTCTTTTACAGATTGCTTGAGTTTCCTTTTCAATATATGAATTAGAAGAATTTGACACAGAGACACAAGCTGCAATTTCAGAACAAGGATTCAATCCTATGTATTGCAACAATAGATAGATCCCAGTCAGATTCAAAAACAGCATAGACAATATCTTCAAATTTTGGAAAGTTAGTATTTTGTGGCCCAATTTAGAAACCAGATACAGTTAGATGTTCATATCTGCCAGTATGGTTTGGGAAAATACTGAAGATATATCCAGCACATTTACAGTGAGAGAACAAGTAACAAACCCAAACACGACTTGAAAGACATGTTAAGCCCAGGGCCCACTGTGAAAAAAGTGGGGTAGCATAGTAGCAATGCTATTTGGCAATTTTAATGGCCTATGAAATTTGTCAAAAGATTCTGTCTAAAAATACGATTTTTCCATATAAAAGTACTTTTTACTCAAAGAAAAGCAGTCAAACACAAGTTGTATAGGTAAAGTGTTGACAGCTTTTGGAATCCTGTCTGAATGATTTTCACAACAGCAGGATTCACTCTAAAATCAATTAAAAGCTTAGAAATTAAATGTTATGATCAATCAAATTGAAACCCTTTTAAAATCAATTATTATTAAGTTTAGCCATTTACCAGGCTCATCAACATGTTTAAAAATAAAATGTAAAAGACTGACTAGATAATGGAATGTTGATGTGTTCTTTTTCTGTTACTGTACTGATGAGAATGAAGGAGGGGCCCAATTTCAGCTTTTAGCCAATTTGCTACAAACTTTCATACATTTTGCTGAACAAGGGGGTCAAAGTGATTGGCCTCACACCATCAAAATTAAGTTCAGTATCTTTATTAGGGATTGGAGTAACATACCCCATTTTCTAATATCTGTGGGTAAACTGAAGAAGTTGAAATGCAATTAAAAAATTTGTGTTAGCAGCTTAGTCAATTTGTCAGGAAATGCTTTTATAAGTTTAATCAAAATATCTATGGGAGTTATACTAGTTTGTTTAAGTTTCTTTATTTTATTAAAAACTTCATCCTCAGAAACAGTAGGTAAAGGTGTGCCATCATGTGGAATTTTCTAATAATCTTGGTTTGTTTTACTTACATCAAGAGGCAGCAAAGACTGGATTATTTTGGCCAAATGACCACTTAACTTGTTAGCAACTATTTCATCATTAGAATCTGAACAAAAATCAACACCACTAGAGGATTTTCCACAAATTCGTTTTATTTTCTAATATCATATGCTAGGCTTTGATTCAAGATTATCAAATTATTTGTGGTAATACTCAGCTGCAGCTTTTCTTATCATTTTATGTACTTTGTTGCAGAGCACATTAGCATTTCCTATTTTCCCTTCTTTTCTTTGTCGAATTTATACTGAATCAAATCTTTAATTTCTTGGGTTATGTAAGGATGATCTGTGTTGCACTACTTGAAAGTTTTCTCAGGAAAGCATTCTTCATATTTGTTTCTTAATTTATCTTTGGCAAAAATTTAGCTTTTTCATTGGAGGACTAAAATTGCTGCCTCATCCAAGGACTCAGATGTAATCCAATTTCCAAATTCTCAACAACATATTTTACTCTATACAAAGGCAGCAGAGCCCACTTTATCATGTAGTGATAGCTGCTATCAAGGGAAGGTAGGTCTTGAGGTTCATTATAATATTCTGACAAATTTGTTCAAATTATATTGAGTTTAGTATTAGCTTTAGTAGTTGAAACTTTACTATTTGCTTGAGTTCTTGACTTCTTAGATTGTTCTTATCATAAGTAACACAATTTCCAACATTCAGGTACTTAGAAGTAATAAAATTAACACACAAAATCTAACTTTTCAGCAAAGACCTTTTTTTTTTTGCAAAGATGCCATACTAGGTAAGCAATAAAACACTCCAAAAACAATACCAGTTACAGATCTCAGAAGCTTTTTCGGTCAAATCATATCATCATTGTCATCAATGTGGGGAATCTGCAGAAGCTGCAGCGCCAAGTGCTCATGTACAAAATACATCACACAACTACCTTTCTTACCTAACAGATGATTATGATGTCTTAGTTTAATAAATTGTTTGCAACCTTGTTGTAAGATGTTCAGGACTTTGATTATGTACTTCTGTAACTGTAATAATATCAGCTCCAGTTACTTGAAAATAACCCTCAAGTTCCCCCATTTTATCAATGTTAATGCTTTTTGCATTTAAAGTTAAAAAGAAGAAAAATGAAAATGTGATTGAGGGACTTCTTTTTCAACAACTTTACATTTGTTTACTTTTGTCTGTTTTGGGAAAGTCTGTAATTTCAGGCTCATCTGATTCAATAACTAGGCTATCTGATTCATCATGAGGGGCTGCAAAATGGTTACAAGATGAAAATGGTGATAAAGGAGCAGAAAATCTTATTTAGTTTCAAACTCAATATTTCATTATAAAATCTATTTTGTTAAAGTTATGTAACCTGCAAACATTGATTTGTCATAATTAAGTTTGATAAGAAATTCAAAACAATTTCTCCATTTTTCTGTCCACTATGTTTCTTCTGTTGGCTTTGTATTTTTCAACATATAGATGAAAATGCAGTTTTTAAGCTGCCTAACAGAATAAGAAAATAACATGGCAAATTTGTTTTGAATTTTTGTATTGCCTGGGAGACAAGCAGTACAAAGAGAAAAATGTTAAGAAAAATTTTTTTACTTCATAATATAAAGAATAATCCTAGTTAACACATTTTGCAGGGAGAGAACCCTCTTCACTTCTTTCGCTCTTGTACAATTTTTTTTTTTAACAAAATTCAGAAAAATCAGCATGGATTTAACTACATTCATCTATTTTTAAATAATCTATATATTTAGTTAAACATTGTCAGTGCTATCTAATAATTTATCACAAAAACATATTAATAGGCAAATACTAATAAATTAGGTTAAGTTAGGTTAGACTAGTCAGATGGCACTGGAGTGTTTGTTTATAACTGATTTTTAAGACTTAGATAACAGACATAAATATTGAAAAATGTGATAGGAAACAGGAAATACAAGGAAAGATAAATGTTCTCCCCCAGCAAAATATGTTAACTACAATTATTCTGCACATAATGAAGTAAGATTTGTTTTCTTAACATGTTTCCTTATATAGTACTGGTCTCCTAGGCTTAGACCTGGAATTTTTTATTCAATTAAACTTGGCAAATCAATGTTTATGAATTATACAACTTTTACAAATTGAAATTGTAGGGAAATCATGAGTTTGAATAAAAATGTAATTTATAACCCATTTTTATATAAAAAAAAATATAGAATGAAATTATTATTTTCAAGGGTTCAAAAAGGGCTTAAAATTGAACTTGCTAGAAAAGCATTTATTATATTTGTAAAGAGCATAAAAAAAGCATTGAGCGGTATGTTCACTTTATTTGTAGGTCAATAATATGAACTACAAAATATTTACCAAAAAACATTACAGCTGTTTTTAGCACTAAGATCTTACATCTAGCCTAAGATCTGTTATCCTTCTGCAAAGATTATCATTTCTTCAACTCAATTTTGTTGTAAGAGCTTACAGCTCACTGATGTTAGCAAAAAGCATGAAAGATGCCATCTTTCTGCCATATAGAACAGTGATCAAAACCAGAGAAAAAGAAACCAAAGCTGAAAAACTTAGGAATCAGAAGAGGGTTAACATTGAAGCTTGGCCATATCTTAGGCCCATTCTTTTGCACTAAGATCTTATATTTTTCTACTAAGATTTCCATTCTTTTAACTCATCTTTGTTCTAAGATCTTACAGCTCACTGATGTTAGCAAAAAGTGTGAAGGACACCATCTTTCTGTCATATAGAACAATGATGAGAGAACTTTGATGATATACTCATCATTGTTCTTAGACCGCTGATCAGAGCAGTATGATGATGTAAGATCTTAGTGCTAAGATTTCACTTTTAAGCGTTCTTTGTCAAAAGATGTAAGATCTTAGCACATAGATGAGTAAAAGAACAACCCTCTTGCTGGAGCATGTTTTTGTCCCTGGATTCATTGCTGAAAGTTTCATTTTTCCTAACCTAGCCCCTTTCCAAGATAGGCTAACAAAAAGTAACTAAACTAAAATTTTACAGAGAAAAGCCTCTAAACACAAACCCTTCAAATTATTAAGAAAGAATTTGATTGTTTTGTATAGGCTATTAACATTTGGGTTGGGAGTACCAGGACAACGGATATCCACTCTTTGACTATTGGAAAAAATTAGTTTATAAGCTTATGTAGAATGGTACTATCCAATCTCCTTATAATTAAAAACATTTTAGTCATCTAGTTGGAAAATTTAACCAATCTGTATAGGAAAAATCTAAATTTGCCAACTAGTTGACTAATAACTTCACCCCAGCAAAAATGTCATTTTCCAACTATTGACTGATAACTTCTCCCCAGCAACACTTAAATTTGCCAACTAGTTGACAATAAATGTTGCCCCAGCAAAACTTTCCTTTTCCAACTAGTTGACTAATAACTTCTCCCCAACAAAACTTTCATTTTCCAACTAGTTGACTAATAACTTCTCCCTGGCAACACTTAAATTTGCCAACTAGTTAATAAACAGTAACTCTGTCTCTCTCTCTCTGCCCCACTATTTCTGCAAAACTTTCCTTTTCCAACTAGTTTTTTGACTATCTGCTGCTATAACAAAATCATCTCCCATTAGCAAATACTCTTTCTCTCTCTCTCTCGTTTTTATTGACATTCTCAATGTCACGGATTTGCTCTCTCAAAAGATCGATCTCTTTCACTATTTAATTGTGTATTAAATTTTTACAAGAATAAAATTATATTTTGCACTTTTCTCTTTAGAATCAAATATTTACATTTGGTGACTGTCTTTCTATTAGTCAGCTTATATTGTTTTTTTCGTTTTTTTTTCAGGCAAAGAAATTTGCCAACTAGCTTCATCTGCTGCTAACTTAATTTCGCTGCGCGAGCAAAAAACAATCATCATTAAATGGAATCCATTAGCTCCAAAATCTCCACTTTTGAATCAAATAATTAAAAATGTACAAAACCATTATCTTATTAATCTATCTGATTGACATCAATGGCGTTTTTTCTTCAACACTGGATGAAAATGCATTTTAATTGGTAGGTAGTGCCCAGGGACTAAGTAGGGGCTTAGCACTGAACCTTATGTGGATTTCCACATCGGACACTATTTAAAGAAGATTTTAAGGAATATTTAAAACTAATCTAAAGAGCCCGCTCTCAGGTAACTTTTGGACAATTTATATATATATATATATATATATATATATATTAATATATATATATATATATATATATTATATATATATATATATATATTACATATGATATATTATAGCACGGATAATATATTATATATATATATATATATTATATAAATGCCCTCTGACCCATTGATCATATAGAAGTATTTCTTTTATCAAAAGCATGTCTCTCGATTTGAAGAACAGCTATCTTTTGCTAGTGAAAACAGTGAAATTATAATAAAATTATGTTTTGTATTGATATGAATACTTGTCTTTCTACACTATAAATAAATCTTTTATCTGGAATGTTGCGAGGATAAATACTTTTTTGACGAATGTAACGTGAATAGTGTGATTCAAAGATTAAATATGTAATAAATTCAATCTCAGACTCAGTTGACCTGTTTTGAGCTGGTTGGCCTGGAGTGGTAGCAGGAGTCTGGGCAAAACCATAGCCTGTCATTTACGAAAAATAAAACCATCGATTTCTTTTTTTGTTAATCCAAAAGTTCAGCAGAAACATTTCATCCACACTTATTCAAGCTCAGTACTGTTCAGTCTAAGTTTGTAAGTGAAGGAGGCATTTCTTACTCGCCAAAGATTAACCGTTTCATGCTTTATTTTTCTCTTCAGTGCAGGTTTTTCATTAAACCGGTGAAGTGTTTGAGCAATTTGGCTTTGATCAGGTCCTAGCAGGAAGGAACCAATTACCGTCAAAAAAAAGTATTTTAAGGGAAGAAAACACTCATCCCTTTTAGGCAGTTGTTATAGCTCAGCTAAAACTAGACTTAGTACCCTGACAATTAGACCAGTATTTCTTCTTAGGCAGTCTTAGGCAAACTGCAGATCTTGAGGAGAGAAATCCTTGGTGTTTGTAGCTCATTTTTGCCAAATAGCTTATTTATCACCTTTTGGCTAAACACCACAGAATTATTACTCTATTTTGTAATTTATAATGTTTTAAGTTTCTTTTTCCAATTGTTAAAAATGTTTTAAACTTTTTTTGAAAAGGAAAAAATAATATTGCACAGTAGCCCAAGTCCGTAGATATGAATCTACTCACTTTCCTTACTACTTATCTCCTCTTTAAGTCTGCAATGTATCAAATACTACCCGTCTATTTCAGTTTTAACTCAGCAGATTTCAGCATCATTTCAAAAAGAGTTTGCCATCACCCTCTCTCTACGGAAGCGTTCTTTGAGGTTGTGTTCTGAGGCACAAATTCTTGCACGCAGTATAAAAACAAGTTACCAACAGGGACGGTGTCTTCAATAATTCTGACTGAGAAATTTTTTTTTTTTTTTACGCATTGGCAAAGCAAGGCATTTAAAGCTGATATACTACTTTTGTAAAAGTCACGCTCTAGTTAAAACTTGATGTGTGATTGAATTGTGATCATTGTAAATAAATGAGATTTCTTTAATATGGTTCTTTAAGGTTTTGTTAGTATTCAAGTTGGGCTAAGCATTGAAGCAAGTTTGTGTTTTGTCTAAAAAAGAAGAGAACTGGATAACCTCTGCAGAACTATTCATTCCCTTGAGGGTGAACTGGAATCTCACATATACTCTAAAAGAAACAAATTTCTGGGCTGTTCCCAGAAGAATCAGAAAAAACGGTTAAGCTAGAGAATAACAGTTCTTGCAGCATTTGAGTTATTTATTACTGACGTCAGGCAAAATGTACATTTTGTTTTTTTTAACTGCACCTGAGGGTAAGGGGCTTTTCAAATACGGTCTCGCGCGCTAATCTCGTATCTCAAAACATATTTTTTTTTTCAGGAAATGAAAAAACCCCATTACTTTTTGAATTTTGAAGCTGTAAGCACGGCGCTTGGTATATTGTCCGAGAAATAAATAGAAATATATTAGTTTATTTTTTTCCTAGCTTAACTAGTTCACCTAAAATTTTGACATACAGGACAAAAACAAAATTAACCAGCTTCAATAGAAATAAAGCAGAAACAGGTTATGTGTATCTCTTTTCTTCTGGAACAGTATCAGAAAAAGTGTGACAACCAGCGCAGAATTTTTGATTGCTTCCTTAATAGTTCGAATGTAGTTTTGTAATCAACGGAATTTCCATTCCGTTGATTTTCACTTATATGGTTCCTTGTAGAGAATCACATTCCATCTACGTATGCCCCTTCTTTAAGTATTTCTGCTCTATTACAATCTTCTTCCAGAAGCCAGTTTTAGGACAACTTCCTGGAAATAATTTTAATTACCCTTTTTTTCGTCAAAAAAAAAAAATTAGGGCTGACTGAGAGGCGAACCCATTTGCATAGTCTTTGCTGACAGAAGTTGGAGGTCTTAGCAACCCAACCAAAGTCAATATTTTAGGAGAGCGTTAGTTAAGGCAGCTTAAGCAAGAAAAAGACTAGCTGTGAAATAGTTCTCACTGTAAAATGCGAGAAAAAAGAAGGACAGTTAATTAATCAATATCCCGGTTGATTTGACAGCTAAAATTTTGCGCTTGAGCAAAACCTTGATTCACGCAGATCCAGTTTTTTCTCACGCAAAATAGATGCAGCAAAAATGCGTAACTGTTCACACCAACCTGGTCTAGTACATTGGTCAAAACAACATCTATCACCTCTAAGTGCTTAAACGGATGCGTTTCAACGGATGAGTTAAAATATTTCAATGCAAGCTTCTTCTTCTTCTATTTAACAGCAGGGGGGCTTTCAGTAAAACTATTTAGCCCTTTTCCTTTTGCTTCACTCTGTGGGCTACAGAGCTACTGGCTTGATTGCCTCATATTTATTAGATATATTCAGATATCTTTCAGCAGATCTTTCGACTCTAGGAGTTCAAATATAAGATGATAGATGTCGATTTCTATGCTCTGTGTGCAGGTATAGTTGCCTAGGCTCTAGGCTGATAGTGGGATTTTGTGGTGTTTGAAGTATTTTAACAGTTTACAAAGCCAGGTATGTTGTGCAGACGTCAGCATATTACATTCAAATAGGCAATGGTCAATTGTTTCATTATTCATATTACAATGCCTGCAAAGAGGGGACAGGGGAATGGAACCACTTGAATTAGAATGCTTATATGAGAATGCAAGGAAATTTAGTCCATTTGTTCCAGAACGAATTCTATGATAAATTTTAGAAAGATACTTATTGGGAAAGGGGGAAAGGATAGGATTAATCTTATTAAAATTAATATCTGATAGCCTCATTGGTAAATATCTCTAATTGGGATTCGTCTCCCACTTGGCTGGTCAATATTTATAGCATTTTTTGCTATTTCATCAACCTGATGATTACCACTTATGCCAGAGTGGCTAGGAATGTACTGAAAGTAAGTTTTTATGCCACTTGAAGCAAGATTATCAATAATACTGTGACAATGATAAGTGTCAATGTCCAACTTATATTGAGGAGCTGAGGCCAGCAACTCAAGGCTTGATAAAGAGTCAGAATAGATGATAATATTATTCGAATTTTCAATCAAAGGTTGGTTTTGCTTAAGATGTTCTAATGCCATGATTATGGCATTTAACTCAGCAGACATTATAGATAAATTATTAAATAATCTCTCGCCCATTGCAATTTTCAGGTGAGGAAGGAAAACACCACTTGCAACCTTCTCATTCATTTTTGACCCATCAACAAATATTTGGAAGTGATTTTTATAGGTAATTGTATTAAGTTCTGCAAATTTTTTCTGGACAAAAGCAATGGGGGTTAAATCTTTATTCCATTTTGAAAATTCAGTATTTATTATGGGAATGACCAATTCCATGGACGGGATTGGGGGAAAGTAGGTGCAATAGACTTTGGTGGTACAGGGAACTTCTTTTGAATATTGGCATACTCATCTGCAATACCTCTATACATGGCTGGATTTCTTAACCAATTATGTAATGTGTGTGAGCTATTTGATTCAATTTTTGTAAGATGTTTTATCAAGAGAAAGCTACGTCTCTCCCTTATTGTTGTTAATCCACTCTCCATAAGCAGAAACTTGGTGCTTGTGGGTTTCCTAAGACCAAATATGAGACGTATTATATCATTTTGTGTTGTTTCAATTTTTTGCATCTGGGTCTTTGCACATGCACCATAGACAATGAGCCCATAGTCAATATGGGGTCTTATATGTGATTTATAAAACTGGAGTAAGGTTTCCTCCTTACAACCCCAGGGTGTGGAAAGAAGTCTTTTTAGTATATTTGCTTTTCTATATCATTTTTTTATTGTGTTTGAAATGTGGAGATGGAAATTAAGTTTTTGGTCAAGCATGAGACCTAGGTAATTAATATTATTATCTTCTGGAATAGTTGTTTTATTTAGAGTTAGTTTTGCAATAACATGGTTTCACTTCCGGTGAAATTGGATTATTTTTGACTTGGTGGGTGTAATGGGTAAATCTGAATGTTGAGAGAATTTTTCAAACTGGAAAAGTGACTTTTGCAGATTTGACTGTGCTATCTGAAAGGTGTTGCCAGATGACCATAGCACCAGATCATGAGCATATTGTAGATTCGTGTGGGGTAGGTTCATGTCCCAGAGATATAGGGCAAAAACGAGGCAACTGAGGACTGCTCCCTGAGGTAGGCCTTTGGATATTGTCTTTTGGGGTGAAGAGGCTGAACCAACACAAACAATGAAACTTCGCACTTCTATGAAGGATTTAATAAAGGATACTAGCTTAGGAGGTACTCCAAGGTTTGCAAGTTTATTTAATAGGATTAGGTGGTTCACATTGTCATAAGCTCCTTCAAAATCTAGGAAAGCTGCCACTAGGATATTATTTTTTGAGAAAGATTCATTTATTGCATTTGTTAGCAAAATGAAAGCATCTGTTGAGGAGTGGTATTTCCTGAATCCAGTTTGAGTGTGTTATTCAATATCATGTTATTTTTCTCAACAAACCAGAGGAGTCTGTGATAAATCACTTTCTCCATTATTTTCCCCATCACAGGTGTAATCATTATGGGCCTATAAGACTCAGGGTTATCTTTTGGTTTATTTTTCTTTAGGATTGGTAGGAAGGACGAACATTTCCATATATTGGGGAACCTAGAAGATGCCCAAGCGTGATTATAACAATTTAGCAGTTCTTGTTTGTATGAAGGTGTGAGATTCTTTATCCATGTAGGGTGTATATTGTCATAGCTACTGCTAGTTTTAGATCTATCCTTTCTCAGGATAGTATATCCCGGAGACTTAATTTGTTGACTTTGGGTTAAATGAGTTTCCTGGAGGCAAGCAATATTAATGGAATTAATATTCATAAGTGATATTAGTTCATTTAGTTTATTTTCTGTGAGTGATCTTACATTCCATTTGAGTATTGATATATGTTGTGTTGTTGATTTATTCTTCATATGACTGTGTATCAATGTTCAGCTTTGTTAAAAGTAAAGCAAGATCTTTTTTTGCTTGAATGAGCATATCATCTGGGATGTAGATTTTTGCCAATTCTGCAATAATTTTTGTTTTCTGTAGTTGATGTATGTTCATGGCCTGAACTGCATTACAGTTTAGAATGAATAAGCATATATTTGGGGATTGCATTTTTGGTTGTGCATCCTCTTGTTGGTTAAGGGATTGATTCCTGGTAGTGTTTCTGGTTTGTTTCTTCTTGGGAGGGGGGCCAGGCTGACCTAGTCTCACCGGACAAGGAGGCTTGTTGGCTTGGTGATTCCTTCTGATAGGGATTTGAGCTAGGGGGCTTAGAAGATGGTGTTATATATGGGGTGCTTGATGCATTGGGGGCATTTGACTTGGGGGTTTTGGTTGGTTTCATTACAGGCTTTATTTGGTATTGTTGGGCAGCATTTGCTTCCATTGCTGCAAAGGGGTATGGGATGGCCTTCTCTGTTGATATTTGGAGTGTTAGAGCTCTTTTCTTGTATGCAGGGCATAAAGATTTATTTGTAGATTCATGTGGGCCTTTGCAATTGATGCATGTAGGCTGAGTGTTGGTGCAAGTTGTCAGCTCTTTAGGATGGAAAGATTTACAATTACTACACTCTTGGAGAATTTCATTGCATTTGTTTGTCGTGTGTCCCAATTTGAAACACTTCTGACACTGGATAGGCTTAGGTTTGTATTCCTTGTGTGGTTGATTTGCCCAAATAGGAATAATTTTTCTGGGATATCAATTTTATCCTTCAGTGTGAATAAGAAGGATCTACTAGTTTTTTAGGCCATTAGAGTTAGGTTTTCCAAGTTGGGTAACATCCTCAACTGGGATTGTGTTTCCAGCCCTATCTGAGAGGCCTTCTTTTAACTCCTGACTAGATATCTCTGGGGGAACATTATAAACTACTATTTTTGTTGGTGATTGTTTTGGGTTCCAATTAGATGCAATAATTGGGGTATTCAGAAGGGATTTAAGGTTAATGATTGTATCTGCTGATTTCTGATCTTCTACAGCTATTAGCAGAGATCCATCACGGTTAATGTTAAGAGAGAACATTGGTTTTAGCAATTTAAAAATTGCAACTCTTATTGCAGTGATCATTTTTATTTCAAAGGGGGTGGTGGGAGTAATTTTAAGGTAAATTCCTAAGTTTTTGGAGGGAGGATCTTGGGCAGGGAGAGGGGAAATGCTTTTAATTGGGGAGATTTTTTTCCTTTTTTTAGAGCTTCTAGAGAGGACCTCTTGAAACCCATTATCATCATTTATGGTTACATTAGCCCCTACACTTACCATTTTCCTATTCTCCGAATTGGAGCTATCATTAGAACTTTGAGATAGTGTGCTTGACCAGCCAGGATGGGTATCTTTCACTATGACACTTTCACTGGAATTTGATTTGGGATCTGGGGGGACTTTTTTTTGGAGGACTTCTAAACATTGCCTATTGGAAAAAGCTTTAAACACAAAAATAAAACTAAAACAAGAAGGGAAAATAGAATGATATCAAACCGTCTGCACAATACTATGGGGAGGATAAACACCACAGTATAGCCCTGAGGATGAGTTGAGCAGGATTGATTTGGTACAACTGCTGATTAGAAGCGATAATAATTCACAAGAAAATATTTTTTATTTTCTTATAAGGTTGCTGTTGTGTTGTGACTGTTTCCCTGGCCCCAACTGTTTCTACTCCACAGCCAGCGTTTCTTCCCAAATTGCCTAAAGCCGCGTCTTCTTTCAGCGTTTTTTCAGAAAACTGAGGCGGAAATTTAGGATGAATGTAGCAGTCTACACTGGTAAAAATCCCAACAAATTCAAAAAATCAAAATCAAGGTAAAAATCAAATTCAGTATTCTAAATAAATACTACTGCAAATAATGATGTATAGCAGCCTCCCTCCTAATGTGGCAGTATATATATGGAATTTTCCATCATATGCTTGGTGCCAGGCATAACTCAGGAAGATGCTTTGTAATACAGAATATAGCTTATGGGTAAATTTTACCTGAGAGGCTTTTGATATTCTTGACAAATAGTTGAGAAAAATGACACTAAGGAATGAAGTAAAGGCTTTTTAGCAATCATCTGGGAGTATTTTTATAAATTTATAGGCCTATGTTTTCATACAGTTTAGCCAGGTAAAAATGATCACACTTGATGTCGTTTTTCATGCTCCTTTCAAATATATTGACTTGTTCCATTTTGAATCATTGATGGAGATCACGGTCAATATCTACGAAATCATATTATTGAGTTAGGACAAAAGTGAATACACCGTTCAATGCTTTTTTTATGGTTTTTCTTCTTCTAATTCACAGCATGCTGATTACGAATATAATAAGCATTTCTATCGGAAATGAATTTGGTATTTGTTTAGCCTTGTGACACCTGATAAGGAAACATGTTAAGAAAACAATTCTTACTTTAAAATATGTATAATGATCCTAGTTCTTATATTATCCAACGGGAGAACCTTTATCATCAAGTCTTTCCTCTAAAAATCCTCAAAAGAGAAAAAGTTTCCAAATATCACCACGTTTTTAATTCAATGCTTAAGTCTTTTTAAATTGCCGCTTTAAATTGCCGCCTAATAAGTTCCGCCAAAATTCCGCCAAATTGCCGCCAAAAAAGGCATCAAATGGTGTATTCACTTTATTCCTAACTCAATAATATGATTTGGTAGATATTGACCAAGACTACTCCATCACAGGAGGGGACGAATCATTTACCAAATTGGCCTATATAAAATACTCTACCAAGTTCAACAGACAGGGAATTTTCAGGTCCCTGTTCAGGGACCTGAAAATACCTTGTACCAACTCCTTATCACCACTTAAGATGGCCAGAAGGATATCAATTGATTGGTTATGAAAACAATACAACAGATCAGTGTTTCAAATTTTATATTCGTAAATAAGTGTAGCACCAGAAATATTATAATTTTCAGCCATATTTTGTGCTCTTTGAATATTTGTACAAGGCTACCAAATGGATCTTCCATCCTGATTGATTGCTGAGATAAAAGCTATAATTCAGACACTTAAGATAGTTAAAGCAAAACCACGACTATAAAAAATATGTCGTCCTCTCAGACTCAAAGTCAGCTTCACAGACGATTTCTCAAGAGCAAAAACCAGCACCTGACTTGGATGTGTACTACCTTCTCAATCTTCTTTTTGACCTTCAACGGAGAAATATGATCATCCAGTTTCAACACTTTCCAAGTCATCAGGGTATGCACTATATTAAAATTACTGATATAATGGTAAATTCTATTGTGAATACATTCATTTCTATCAAAGCCGGGTCTTTCACTCACTGTGACACAAGCCGACATAGAATCCCTCAAAAACGATTCTTACCTCATATTCTTATCTTACCATTTCGGGAAAATAATGATCTTTATTTCAGAATTAAGACTTTAAGAAAGGAGACTTTAAAATCATTTCTGATTTTAAGAAAGGAAGAATATGAATGGAATAAAAAGGACCATTCACACTGCAGCTTTAGTGTCAAAGTGTCTGAGACTTTACAACACATGATTTTTGAATGTTATAGCACAGCCTACCTGGTAGCAAATATCAAACGTACATATCAAAAGTATCAAATGTACAACGAAAAAATTACAAAATTCACTTTGAAACATCAACAGAATGAAACACTAGCAAGATAAACTACGGCACATAACTATACACTGGGCACAACACTATACTACTATACAACTGTACTACGGCACAACACTATAAAAAATATTCCATGTCATACATTTCAATGAAAAAACTCCAAAATGTACACTGAAACATCAACAGAATGTAAACAAGGACAAGAAAACCCCGTGACAGAATGTAACAATGACAAGAAAACCCGTTTTACACCATCACTACAAATTAACCATATTCACTATTTCACATCACTACATAAAATGTTTACTATTATGATCTTGAGCTATTATTTGACTTCTTTTTTACTTTGAAAACCTGCTAGAGGTAATCCTTTAACCACAACACAACACTTATAAAGAGAAAAAATTCTGAAAAACATCAAAAGTTATAGATCAAAACACTTTATTTCATGAAAAAATCTAGTCATAACAGGCACAAGCGCTATATTGGCACAAATGCACTTTGTTGTTTTTTTTTTGGTTCTTCAACGATACCCGGGAAACACAACAGAATGCCATCCCCTAAACACATCCAATCAAAAAAGTTTTTATAAAATGTGTGAGTAGAAACTTCAAAAAGGGCCATTTTAGTTAAAATGGCAAATAGTCGTAATTTGATTTCCAAGATAGACCCAAACATCCATCAAAATTTCAACAAAACCTGGATATTCCCCTACCCTCGCATAATTGACGTCTCTTACATTTTTGAGTTGCCCTTATTCAAATTCCCCCTCCCCACCATGTCATAAATTTCTTTACGCATGTCTGTATCATCGTATCAATTTTTGTGGAAGGCTTTTACTATTATGATCTTGAGCTATGACTTGGGAGGTGATCCTTTAACTTATAAAGAGTTCTGAAAAACTTAGTTATAACCTTTATATGAAACTAGCATAGGCAGCGCTATGTGTCGCAATGTGTTGTTTTTTTTTGGTTCTCCATACCCGGGCACTCCATCCCCTAAACACATCCAAAAAATTTTGTGATAGCCATTTTGTTCAACGTAGTTGATTTCCAGATAGAAATATGTTTTCAAAGGGACACTCCCCCACAACCATCAGCGCAAGGGTTTTAAGCTATGCGCTGGGGGGATATAAGGTTTTTTATAGAAGGCTTTTTAAAAGAGGCTCATTGTCAATTGAAATTCAAGGCTATTCGAAAGTGATTGGAGGGCAACTAGCCCCCCCCCCACACCCATCATTCCCCCAAACACATCCAATCAAAATTTCGAGATAGCCATTTTGTTCAGCGTAGTTGATTTCCAGATAGAAAATATATTTTTGAGGAGGACACTCCCCCACAACCCTCAGGGCATGGGTTTTAAGTTACGCCATGGGGGCATATAAGGTTTTTATCGAAGGGGTTGTCTTAGAAACTTCAAAAAAATGCTCATTCGATTGGAAATTCAAAGAGCTAGTGCCGTTTTTTAATAGTCGAAAGTGATTGGAGGGCATCTATCCCTCCCACGCTCATCATTTCCCCAAACACATCCAATCAAAATTTTCAGATAGCTATTTTATTCAGCGTAGTTGATTTCCAGAAAGAAAATATGTTTTTGAGGAGGACACTCCCCCACAGCCCTCAGGGCAAGGGTTTTAAGTTATGCCCTGGAGGCATATAAGGTTTTTTAAAGAAGGTGTTGTCGTAGAAACTTAAAAAAAGCTCACTCGATCGGAAATTCAAAGGGCTAGTGCCCTTTTTAATAGTCAAAAGTGATTAACTAGCCCCCCACACCCATCCTTCCCCCAAACACATTCAATAAAAATTTCGAGATAGCCATTTTGTTCAACGTAGTTGATTTCCAGGTAGAAAACATATATTTGAGGAGGCCACTCCCCCACAACCCTCAGGGCAAGGATTATAAGTTATGCCCTGGGAGCATATAAGGTTTTTATTGAAATCTTTGTCGTAGAAACTTGAAAAAGGGCTCATTCGAATTGAAATTCAAAGTGCTAGTACTCTATTTAATAGTCGAAAGTGATTTGAGGGCAACTAACCCCCCTAGCCTAACCTAACATAAACCAGACACGACACACACAACAGAGACAACACACACACACACGTAACACACACAAAGACGACACACACACAGAGAGGACAAACACACAGAGACGACACACATACAGAGAGGACACACACATAGAGATAATACACATAGAGGTAAGGTTTTTACTGAAATCTTTGTCGTAGAAACTTGAAAAAAGGGTTCATTCGATTTAAAATTCAAAGGGCTAGTACCCTTTTTAATAGTCGAAAGTGATTTGAGGGCAACTAACCCCCTCTCACGACCACCTTTTCCCCAGACACTTCCCCACAACCCTCAGTGCAAGGATTTTAAGTTATGCCCTGGGGGCATATAAGGTTTTTATAGAAGGCGGTGTCGTAGAAACTTCAAAAAAGGCTCATTCGATTGGAAATTCCGATATAAAATATGTTTTTTGAGGAGGACAATCCCCCACAACCATCAGGACAAGGGTTTTAAGTTATGCCCTGGGGGCATATAAGGTTTTTATAGAAGGCGGTGTCGTAGAAACTTCAAAAAAGGCTCATTCGATTGGAAATTCCGAGGTCTAGTGCCCTTTATAATAGTCGAAAGTGATTTGAGGGCAACTACCCCCCCCCCCCTCACGCCCACCTTTTCCACAAACACATCCAATCAAAATTTTTAGATAACCATTTTATTCAACGTAGTTGAAAGTTTTGGAAATTATGTCTTTAAGGCTGACAACCCCTCCCCCCACAGCCCTCAGGCCAAGGGTCGTAATGCCCTGGGGGGCATATAAAGTTTTTATTGAAAGCGTAGTCGTAGAAACTTCAAAAGGGCTCATTCAATTGGAAATTGAAAGGGCTAGTGCCTTTTTTAATAGTTGAAAGTGATTGGATAGCGACTAACGCCCCTCTCACGCCCACCATTTTCCCAAACACATCCAATCAAAATTTTGAGATATTCATTTTGTTCAACCTAATTATAAGTTCTGGAAATTAGGTCTTTTAGGATGATAACCCCCTCAGAGTCCTCAGTGCAAGGGTTGTAAGTTATGCCCTGGGGGCATTAAAGTTTATATCGAAAATATTATAGAAATTTCAAAAAGGGTTCATTTGATTGGAAATTGAAATTGCCCTTTTTAATAGTCGAAAGTGAGTGGGGGGTAATAAACCCCCTTTACGCCCAACATTTCCCCAGAAACATTCAATCAAAGTTTAGAGATAGCCATTCTGTTCAACATAGTTGAAAGTTCTGGAAATAATGTATTTAAGGATGACAAACACCCCGACAGCCCCAAGGGCAAAGGTTGTAGTTTATGCCCTGGGGGCATATAAGATTTTGTAGATAGAGTTGTCGTAAAACTTCAAAAGGGGCTTATTCAATTTGAAATTGAGAGGGCTAGTGCCCTTTTAATAGTCGAAAGTGATTGGAGCATAACTAACCTCCCTCTCACGCCCACCATTCCTCCAAACACATCCAATCAAAATTTTCAGATAGTCATTTTGTTCAACGTAGTAGAAAGTTCTGGAAATTAGGTCTTTGAGAATGGCCTTAGGGTAGGGTTTGTAATTTATGCCCTGGGTCATATAAGGTGCTTATAGAAAGCGTTCTTGTTTCCAAAAGTGCTCATTTGATTGGAAATCAAAAGGCCTAGTGCCCTTTTTAATAGTCGAAAGTGATTGGAAGGCTTGACATTTTTATAGTAAAGATCGATGTGGGTATAATGTATTATTTTTTGTTGTTGTTGTTGTTTAGACCAGGGCACCTCGTATCGAAGGAGTTGCCGTGAGAACTTTGAAAAAGGCTCATTCGATTGAAAATAGAAAGGGCTGATGCCCTTTTTAATAGTCGAAAGTGACTGGAGGGCAACTAGTCCCCCTTCCACTCCCATCCTTCCATTTGCCCATTATGTTTAAAAACTAAATGTTGCCTTAAGATTCAATCAAAATGGATTGTGATAATGCTAATTCCCAATAACGCATCTCAGCAGTATCCCAAGAACGACTGAAGGTATTATGTTCAAACTTTCGGGGCTACTTCTGCTCTTAAAATTTAACCAAATCAAAATAGCGTAAGTGTATCCAAGCAATCAAAGAAAGTAAACAGATTTGTTTGCGAATGGTATTAAGTTTTCCATTTCAGGTCAACTAGAGGAGGTATGAAACTAAATTAAACAGTACTGTCTGTGTCCAGGTTTTTAAAAGGGTGTATGTTGTTAAAAATTGCTGAAAATTTTTCTCTAGCATACAAATAGCAGGCCAAACTATAAAGTCTTAAAAACGAAAAGATTTAAAGTATCATTTTCTTTTTCCCTGAAAAGACTATGTCAATATAAAACGAAGAGAAATTAATTCAAAAAAAATTTTCTTTAAGATAAGTTTTTCAAAGAAAAGTAAAGAACTCAATTAACAAAAAAAGAGCAAAAATAAAATCAAAAACCCAAAACGAACAGAAATTACAATAAATAACCGAGTCAAACTCAAAACGAGCAGAAATTAACACAAGTTGTGCGCAAAACCCCTACGCCTTCCCAAGGCCAGAACAAAATTTGCACTTTACTAAAAAAATACAAATGAATGTGGATTGTCAGTTTAGTATACATATACTGATATTTAGTAATCAAAATGTTATTATTATTTGATTTATTAAAGTTATAAAAGTAAAAACATTTATATTTTTTCACTTATCTTGTAGAAAAAGTTTACAAGAGTAACACCTGAGCGATAACGCATGGCCATACATTGTTTGCAACAGCACAAAACAGGAGGGCTGTGCTGTGACTGGCACAAAAAAAAAGTATACGGCAAAGCTTAAGAGCTCTGTAACAAATGGCCATACATTGTTTGCAACAGCACAAAAGAGGAGGGGTGTGCTGTGACTGGCACAAAAAAATTACATGGCAAAGCTTAAGAGCTCTTATAACATATGGCCATACATTGTTTGCAACAGCACAAAAGAGGAGCGGTGTGCTGTGACTAGCACGAAAAAAGTATACGGCAAAGCTTAAGAGCTCTTATAACACATGTCCATACATTCTTTGCAACAGCACAAAAGAGGAGGGGTGTGCTGTGACTGGCACAAAAAAGTATACGGCAAAGCTTAAGAGCCCTTATAACACATGGCCATACATTGTTTGCAACAGCACAAAAGAGGAGGGGTGTGCTGTGACTGGCACAAAAAAGTATACGGCAAAGCTTAAGAGCTCTTATAACACATGGCCATACATTGTTTGCAACAGCACAAAAGAGGAGGGGTGTGCTGTGACTGGCACAAAAAAGTATACGGCAAAGCTTAAGAGCTTTTATAGCACATGGCCATACATTGTTTGCAACAGCACAAAAGAGGAGGGGTGTGCTGTGACTGGCACAAAAAAGTATACGGCAAAGCTTAAGAGCCCTTATGGTTGATAAAATTCAACCATCCGAATATTTTCAGTTGGTCACATCTAAGTTGGCTATGCGCTGGTATTCGGGTTATTTCTATTATCTTCCCTTTTCCTCAGCATCGGCACTGATAACATGGCTTTTATTATTATATCACCCAGGTTTACCAGTACTGAAGATAACTAAAAATCTATCACTCTTTGAACTTATCACATGCCTTGGCATATAAAACAGAAACTACTTATGAAACAATGAAGGAGCCTTTTTGTGGTTTCAAAATGGCAGTATAGCTAATATGAGGAGCATTTCACATCCCATGTGCTGAAGAGAAGGTGAAAAAATAACTAGTAAATCGGATTCGAATTTTAAGGGAGACGGTTTGGCCATGCAGTAGGCTATGAAGATAATATCCATTTTATGAGATTGAATTTAAAATTATTTCCCCAAAAACAAGTCTTTCAAAGAAAAAAAGCCATAAAAAAGAAGTAAACAGAAAATAAGAACATAAGACAACCAAAGTCATTTAAAATTTAAAATTCAAACAAAAATAAATTACCACCAATGAATGAATAAAAAGCAGGTGAACCAATGGAAAATGCAGGTGTTTGTGTGTGCCATAGGTAAGTGATTTGGCAAAACCCTAAAGAACCAGAATCAATTATAACAATTTCTCTGTTTAGTGTGTTCAAGACACCAAAACAAAATATGCTTTGTGTTCAAAAAAAAAATTAGTCTAGGCTGCTGAATTTTTGTCAGTAAAAATTAAATCATAAAATATCTGTAGTGTAAAATTTTATGATAAAAGCTCTATAATTACTGATAATGGAAAGAAAACCCTGGAAATCATCCAAATTAATTACGAGTGCAAATTGTTTAACCTAAGGTCAATCTATGGCTTTTTGGCTACACTTAAAAGAGTTTTTCAAAGCCTATTCCACTATTATCCTAATTTGATCTGACATTTTTGGATACACATACTTTAGACACAGAAGTCAAATATTCCAGTGAACTAACTAATAAATAAAATGGATTGCTTGTTTCGATAATTTTTTTCTTCGAAATTTTGTTAAACGCAAATGTCTCTCTCTCTCTCTCTCTCTCTCTCTCTCTCTCTCTCTCTCTCTCTCTCTCTCTCTCTCTCTCTCTCTCTCTCTCTCTCTCTCTCTCTCTCTCTCTCTCTCTCTCTCTCTGATAACCTTAATTGTTTTGAATAAGGAATAAAGTTAGATGAGTAATTTCGGATGATTTGCCTAAACTACTCATAGCACTCCAGGACGAAGGCAGAGAATCAGGAGATCAGTACCTGCCCTATGCGCAGTGGCGTAATTTTGTCAAAATCAGGGGGGGGGGCAAAGGTAAAGCCAATTTTCCCAATTCAAGTGAAAATAACAGTGAAAACTGCTCCATACAAAAAAGTAGAAGAGCTGCCATTCTTTGAAAAAATGAATAGGCACAATTAAAGCTAAACGGTTTAATTTTTCTAATATTCGTAAAATTATTCCAGCATTTCCTAGGAATGACCAATATAGTTTCACTGGGATTGCTCTTTTAAGCAAAAAACAATAGTAAAATTATTTAATAACAATCAATATCTTATTAAGGTTCTGGTTCGTCGGAAGGGTCAAGGGTGGTTTTAAGCACAACGGAACAAAAGCGTAATTCTCATTAATTCTTCCTAAGGATTGCATGTGTCCATTCCTAGCGTCACTCTCAAAAAGAGAGACCAATAGAGCTTCCTGAAATTATAAAATATATTTGTACAAAATTATACAATAGCTAAATTCAAAGAGCAGCAAAAAATAAATTACTGTAAAAAATCGACTTCAACCATGCCTAAATAATAAGAGGAAGGGGAGTTAGAAACAAAGAGAAGAAAGGATATAATAAAAATGAAAAATAAAACAAATAGATGAGAAAAAACGAGGATTTTGTCAGCCAGTTGCAAACTATAAAAACGAAAACAAACAAATATTTCGACAAGGACCTCCGCCAATTCGTCCTCAGTGCTCAGAAAAAAAACAAAAAAAATAAAGACAAAATCTAACTTTTTGAAGTGAACTCTACAACAAGAGAAAATTTACTGAATCAAAAAACCAGTCCGAATAATATAGTTAGAGGCACCCAACCTCCTGACATTGGTAAAGCGTTCGCCCTACCAGAGAAAAATAAAACACTATTCTGGTAAAAACATCTCTGATATTTATACCCTCCTCTTTAGAGAAAACTGCCACCCCTCTACAAAATAAATGATCGGTACTGAATACACCTATCATTTTAATCATATTTGACAAAGTAAATAGAGAAGTAAGATCGCAAAGAATGGGCTGTAGAGATTGCAAGCTGCTCAAATTTAAATAAATAACTAATTTGTTACAGTAACGAAATAGCTGGCATAGTTCACATTTCAAGAGATATTTCCAGAATACGCAAAAATTAAAATCTATTTTTGACCGAAAATTATAACTGTTTTTGCATTACGCACTTTTACCATATTTTAAAAGTTTAATGGTAAAATGGTGGTAATGATGGTAAAAATAATATGACTAACAAAAAAACAAAAATTTGTTTTTGTTTCTGAAAAAAAAGACTACCAAGTTTTCTAATTAGTTGACAAAACTTGGATACTAACACAGATTTTTCAGGAAACTGAATACCGTTTTTTATGACGAAAAATTTAATTTAATTAAATTTAATTCACAGTTATGTATAATTGGAGAAGCTGATGGCGGAAACCCAATTCGTTTAGATTAATATGATTATTTTTTTAACCAGCTAGATAGTTTTAAATAATAGGCAAAATAACCCTTGATGACACATGTTTTTAAATTCATTTTAAGATACACGTTTTCAAAAACTACTTATACAAAGAAATACGTTTCATCGTTTCCAGTATAGCATTATAACCCTTTTTTTTACCAACAGTAGATATAGGAATAAATTAAAGAAGTTTATATTATATAGATAAATTTATTTATAGATTCTTTTACCTAAAATTTTATAGATAAATATATAGATAAACTTGGCGAATGCCAAGTTTCAAAATATTATATATAGATTGTTTTACCTAAAATTTTATAGATAAATATACAGATAAACTTGGCGGATGGCAAGTTTCAAAAATAAGAAACGTGTAAAAAATAGATTATATAGATAAATTTATATTCAGATTCTTTTACCTAAAATTTTATAGATAAATATATAGACAAACTTGGCGGATGCTAAGTTTCAAAATAAGGAACGCGTGTGAAATAAATTATATAGATAAATTAAATACCATAATAAATTACATAAGTTTATATTATATAGATAAATTTATATATAGATCCTTTTACCTAAAATTTTATAGATAAATATATAGACACACTTGGCGGATGCCAATTTTCAAAATAAGAAACGTGTGTGAAATAGATTATATAGATAAATTAGATACCATAAAAAATTAGATAAGTTTATATTATATAGATAAATTTATATATAGATTCTTTTACCTAAAATTTTATAAATAAATACATAGATAAACTTGGCGGTGCCAAGTTTCAAAATAAAAACGTGTGTGAAATAGATTATATAGATAAATTAGATACCACAATAAATCAGATAACTGTAGATAAAGTAGATTTAGGAATAAGCTCCTATAAAATAGATCGATTTTAATTTTTTAAATCACTGATTAAATTTACATGACAACAGAATATTCATAAAAAGAAAATTGATTTATATGTATATATATTTTATAAATTTTAAGGTATATTTTAACATGCGTTTTTATCAAATTCAATAAAATGGGTAGCGAACCTTAAATACCATGGACATTAAAATGAAACCTGATTCTCTAGACTGATTAACCAGAAAATTAGAAAACCGTATACGTCTTAAAAGAAAAAAAAATAGGAAAACCCCGAACTCAATTTTTTATGAAAAAGCCTAACATATGCAGTTAGGTATTACGCTTAGCGGACGCCAAGTTTGAGTGAAAAATCAGCAGAGAATGAGCGAAAAGAATATGTTAACATGGAGCTGTAGAAGATGTAACTTCCCTGATTGCCACAATCAAAGAAAAACACTGTCATAAATCTGAGCTATACACTAATATCAATATTATTAAAATATTCAAGATTAATCGCTTCAAGATTAGGACTCTCTTTCTTAAGGCTGTTTTGTGAGCAGGGCAAGGTAATGTAAAGGGATCCACTAGGTTGTTCTTCAATGACATTGACATACACAATGAAAATCGTGGATCCAGGACGCTACCTGGGGAAAACCTGTTTCTACTAGATGTTTATAGACTATAAACCGTCAAGACAATCTTCATACAACGATTAAGTAAGAAATTTTCAACCACAACACAGTCGGTCACAGATTTCATAGACCTTTAGACTTTTTAGCAGGCAGCTATGCCAAACTCAATCGGAAGAGCGTTACCATATGTCACATTCCTGAGTCGGAAGCTCAGTTCACCTCTGAGATACTTGAAAGTGTCGCAGTGGAAATGCGCTTGAAGGCATTCCCAGTGTTGAAGTGAAATATGTATAGGACTAAACGAAATATTCATTGGAAAACCATCTGGTTTGAGGAAAGGGGCAACGCCAGCGGTTTCAAAATCATAGGTCAAAAAATCGAGAGCAAAAGATACGTCGGAACGAGAGATGACAAAACTCTGGCCTGCTCAGCACAGTAGTGGTGTAGCAAAATATATAGGATATCATCTAGGCCGGAAAAACCGGTCGTTTTAAGGCTCCACAAAATGTCGAATATTTCATTGTTTGTTCTGTTTATTTATAGTCACCTTTCATCAAGATTGTCGAAATGCAGAGAAGACTTACGTCCGTTAATAAATTTCGTTTTGAATTTGATAACACCAAATGTTTCTGATTTGCTCTCACGACTATTTATTAACCAGATGAAATTTAAACCAGGCTTTACCTTGATAATATACGAACGACTTGCTTTGACAGAGTGTGTATTGCCATAGTCAAATATGGCCTGGTGGTGCTGTTCTACAGTTTATCAGCGTCTTCCGTTAGGAAGACACTCCAGTGCAGGGAAGCAAAGGTATTCGCCACTCTAGGGTTCTCGTTCATACTGCCAAGACGTTTACCAAAAGTCAACCTGGTCCACAGCTTCTCTTGTCTGCCAGTGAAAGATACTTTATTGAAAAAACTAATTTGGCAAAGTCTAACACCTCTAGAAACAGAAATTGCATTCATTAAATCAGGAACGGAAAAAGAATCCTGCATTCACCCTGAGCAAAGGTCATGATGACCCTCTTGAAAAAGCATGGGACCCAATCCAGGAAGTACCTACCACACTCTAGCTCATCAAGCAGGGTTGCCAACCGGGTCATCAAGCAGGGGGGTCAACAACAACACAACTAGGCTACAACGGGAAGGTGGCTTTGTTAGAAAGTTTGGACAAAAAACCTAGCAAGCAAAACAGAGATTTTTTCATGTTTTCGACCCCCCCCCCCCCTCACACATAAGTCCTATGACAAACCTCCGTCTATGTGGCTTAGAACGATGTGGAAATATGGTTCCTTAACCAATTAAAAGCTCATCCTTGCTTATATGAGCTCTAAGGTGTGTAAATAAATGTGTTGTAACTTTTGCTTACCTGAACATAATTCTTCGATTGCGAGGGTAAAAATTCGAAAGACATGCCACCTAACGTTGCTATCATTTTACCATCCCTAACTTCCAATTCACCGGCTATCACCATTTTCTCTTTCGGCCAATCAAAAGGTAGTATATCAGGTAATTGTCCAAGAATTAAATTAGTCATTTCTGATTTTTCTTCCACTGCTCGTTCTCAACTATTTCTTTTTTTACATAAGCTTTTTCCACTTTCACATTCTCTTCAGCAGTAGGCGAGAGAGAAATCTTTTCATCTTCACATTTCAAGTCCTCCTTCAGGTCGAGTTTTGGTTTTGGTTTTCGTTCTACATCGGTACTACCCAATATAACAGGATACTCAGACGGTTCATCAATAACGTTCAAATCTATCTCTGATTCATCGTATGCTGATATAAATTTCTCACGCTTCTTGACAGTCTTTCTTTTCAGAGAGGCAGCTTTGCTGACAGCTGATGCAGTGGCGTATCTTTCTTTTCTATTTGAGCTATCTGATACACCTTGGGAAAATGTTCCAGATACCTTAAAAAAAACAAGAACTGAGCTCTGAGTTTTCCAGATGTCGCGAGAACTGAGTCCTTTAGTTGTCAAATTGATTAACTTCTTAAAACAGAAGACAGTGACGTATTACGCACCTTAAATCAGTTTGGAAGAAGGAACCTGACTTAATAATATACCTACACCTTTAAAGGCATTTTAGTTGTAACAAAATAAAATAAAAAATTTGAAACAAGAAATATGACACTTAAATATACAGTATTGACATAATGCAATAAATACCGTTAAGCTATATTGTTTAAAAAAAAAATTATGATGCAATTTAAAAAAAGAATATTATTGTTGTTTTCCTACTTCGTTACTTGATTTTAGGTATGTTAAATAAAACTTTTTTAAATAAAACTGATTTTAGGTGCGAATACGCTATATCCTTAATGCTATTAATATCCTTATTGCTATTATATCCTTATTGCTTGTCAAAACATGCTTACATTTTAAAAAACAGTCTCCAATTAGATATTGCTAGACTGTCAACTAACAGGTGTATAACCGTTCCCAAATCAAATTCAAATATAAGCCTTCTGAGGCCAGTGTTAAGACAATTATTTCTGGGTTGAAACCAATGTAAAGTTTTCTGAGGGTGTATCTCATTTTAAAATAAAATTAAACCACTTGAAACTAAAATGCATATTCATAATCTCATCACTGTTATAAATTTTCTTGAATTACTACAATTACTACTACTAACAACTCACCGCAGCACCAGGCCACTTGGGGCCAACACAGCTACGCACGCTCCTCCTCCATCCCAACCTATTCAAAGCCTCCTTTTTTACACCCTCCCAGGAAGTTCTCATTTCCTTTAAATCTTTCTTTATGACATCCTCCCGCCCTAGACGAGGACAACCTGCTTTCCGTTTAGCCCTAGACAGTTGGCCGAAAAGGACAATCTTCGGCAATCTGTCATCCTTCATCCACACAACGTGTCGTAGCTCCCTCAACCTTTCTTTCATTATAGCCCTAGGAAGCAGTATTGAACCACATTTTTCGTACAGCCATCTGTCTGAAATAAGCTCAGTCAGCCGGGTACCCAGAACAACCTATAAGCAATTTCTCTGGAAAACATCTAGCAAATCTTCATCCACTTTTCGGAGCTCCCATGCTTCAGAGCCATAATTAACCACTGTCATCACTGTAGCATCTAATATTCTAATCTTGGTTTGAACACTTATCTTCCTATTCTTCCAACCTTTTTTTAACTGAAAAAAGTTGCTAGCCGCCAAGTAAACTGGCTTTTCTACTTTTTACATCTTCATTGCTCCCCATCTTTACTAATAATACTACCAAAGTACCAGGTAAGTGAAGCTGTCCACTTGATCAATCTTTTCGCTACCCAACGTCACCTTTTCATCTTCGCTTATTCCTAGCTTCGTCCCCTATCTTGAATTGATTGGATTAGAAGGTAAAGATTTCAGGTAATAGGACTAATTTTACACGTTTATGCGACTAGAACGCTGAATAATATGTACTCAAGAATTACCAAATTAGCAGTGGTTTAAGATAATATCGCCAGAATCTTCTGCTTATCTTCATTTGGGGTTCCTAAGGGTTTATACAAGTGTATGAGACTAGAGCCCACACTTCTGAGTTCCCGCAGATTAAATCATTAACAAAGTCTTAACCCACTTAACTGGCTTTATCTTTAACTATAGACTCCAAATTTAATTGATTTCACCATAACTACTGACTCTGAAATTAACGTAATTTTACCTATTGCCTTTAATTTTACCTAATCTCGCTTTAATTTTACATGACTTTTGATTCCACTTGAAATTTTAACGAACTTCATTCTATTAACTTTAACTATTGATTTAACTTTATCTTTAATTGTCGATTTACTTGAAAACTACAAAATGTCTACACCCCAGATTTTTTTTTTTTTTCTACCTATGATGGGCTGAAAATATTCCTTAACGACATAAACGTACAACGTAAAAACGTACAACAATGTAAAAACGTACGACGCTACAATGCTGAAGATAGAATGGTCGTAGAATTCACAAATTCAATCAAAATTCGTCAACAAGAATAAAAAGAATTCAGTGCAAATTACATAAAACTTACATAAAAATGAGATGAAATAGAACAAAGTAGGTTACTTGCATCTTTCTGCGAAAAAGAATTCCCATTTCCAATCACAAATGATCATCAGTGTGATTTAGGATTGTAGAATTAGAATGACTCTTCAGCTCTGCTCCTTCAATGCAGCTTCAATAATCAGTGATCAGACACATCAATAAAATGGGGAATTAGCCCCCTAGATTGCCCCCCCTGTTTTAAAATACCTTTTTTGTATTTTCATTGCAAAGTACCTTTTTGGGGTAACTTAATATACATCAATCAAAAAAAAAAAACACCCTCCCCTGAATTTTGAAATGTACATTCCCCCCTCCACACAAATAAATTTTCGTGAATTGACATCCCTGTCTGTGACTGTTTTTTTTTATCATTTATTTAATTTAATGTAATGTATATATATATATGTATATATATGTGTATATATATATATATATATATATATATATATATATATATATATATATATATATATATATATATATATATATATATATATATATATATATATATATATATATATATATATATATATATATATATATATATATATATATATATATATATATATATAATATATATATATATATATATATATATATATATATATATATATATATATATATATATATATATATATATATATATATATATATATATATATATATATATATATATATATATATATATATATATCCAAACACATGACGACACAAACTAAGCCTCATACACTTAGTTAGTGTTAAAATTAATGTCAAACAAAAATTAAGCTTACACTTCGGTCAGAAGACTCACTTGGCCAAAATAAAACAAAAAACCATTTTTAATTAAATTAATGAACAAAGATATATGATTAGAGATAGCATATCTTTGCACTGTGGGAGGATATTTACAGTGCAGGATTGTAGCATAGGCTCTCCCACCTGCTCCTTCAGTGCAGCTTCAAATATAATTTTCAAAATAATTTAGATGATTAGAGGTAGCATATCTTTGCACTGTGGGAGGATCTTTACAGTGCAGGATTGTAGCATAGGCTCTCCCACCTGTTCCTTCAGTGCAGCTTCAAATATAATTTTCAAAAATAATTTAGATGATTAGAGGTAGCATATCTTTGCACTGTGGGAGGATCTTTACAGTGCAGGATTGTAGCATAGGCTCTCCCACCTGCTCTTTCAGTGCAGCTTCAAATATAATTTTTCAAAACTAATTTAGATGGCTTAGAGGTAGCATATCTTTGCACTGTGGGAGGATCTTTACAGTGCAGGATTGTAGCATAGATTTTTCAGGTGCGCTTCAAATATAATTTTTCGCCTGCAATCAAGGCTGTATCCAGGGGGAACAAAAATGCATATAAACAGATTTTGTGGTGCGTTTTTAAATTTTTTTTTTCGTGTAGCCCCCTCCCCTTGCCCCCTCAAAGAAAAATACCACCACTGAACAAAAATTCTGGCAACGTCCTTACATGCAATAATCTTTCTGTTGTTACAGCTTGCTGTTAGCCCTGAGCATCATACAAACTTTCCTCATCTCAGAGATTTTTACAACAAAAATCATGCATAATTGAAAAAAGCCAACAGTTCGTGGTAGCGAATAGTAAGCTGGGAGTGACTCGGCTCAATAGTAATCGAAGCTCTAAAAAACATCAAAAGAATTGGCTTATTATGATTTTTCCAAATAAATAAGATTCATGAAGTTTAGTGTTACCCATCAAAAGCTACGAGCCTGAGAAAATTTGCCTGCTTTTTGAAAAGGGGGAGATACCCCCTAAAAGCAAAGGAATCTTAGTGGAAATCACACCTTCAGATTCAGAGTATTAGAAAACCCTACTGTAGAAGTTTCAAGCTCCTATGTTCAAAAACGTGGAATTTTGCACTTTTGCCAGAAGAAAGATCATGGATGTGTGTTTATTATTTGTTTTTTCCAGGGGTGATCGTATCGAACGGAAATTAAAAATCCTGGTGCCCTTTTTTTAAGTGACCAAAAAGATTGGGGGGGGGGCAACTATCCCTACTCCAGAACCCCTTTTCCCCCAAAGTTGTCCGATCAAAATTTTGTGATAGCCATTTTTTATCAGCATAGCTGAAAAACCTATGTCTTTATGGGTAACATGACCCCGCACAGCGCATGAGGAAAGTGCTGTAAGTTATGAGATTTGCCCATTGCTTGCGTATAATATTTGTTATTGGGAAGTATGCAGAAATTTTTCGGGGGGGGGGGGGGGGGGGTGATTTTGTGCTTTGGGTTTTCTATGGGGAGAATTTTCCATGAGGAGGGAAATTTCCGGGGATAAACTTTCCAGGGAAAACTTTACACTATGGGGATTTGACAGAATTCATACATGAAATTCTTTTTATTTGTCTTATCTTCTCTTTGCCAACTCAATTTTGCATGTGAAGATGTTCCAGGGACATTGTTTCGGGGGAAATTTTCAGTGGGTCTAGATTTCCGGGGAAACATTTCACGAAATGGGGGATTTCCGAAGTGATCGAAAAAACAATTAGAACGTAAATTCTTTTTCTTAGTCGTCTGCAAGAAATTTTACGGAGGGAGGGGGGGATTTTCAGGAGGATGGAATTATCCGATGGGAATTTTACGAGATGGGGGGGGGGGGGGGGTACGTGGGAGAAATTTTCCACGAAGGAGTTTCCCGTGAAGGGAGAGAATTTTTCATGGAGGGTGAGCCAGATTTACCAGCATTATTTGAAAAACGAACAGAAATTAAATAAAAAACCTAGTGTTTTCAGCCAAAAGTAAGGAGCAGCATTAAAACTCAAAACGAACAGAGATTTTTCCGTATATGAAGGGGTTGCCCCCCTCCTCAATACCTTACTCTTTGTGCTGAAGTTTAACTGTTTGTCCCAGAATAGGAAGATTTTGTCCAAGAATAGGAAGCAACCCTTTCATATACGGAACAATCTCTGTTCGTTTTGAGTTTTAATGCTTCTCCTTACTTTTGGTTGAAAAAACTTGGTTTTTATTTTTTAATTAATCAAGAAAAATAATATAATTAAGAATATAGCTAATTGAGATAATTAAGAATATAATCAAGATAATTAAGAATATAAACAATACCAAATAGACACAATGTGATTTTCAAAACACACAAAGCGTAATCCACGATACAAGGTTGTTTTTATAGTTTATCTACCAAGGTATTTGTCTATTAATATGGATTGTACGCTATTTAATGAGGATTAGAATTTACTTTTCAAAATTATAATAGTTAGGTTTGTTTCCAAAATATATGTTATACAGCGCCATATTGTGGCAACAATATACTTATTAGTTGGACTAGCCAAACTAAGGGCGTATTAAGGATTTTGTTTAGGAGGAAGGGGGTTGGGGTGGGTTTTTTTCGGGTGGAATGTACAAAAACAAGTTACAAAACGAAACATAATTAGTGTATTTGTATTTTATTTTTTTTATTTTTTACGAGACGAACAAAAACTTCGAAGGGGAGAGGGGTTAGCCCATGGAGGCGGTAATCCCTACCCCCAAGATACAGCCTTAAGCTAAACTCAAACCAAGTAGAGAGGCCTAAATCAGGTTTCGAATAAACACTTGACAAAATGAAAACGAAAACTTACCTCTTCGTATCTATCATTTGCTTTGAATTTGTTTGGAAAACCCTTTTCAATTTTTTCCTTTTTTACTTTTGGTTCTCTGAAAAGAAGAAAAAGAGTTTAAGATAAATCAACACTGTCTATCTCAGCTGCGCCAATGAGTTTTAAACCAAGGAAAATTAGGCCGTTTCAATGAAATTAGGGTAGGACCCGTGTGGAATGCAAATGAACAATTTTACTTGACAAATTTGGCTCTACAGACAAACTAAAAAAAATGAAGAATGTTGAATTAATAAAACAGTACAGGTACTACTCTGTTCCCACGACCGAAAAATATATTTCACGTGTTACCAACCCAAGGTGGAGGGGGGGGGGGGGGGGCGGGGCAAAACTCAAAAAAAGATAGACAAAACATATGAAAAATATAAAGAAGTTAAGAAATATCGTAAACATTTTGAAATTTCAACGAAAAGGGGGAGGGATGTGTACGAAGAAGTCCCGTATTGTTCTCAGGTACATTTAAAAATGATATAACATTTATTTTACAAAGTATGTGAGTAAATCTTTAATTATTTCTTTAATCATTTGTCCATATTAAGACAGAAAAAATAAATGTCTTAATAAAAGGTGTACGTAAGACGTTTAGAGACTAAATTGATAAAAGACCACTGAAAAAAAAAAGGAAAATTCCAAATAGAAATAAGTTTCTAAAAGACTGCGTTTCTTGCTCATGAAAGGCTAGTGCCCCCTTTGAACAGAAATAAAGAAAAACTGACCAGTAATATGTGAAGTTTTTATTGCCACCTTATGTTGTCATATAGAGTGTTCATATTGCATAAAGAAAAGCATCCTTCCTTTTCTCAGGAACAGCAGAAACTCTACGTCTTTGATTCTAGAATAAATTCCTCACTTGAGCCACGGCTGCTCACCCAACTCTGCAGGGTGACAATCTGCATCGACAAGCAGGAGAAGGTGTTCTTCTGAGAAGCAATACGCATAGAATATATAGCAGCGAATGCCCAAATGCAGTCGCTAAAGTGTTTAACTTGTGTCTTTTTGAAAGTTATGATACTTGTAGAAAAATTCGCAAACGCCGTGCACTCAGCTCAGATCGCTGCTTAAATGCCTTCCAGTTCTTGCAAATGAAGATTTTTTGTGAACAATATACAATTTATATTGTTCATCACAGCAGATACAGTAGCTAAGCAGTATTGCAAGTGGTCTCAGGCTGTTTTTGGCCGCGAAGGTGTTATATTTGACACTGTTATCGAAAGGCAGACATCAATACACAAATCCAAACGAATTTCCTTTGAATCACAAGCTATACTCCCGAGTTCACTTGATCAATAATCACCAGACACAACATCCACATGTTTTCTTTTGCTGAAGTTGATCAGCTTTGGACAAAAATTTATATTCATCAATATAATCAGCCATTGATCCATTTGTTATTTGCATTTAATCTCACTCTAGTGTCACATCCTAATAGCTCCTCCTCGTCAATCCAATGCTCTTCAATCCCTTTTTCTTCTCTCATCTTTTGAATATACCTGATACCTTCGTCCAATAAAGGAAACTTTGATCTCTGAAGGAAACTTTGATCTCTCAATGAAAGAAACTTTGCAGGGAACAAGACTAATGATTTTCGACTATAGCATCTCGCTCATGGAATTGAACAACAACATGAAATCTTAATAATGTGTCAAACGAGAGAAGGACCTGCAATAGACTCCAATTCATCAAAATATTCAATGATCTCCTTAACATGATCTTTCTTTGATTGACCATAAGTTGCAACAGCATAAAATATGTCCTGTAGCTTTAATTAGTACTTCCTGATTGCACTGGCGGATACTAAATACCCCCATACAACTACTACTACTACTAACAACTCACCACAGCACCAAGCTACATGAAACCAACACAGCTACGCATGCTCCTCTTCCATCCAAACCTATTCAAAGCCTCCCTCTTTACACTCTCCCAGGACGTTCGTATTTCCCTTAAATCTTTCTTTATGACATCCTCCAACCCCAACCACGGACAACCTGCTTTCCGTTTAGCCCTAGACGGTTGGCAGAAAAGGACAATCTTCGGCAATTTGTCATCCTTCATCCACAGAACGCACCCTAGCCATCTCAACTTTTCTCATTATAGCCTTAGAAAGCAGGATTGAACCACATCTTTCGTACAGCCTACTGTTAGAAATTCGTACAGCCTACCCAGAATGTTCCGTATGCAATTTCTCTGGAAAAAATCTAGCAAATTTTCATCTGCTTTTCGGAGCACCCATGCTTCAGAACCATATATGACACTGTCACCACTGTAGCTTACAATATCCTAATTTTGTTTTTGCAGACTTATCTTGGTATTCTTCCTAACTTTTTTTAACTGTGAAAAAAACACCCTGAGCCTTGGCTATTTTATTTTTAACATCTTCACATCTCTCGCCAGCTTTACTAATGATACTACCAAGGTAAGTGAAGCTTTCCACCTGATCAATCATCTCGCTACCCAAACTCTTTTTTTCATCTTCATTTATTCCTAGCCTTAGCGATTTAGTCTTCTTAACATTAATTAGTCCCTATCCAACATTGGTCAAAAATTTGTCAAAAAAATGTCTCGTATCGACTTTTGTCTTCCCATTAATTTTGTCTCTCCTCCTCCAATAATGGAGGAGGCCCCCAATTATCCTTTCTAAGTCATGTTTGCATGCTTATTTCCACGCTAAGTGGTTCCACTTCCCCCTTTTTTTTAGAGAAGTTGGAGGACTATGGTCTAAAAATGTATGTTATGAACAATGTAGGTCTCGTCCCCTCTAAATTTGAACTGTATGTGTCTATGTAAATGCACCTCGTCGTGACCAAAAAAGGGTGAATGCTGCACATGAAAAATTTCAAATGAGAGATAAAAACAAGGTTCACATGGCACCAGTTCAACAGATTATACAGGGAAACATCTGCAACAATTACAACTGGTCCCTGAACAACATTGCTTTGCTTGGCCATGTAATTACGTTACACAGCCTTTGAGCTAAATGGGCTCAAATATTTATCCCCAGAAGGGCTAGTTTTCCTTATATTCTATTAAATGAATCTATATTTGCAAATGCCATGTATGGATTACATTCTAACTTATTTTCAAAAAAAGAAATGCATGATACACCCTTTTGTTCTTGGCCTGATAGCATGCATAACTAAACTTCTTAACGTCAACATTTTCCCCGCAAACGACTTTGTTACTTTGCCATGGCTAGAGTAATAAACATCCCCCGTCTGCTCTTACTGTCAAATGATATATTCTAAAGGTCAGTTTTCCCTTGCAGGAAACTTGTTTGTTACCCATCCCTTAAAATTATGACTGCACAAACTGATTATAGTGAGAAAAATAATAAAATTCTGAAAAACAGACCTTCCTTTTTTCTTTGCTTTTTCTATATCAGTGACACGGAGATTAGCCGCTGCTTTGTTTATCTTCAACATACTCTTCTTTCCTGAATTCGAATCAACTGGCAGCAGTGTTGAGAGTAAAGAAGTGCTGGTCTTCAAAACGGTTGTTTTGTCATTTCCTGAAACTGAGCAAATGCAACTTGTAGCAAAACCATAAGTCACATATAGCATTCAACTCCTACCTGTGCATAAGAGTATTGCTTGGAAAGCACTAATAGAGTCTACAGAAACAATTACCCATGTTTTTTTTTGTTTTTTTTTTTTTTTTTTTAATGCAAACCACAGCTAGTAATAACTGAAAATTTAAAACGTTTCGAAAACAGTGTTTATAAAAAAAAAAAAATTATTAAAAGTTGACAAATTTACACTGTAGTAGGTATACCCTATTTGTGTGTCAGAGCTTGGAGATCAAATGGAGCTTCAGGAAAAGCTTTCTTCTTTTTGGGAGGGATTTAGAATTTTGTGGTAGGGGGAAGGGGGCAAATAATATTTCTCCAGTCCTCACAAAACAGCATTCACTACAGGTTTTTACTCCATTTTTTTCCTGTAATCCAACAGGATCTTGAACTAGGTAAACATAATACTGGTATTTACCATGTTTTACAGCAGATTAAAAACTCGACTTTCATGGCATGCAGCCAAATTTCCAAGACATTCCAAGTCACACAGGTATCATTTATTCTCAATTGTTTCATGAGAACTGTTCAAACACTGCTGGTCTAAGCCTCTATACGTTTCTGTTTCAAATCCCCTGCTACAGTTTTTCCTCCCTGCTGCCCACACTCGACCAATTACTTAAGACTACCACTGAAAATTATTGATCACTGCTTAGTTGAGTGTAATATAACCTAACAAACAAGATAAAGAAAAGCTACTAAACTGCTTCAAGTCTCACAAGTTGAAGTCTATTGCCAAGAGCTTACTGAATCAAACCTATCTGATGAGTGAAGAGCTAAAAACTTTCATTCCAATGATTGAATTCTTATGGGCAAATCCCTATATCAACATCTCTAGGGTGACACCTTGGCAGGTGACTTAAAAAATGCTAGGAAATAAGAAGAGGAATAAATAATATAACTATTACAATCTGGAAAGTCATTAACACTGAGAACAGAACAAGAAGCTCTTTAAATTTTGATTCTTTCAATTTCAATGAATATATATATGCATATTCAAAAGTTTTTGATAACTTTTCTCTAAACCTTATTATCAGTGATAGGAATTTTTTGCATCATTATAATAATAATAATAATAATAATTTATTTTTGACCCACTATGCAGAAAATGAAGTGGAGTACACAAGAAAAGAGAAAAAAAGAGAAAAAAAAAAACCACAAAGATACATTTAGCAACAACACAATAAATAAATATTACACTCAATGCGCTGTGGCTACCCTGATAAGTGGGTGATTAACACCCAAAGTAGCATAAATGTTCTCTTGAAGACGGCTACTTTGTCTGACAAAACAATTTACAATATCCGGAGCGCCAAAAATCCGCATCATCTTTCTATTACTGTATCTGCGAGGCAGATACAATAGAAACTTGCAATATCTGAAATACATAATTCTAATATCCCTAATATCTCCTGGCTGAAACAGGATGTGAAGGCCAGCTGGGAACAAAACCGCAAGGTCACAAAAGCTCGAGTACAATTTAGCCAATGCTTTTCTGTTATATCTTCCCCTGTTGGGGACAATTTTGGCGTACCCCAGTTTCAGCTTCTCTTTAATATTACTCAATGCCCGGAAACGAAATAAGGTAAGCGATTTGCAAATATTGATCCCAAACCATCGGAAAGATTCAACACTTTTTACAGAAAATACGCCGCAATCAAGTGGCGTTGCTGAAGATTTTGAATTAAACACTAAATATTCGCATTTATCAGTGTTGAGGCTTAATCCGATTTCCCCATACAGCCGCGATACTAGTAGCACAGACTTCATTAATGTAAACTTTGACCTGCTAACAAGCAGAAGATCATCCGCACATGCAATATAGGAGACGTTTGACAACCCTGAAGAGTAAGAAAGCAGTATCATATTAAGAACATTCAATAAACAAGCTTTAAAAATATGAGGTGAAAGCACACCACCCTGACAGACCCCAGATCTAACTGGGATTTTGCCAAAGGCCCGGAACCCTGCCTCAACTGAATAAATGAATTCTGGTACCAAAACCGAAGTACACAAATAATTGAACTATTCATAACCAAACGTGTCAGGGAAAACCATGCCTGAGAGTGACAAACAGTATCGAAAGCTTTAGATAGGTCTAACGCACAAAAGTGAACTTCCGCTTTTAAACGATGTGCTTCTTGTAACACCTTTGCAAGTATACGGTGGGATGCTGGCATCCTATACGCGACTTAAAACCGAACTGATTGGCGTCATAATCCACCTTATCTTGAATAAATGGGAGCAATACATATTCAAATAGTTTGCTTAAATTACACACTACAGTGATAGGGCGGTAGGATCCACAATTAAGCGGATCCTTCCCTTGCTTCAGAAGAGAGGTAACAGTACCACACAGGAAAGAATCAGGCACTAGTGAGCTACTAACACACATCTGAAAAAGTAGTTGCAGATGGCTAATCAACTCGGGAGAATCGATTCTTAAATGTTTAACACAAATTCCATCCAAATCAACAGACTTAGATTTTAGTTTTTTAATGCTTTTCACAACAGACTTCCTTACCCTTATATCGGACGCTTCGCAAGTAAGATTTGAATTCAGATTTAGTTTTTCTTTTAATATTAAATACATGACCCGAAGTGGGGCGGCCACACGCATTCCATATCCGAAGCCACATTTTTGCCCGATTTTTAACAATTTTTAACTGAGGGTCCTCTTTCCATAAAGAACTTCTAGTTTTCGAACGAATACGCGAAACAGGGACAGCTATGGCCTCGGCATGTTTAAGGCAGGCAACAATCTGAGAATAGCAAGAATTAAGTTGTGATCGAGCATTAGGCGAGAGGACACTGGTACAAAGTAAATGGTAAGGAACTGTCACAGATGAGAGCAGAGTTGCCTAAGTACAGATATATAATGTCCAGTTAGCTTTATTCCATTCACGCTTATCATACCATTTCGTGCCCCGTACAGAAGATTTACACTGATTCAGGGCAGAAGAATGCGAAATAGAGACGGTAAGAGAGAGGGGGAGGTGATCATAATCTCTTTCTTCATCATGAACCTCGACACTCGAGCATATCACACCAGCCGAGCAAACACAGTGGTCTATATCAGACACACATCCACTATTATGAATATACGAAAAATTGTTTGCTAATACTGTCATAAAACCAATTATCAGTAGTCAAAGTGTATTATTCCGAATATAGTTGCCTCCAAAAACAAAATTGTTTAGTGTATTGATACCTAAAACAGAGGTCTTTTGACTAGAGATACAGTGAGTTAATGTAGAGATCTTAGTGGATAGATCTTCTGTATCTTAGTGGATAGTAACAGTGGAGATCTTAAGATCCTGTAATCAACAAATGCTTTGATTCATAATAATGAGGCTGGTAGTGGTTTCTTTTTAATTCAAAAAAAGAGGAAACAAACACAATAGCCCTAGATATGTAATTTGACCACAACAGCAGCTGAAAACCTTCAAAATGAGGTTAGAAGTCAAAAGCTGTGAGAAAGTTTTTCAGCTAGTTTTAAGGACGCTTCTCCTCACCTCTGTGTTATAGAGCCCTTGATGGTGGAAATATATAACTGTATAACTAGAATGATAAATTTTAACATTTCGGGTTAATTTTTTGGTAATGATTAAAGTTAATGAGACAGAATTTCAAATGTTCTGTATTAATCTAGAATTACCAGTATATTTGGATACATACAAGACTTTGGACTGGATATCTGTGATTTTTCCCGGAGATAGGGATGAGGTGTCTGGGTTTTTCCTATGGTAAGCTATGGCTAAAATCACCAAAGACTCATTTCATGTCCGTTTTTTTCCAGGGTAGGGTGTCTTTTATTTTAACTGATTTTAAAAGAGCAACTCATGTCAATAGTCCTCCTCCTCCCCATGTGCAGACATGCATATAGATAATTCCCTGTGTTAAATCTGTGGATTTATTGATGTTTTGCTTCACCTATTTTTGGGATCCAGCTCAAATTTTATTCTGTTTCAGCAAATTATTTCAGATACAAGTAAAAACTAATGTAATCTATGGAATCCTGTCATTATTTTGAAATTCTTTAAGGAATGAACTGTTGCCTGAATATTATTATTTGTATCTCTTAATTCACCCTCTTTATTTGTCTAAATCCATAATCTGTTTAAATATAGTCTGTGCTAGGCAAAAATTAGCAAAGTTCTGTAAGTACTACCGTACTACTACTACTACTACTACTACTACTAAAAACTCACCGCAGCACCAAGCGGTCTAAGGCCAACACAGTTACACACGCTTATCTCTATCCTAATCTATTCAAACCCTCCCTATTTACATCCTCCTAGCGATTTCTCTGGAAAACGTCTACAGATCTTCCTTTATTTTTCGGAGCGCCCATGCTTCATAACAATGCTCGACTACTGTCATCACTGTAACTTCCAATATTGTAATCTTGGCTTGCAGGCTTATTTTCCTATTCTTCTAAACTTTTTCCAACTGTGAAAAACTGTACCATGTACAATATTTACTTTATAATATGAAAAGTTTATTTCATTCTAAATACGCTTCCGATGCAAATCAAACCCCCTTAATTAAGCTTGGAAATCTGCCTTAAACTCTCATTTATTTATCAGCCAAATATCCCTTTAAAAAGTTCAAAGCAAAAGGTGATTAATTTCAAATACCAAGAACTTCAAGAATACTCTGTATAGATCCGCATTCTTTGTTCTACAAAACAAAGGAATCGCGAACATTTCCAAGCGCTTTTGACAGATCTGAAAAGCAGAAAAATACGGGTTTTTTGCAAGAACAATACTAATGAGATGGATTTGAATTTCGCAGGAGTGCTTTGAAATACATAGTGGGACATTGTTTAAAACTTAGTTTTTAGAAATTTAGAAGTACTCTCAGGAATGTGTATGTTTAATGATCAGAATATCGCGGAAAAAACCATTGGGTAGTTTTTTGGCCGCATAATGTTTGATTTTTGTCAGCATAAGAGTAAAGAGACGGGCCCTCCGTGGGGAGATGAACCAATCAGAAAATAGTGTTTATTGCTCAGAAGCAAACTTCGTGTTATGTGGTAGAGAAGAAGTGTTTTTCGATCATTATATTATGGGCATTCTGATAAAATCACTGTATTGTTGTCATTGCTGTACTTGCCTTTGCCTATTGAAGTTTGAAGCCGTATGTTTAATCATGTAAGTTTAATAAACCCATTACTTTTCTATTTTTACAGTCTTATTTTATATGTTCGTATCTGGATTTCAAGAGTAGCCCTCTAGTTCGTATATTATCCATTGGTACGCTCCCAGGAATCTGATGACCTATGAAGAATGTCTACGGCGCCTATTTGACTAGCTCCCTATCTCAAACTCCCCCCATATCATTTGGTGTAGTTTAAATGCCACATTTGGCAGAATCAAAAGGTAATATTTAGCACGGTTGTAACTTCGGATTGAAGCCTCTCTGATCAAGTTGGTCATTTCACAAGGAAAATCAAATTCAGTAATTAACCTATTTTTATATCTCCCAATAAAGAGTGGTACATTTCCTTAACGCCACAGATAACAACCATAACTTTTCATTAACGCCACAGATGGCGCGGCCGTAAACTTGGATGAAGTATACGAACTAGTTAGGCTAAAGATTTCTCAATTTAAAATATTTACTAGATACAGACCTATAACAAAATTTTTTTTATTATTATATATGTCTAAGCCTATTACCGCTAGGCTACAATAGGGACACCCTTTTAAAATATCTCATAGGAGATAATAGATTTCCCAAACAAGTTAAGTAAAAGTGATTTATTTCAGTGAATAATTCCACTAATTAAACAAAAAAAAAAGCCATCCCTGCGTTATTAAGTCATGGCGGAGGAATTAAGTGCATTATTAATTGCCCAAAATTAGTTGCAAAAAATGTAGAATTAACCAAATCTATTCCACAATATGACGGGCAAACGGACATTGACGAATTTAATATACAATTAGCACAATTCGTAGAGTTAACTAGAACCGACCTGAAATCTTTAATATGTATGCTTCTTCTAAGGCTAAAAGGGCAGGCATTAACTTTTGTAAAACAAATAGAACAGACCGTAGGAGAAAATAATAATTTGCCGATAAACACAATAGAAAAACTATTGACGGCATTTAAAGACAGATTTGTTGAGACGAGCTCAACAAACAAACTTAAGCATGGAATGGTATGTTTTGATCATACACAGAACGTACAAGAATATCTAAATAACATACGAATCTCAGTAGAAGCAAAGTACGGCCAAGGCTCAGGAGAATTATACGAAAAAATTATACTAAATGCATTTTTGCAAGGCCTTCCTCCGAAATTATATAGGATGGTAATTTCAAAAAATATCCAAACACTTGATCTTGCAGTACAGGAAGTAGGGCGAATGATTGAAATTGATACAATTGTAGCGAATCATAGTAAAACAAAAGTAAATAACATAAGCGAATCAAAAACAAGCCTAACCTACAAGGGTGATCAAGAGCACCCAAATTTCTTTTCAAGAGATAAATCCCCAATACCACAAAGAACCAGAACACAAGAAACCGCCAGGCAAAAAACAGTACGTTTTCAGCCTATGAAACCAAACATTTATAAAAGTAACCCAATAATAAGATGTTACAACTGTAATCGAGTTGGACATATCGCGAAAGAATGTCGTTTTAGAAATGGAATGGCAACATCATTTAATGATGAAACCACCAGAAATACACATATTATGGAAATGATTTGTTCGGGAGAACAAATTTAACTACCAAAGGCGCACAAGGGTACACACAGGACGCAATATTCCCACAATACCCTCAAGTCCGCCTCAAGTGTTTGGTCAAGAGTTGGAATATTTCAATAGTGTTTGGTTGTGGTATACCTTGTCACATGTACACACATGTATACACATGTACACACATGTGCTTATCATGAGTGCTCATGATAAGTTAACCTAACCTTTTCCGGTGAGTATGGTTAGGTTAGACTAGATTAAGTTAGGTTAGATTAGACTAGATTAAGTTAGGTTAGATTAGACTAGGTTAGGTTAGCCTACGTACGCTTCACTTAGGTTAGCTTAGGTTAGGTGAGAGACATGCGAAAAGTTAGGTGTATGATTAGGTTAGGTTAGGTTAGATTAAGTTAGGTTAGGTTAAGTTAGGTTAGGCTAGGTTAGCCTACGTACGCGCGCGTACGTAGGCTAACCTAGCCTAACCTAACTTAGCCTAACCTAACTTAATCTAACCTAACCTAACCTAATCATACACCTAACTTTTCGCATGTCTCTCACCTAACCTAAGCTAACCTAAGTGAAGCGTACGTAGGCTAACCTAACCTAGTCTAATCTAACCTAACTTAATCTAGTCTAAACCTAACCATACTCACCGGAAAAGGTTAGGTTAACTTATCATGAGCACTCATGATAAGCACATGTGTGTACATGTGTATACATGTGTGTACATGTGACAAGGTATACCACAACCAAACACTAGTGAAATATTCCAACTCTTGCATTTCAACGAAAGAAATTCAAAATGAACTTTGAAAAATCAAGAAAATGTAACTGTGACAAGGTAAACCACAACCAAACACTACTGAAATATTCCAACTCTTGCATTTCAACGAAAGAAATTCAAAATGAACTTTGAAAAATCAAGAAAATGTAACTGTGACATGGTAAACGACAACCAAACACTACTGAAATATTCCAACTCTTGCATTTCAACGATAGAAATTCAAAATGAATTTGAAAAATTAAGAAAATGTAACTGTGACAAGGTAAACCATTACCAAACACTATTGAAATATTCCAACTCTTGCATTTCAACGAAAGAAATTCAAAATGAACTTTGAAAAATCACGAAAATGTAACTTTGACAAGGTAAACCATAACCAAACACTACTGAAATATTCCGTCTCTTGCATTTCAATGAATGAAATTCAAATGAACTTTGAAAAAATCAAGAAAATGTAACTGTAACAAGGTAAACCATAAGCAAACACTACTGAAATATTCCAACTCTTGCTTTTCAACGAAAGAAATTCAAAATGAGCTTTGAAAAATCAAGAAAATGTAACTGTGACAGGGTAAACCATAACCAAACACTACTGAAATAGTCCAACTCTTGCATTTCAACGACAGAAATTCAAAATGAACTTTGAAAAATCAAGAAAATGTAACTGTGACAAGGTAAACCATGACCAAACACTACTGAAATATTCCAACTCTTGCATTTCAACGAAAGAAATTCAAAATGAACTTTGAAAAATCAAGAAAATGTAACTGTGACAAGGTAAACCACAACCAAACACTTCTGAAATAATCCAACTCTTGCATATCAACGAAAGAAATTCAAAATGAACATTGAAAAATCAAGAGAATGTAACTGTGACAAGGTAAGCCATAACCAGACACTACTGAAATATTCCAACTCTTGCATTTCAACGAAAGAAATTCAAATGAACTTTGAAAAAATCAAGAAAATGTAACTGTGACACAAGGTAAACCACAAGCAAAACACTACTGAATATTCCAACTCTTGCTTTTCAACGAAAGAAATTCAAAATGAACTTTGAAAAATCAAGAAAATGTAACTGTGACAAGGTAAACCACAACCAAACACTACTGAAATATTCCAACTCTTGCATTTCAACGAAAGAAATTCAAAATGAACTTTGAAAAATCAAGAAAATGTAACTTTGACAAGGTAAACCACAACCAGACACCACTGAAATATTCCAACTCTTGCATTTCAACAAAAGAAATCAAAATGAACTTTGAAAAATCAAGAAAATGTAACTGTGACAAGTTAAACCACAACCAAACGCTATCGAAATATTCCAACTCTTGCATTTCAACGAAAGAAATTCAAAATGAACTTTGAAAAATCAAGAAAATGTAACTGTGACAAGGTGAACCACAACCAAACACTACTGAAATATTCCAACTCTTGCATTTCAACGAAAGAAATTCAAAAATGAACTTTGAAAAATCAAGAAAATGTAACTGTGACTAGTTAAACCACAGCCAAACGCTACTGAAATATTCCAACTCTTGCATTTAAAACGAAAGAAATTCAAAATGAACTTTGAAAAATCAAGAAAAAGTAACTGTGATAAGGTAAACCACGACCAAACACTACTCAAATATTAAAACTCTTGCATTTCAACGAAAGAAATTCAAAATGAACTTTGAAAAATCAAGAAAATGTAACTGTGACAAGGTAAACCACAACCAAACACTGCTGAAATATTCCAACTCTTGCATTTCAACGAAAGAAATTCAAAATGAACTTTGAAAAATCAAGAAAATGTAACTGTGACAAGGTAAACCATAACCAAACACTACTGAAATATTCCGTCTCTTGCATTTCAATGAAAGAAATTCAAATGAACTTTGAAAAATCAAGAAAATGTAACTGTGACAAGGTAAACCATAAGCAAACACTACTGAAATATTTCAACTCTTGCTTTTCAATCAAAGAAATTCAAAATGAGCTTTGAAAAATCAAGCAAATGTAACTGTGACAAGGTAAACCATAACCAAACACTACTGAAATATTCCAACTCTTGCATTTCAACGAAAGAAATTCAAAATGAACTTTGAAAAATCAAGAAAATGTAGCTTTGACAAGGTAAAGCACAACCAGACACTACTGAAATATTCCAACTCTTGCATTTCAACGAAAGAAATTCAAAATGAACTTTGAAAAATCAAGAAAATGTAACTGTGACAAGTTAAACCACAACCAAACGCTACTGAAATATTCCAACTCTTGCATTTCAACAACGAAAGAAATTCAAAATGAACTTTGAAAAATCAAGAAAATGTAATTGTGACAAGGTAAACCACAACCAAACACTACTGAAATATTCCAACTCTTGCATTTCAACAAAAGAAATTCAAAATGAACTTTGAAAAAAATCAAGAAAATGTAACTGTGACAAGGTAAACCACAAGCAAACACTACTGAAATAATCCAATTCTTGCTTTTCAACGAAAGAAATTCAAAATGAACTTTGAAAAATCAAGAAAATGTAACTGTGACAAGGTAAACCACAACCAAACACTACCGAAATATTCCGACTCTTGCATTTCAACGAAAGAAATTCAAAATGAACTTTGAAAAATCAAGAAAATGTAACTTTGACAAGGTAAACCACAACCAGACACTACTGAAATATTCCAACTCTTGCATTTCAACGAAAGAAATTCAAAATGAACTTTGAAAAATCAAGAAAATGTAACTGTGACAAGTTAAACCACAACCAAACGCTACTGAAATATTCCAAGTCTTGCATTTCAACGAAAGAAATTCAAAATGAACTTTGAAAAATCAAGAAAATGTAACTGTGACAAGGTAAAGCACAACCAAACACTGCTGAAATATTCCAACTCTTGCATTGCAACAAAAGAAATTCAAAATGAACTTTGAAAAATCAAGAAAATGTAACTGTGACAAGTTAAACCACAACCAAACGCTACTGAAATATTCCAACTCTTGCATTTCAACGAAAGAAATTCAAAATGAACTTTGAAAAATCAAGAAAAAGTAACTGTGATAAGGTAAACCACGACCAAACACTACTGAAATATTCCAACTCTTGCATTTTAACGTAAGAAATTCAAAATGAACTTTGAAAAATCAAGAAAATGTAACTGTGACATGGTAAACCACAACCAAACACTGCTGAAATATTTCAACTCTTGCATTTCAACGAAAGAAATTCAAAATGAACTTTGAAAAATCATGAAAATGTAACTATGTCAAGGTAAACCACAACCAAACACTACTGAAATATTCCAACTCTTTGCATTTCAAGGAATGAAATTCAAAAAGAACTTCGAAAAATCAAGAAAATGTAACTGTGACAAGGTAAACCACAACCAAACACTACTGAAATATTCCAACTCTTGCATTTCAATGAAAGAAATTCAAAATGAACTTTGAAAAATCAAGAAAATGTAAGTGTGACAAGGTAAACCACAACCAAACACTACTGAAATATTCCAACTCTTGCATTTCAACGAAAGAAATTCAAAATGAACATTGAAAAATCAATAAAATGTAACTGTGACAACGTATACCATAACCATACACTACTGAAATATTCCAACTCTTGCATTTCAACGAAAGAAATTCAAAATGAACTTTGAAAAATCAAGAAAATGTAACTGTGACAAGGTAAACCACAACCAAACACTACTGAAATATTCCAACTCTTGCATTTCAATGAAAGAAATTCAAAATGAACTTTGAAAAATCAAGAAATGTAACTGTGACAAGGTAAACCACAACCATACACTACTGAAATATTCCAACTCTTGCATTTCAATGAAAGAAATTCAAAATGAACTTTGAAAAATCAGGAAAATGTAACTGTGACAAGGTAAACCACAACCAAACACTACTGAAATATTCCAACTCTTGCATTTCAACGAAAGAAATTCAAAATGAACTTTGAAAAATCAAGAAAATGTAACTGTGACATGGTTTAAGAAAATGTAACTGTGACACGGTAAACCACAACCAAACACTACTGAAATATTCCAACTCTTGCATTTCAACGAAAGAAATTCAAAATGAACTTTGAAAAATCAAGAAAATGTAACTGTGACAAGGTAAACCACAACCAAACACTACTGAAATATTCCAACTCTTGCATTTCAACGAAAGAAATTCAAAATGAACATTGAAAAATCACGAAAATGTAACTGTGACAAGGTATACCATAACCATACACTAACTGAAATATTCCAACTCTTGCATTTCAACGAAAGAAATTCAAAATGAACTTTGAAAAATCAAGAAAATGTAACTGTGACGAGGTAAACCATAACCAAACACTACTGAAATATTCCAACTCTTGCATTTCAATGAAAGAAATTCAAAATGAACTTTGAAAAATCAAGAAAATGTAACTGTGACAAGGTAAACCACAACCAAACACTACTGAAATATTCCAACTCTTGCATTTCAATGAAAGAAATTCAAAATAAACTTTGAAAATCAGGAATATGTAACTGTGACAAGGTAAACCACAAGCAAACACTACTGAAATAATCCAACTCTTTTGCTTTTCAACGAAAGAAATTCAAAATGAACTTTGAAAAATCAAGAAAATGTAACTGTGACAAGGTAAACCACAACCAAACACTACTGAAATATTCCAACTCTTGCATTTCAACGAAAGAAATTCAAAATGAACTTTGAAAAATCAAGAAAATGTAACTTTGACAAGGTAAACCACAACCAGACACTACTGAAATATTCCAACTCTTGCATTTCAACGAAAGAAATTCAAAATGAACTTTGAAAAATCAAGAAAATGTAACTGTGACGAGTTAAACCACAAGCAAACACTACTGAAATATTCCAACTCTTGCATTTCAACGAAAGAAATTCAAAATGAACTTTGAAAAATCAAGAAAATGTAACTGTGACATGGTAAAGCACAACCAAACACTACTGAAATATTCCAACTCTTGCATTTCAACAAAAGAAATTCAAAATGAACTTTGAAAAATCAAGAAAATGTAACTGTGACAAGGTAAACCACAACCAAACACTACTGAAATATTCCAACTCTTGCATTTCAACGAAAGAAATTCAAAATGAACTTTGAAAAATCAAGAAAATGTAACCCTGATAAGGTAAACCACGACCAAACACTACTGAAATATTCCAACTCTTGCATTTCAACGTAAGAAATTCAAAATGAACTTTGAAAAATCAAGAAAATGTAACTGTGACAAGTTAAACCACAACCAAACGCTATCGAAATATTCCAACTCTTGCATTTCAACGAAAGAAATTCAAAATGAACTTTGAAAAATCATGAAAATGTAACTATGTCAAGGTAAACCAAAACCAGACACTACTGAAATATTCCAACTCTTCTATTTCAACGAAAGAAATTCAAAAATGAACTTTGAAAAATCAAGAAAATGTAACTGTGACTAGTTAAACCACAACCAAACGCTACTGAAATATTCCAACTCTTGCATTTCAACGAAAGAAATTCAAAATGAACTTTGAAAAATCAAGAAAAAGTAACTGTGATAAGGTAAACCACGACCAAAACACTACTGAAATATTCCAACTCTTGCATTTCAACGAAAGAAATTCAAAATGAACTTTGAAAAATCAAGAAAATGTAACTGTGACAAGGTAAACCACAACCAAACACTGCTGAAATATTCCAACTCTTGCATTTCAACGAAAGAAATTCAAAATAAACTCTGAAAAAATCAAGAAAATGTAACTGTGACAAGGTAAACCATAACCAAACACTACTGAAATATTCCGTCTCTTGCATTTCAATGAAAGAGAATTCAAACGAGGAGGGGAGGGGGGGAGGGGGAGGGGAGGAGGAGGGAGGAGATGGAGGGGAGGGGCCCTTTGGGGCCAAAGGGGGGAGGTGCCCTTAGGGCCCCGGGGGGGGGGGGGGGGGGGGGGGGTTTGGGGAACCTTGAGGGCCGGGGGGGGGGGTTGGCCCTTTGGGAGCCCAGTGGACCTTTGGGGACCGGGGGAGGACCTTTGGGGGCCCGGGGGACCCTTGGGGGCCGGTTGGCCCTTTGGGAGCCCGGGGGACCTTTGAGGACCAGGGGAGGGCCTTTGGGGGTCTGAGGAGGGCGTTTGGGGGATAACATTTCGAAATTTTTACTTTTTAGTTTACTTTTTTTTGCGGCGCATCCCTGCGGCGCATCCTGCGGTGCTTTCCAGCGATGCCTCCCTGCGGCGCATCCCCTGCGGCGCTTTCCTGACCCGCGGCGCATCCCTGCGGCACATCCCGCGGCGCTTTCCTTGGCCCACGGCGCATCCTGGTGGCGCTTCTCTGGTCCGGGGGACCTTTGGGGGCCGGGGGGAGGGCCTTTGGGGCACAGGGAGGGCCTTTGGGGGTCCGGGGGGCAGTTGGGGACCGGTGGAGGGCCTTTGGGACCCCGTTGGTTCTTTGGGAGCTCGATGGGCCTTTGGGGGGCCCGGGGATGGCCTTTGGGGGTCTGGGTGGGCCTTTGGGGGCGCCAGTGGCCCTTTGGAGCTTGGGGGGCCTTTGAGGACCGGGGGCTTCCTTCGGGTTGGGGTAGGAGGATTGGAACCCTTTGGGGTTGGGTTAGAGGACCTCACAACACTGTTCAAATGAAACTTGTGTATTATAACGACCACATAGTTTCACCATTAAATTCTCTTCTAAAATCTCTTCAAAAATCATCTTTTAAAATGTCTCTGACTGTTTCGCCGAAATAGTTCCATAACCTGTCTAAAACAGTTTCGCCCAAATAATCCCTAAACGTAATTCGCGTGTTCCCTTTGTTTTTGGCATCTCTGCGCTAATGCATTTCAAATTAATAAGAAACCTGATTCCCGCGCTAAAACAATTCATCGCTAAGATGTTTCTTGGAGAATTGTTTCCATGGCCTTTGGCTATTAATATCCTTTGGAGTTCGACCAAAAGAGTTGTTTCCGAGGCAAAGACATTAATGACTTGGATCTATTCCTGGAGAATCGTTTCTATGCGAAAATTTTTAAAGTCTGACAGATGATGTCATTGGTTGATTGATCTGTCAAGAAAGAGGAATTAATTTGTTGTTTCTAAGGGGAATTATTGATTCACGATAGGTGAATTGAGGTCGACCGCACAGGTGTTCCAAATTCCCGGAAACTCATAACATTCACTGACAGCGTGCCAAAAACAACATCAAATAAATCGACCTTGGAAAAAGAGGTCATTGACCGATTACGCAATCATTCTCCCTAGGGAGGCTATGCCCTTATTTGGAGTGCAAAAAAGTTATAGGTGGCAGCAGGGGTGAGTCGTGGGGGCTTTAGGGTCACTTCTACTGAGGGAACATAAGCTCCTGGAATAGCATAGGAAGGAACATAATCCACCCAAATCCTTAAGTACATGCTCTGGAAAGACGCCAAGGAACATAAGGCAAGCAAATCCATAAGTACATGCTCTGGAAATGTTTTTTCCTATGCGTCAGTGCAAATAGCATGGTAATTCCTATACCTGCAAGCAAATAGCATGGTAATTCCTATACGTCTAAGCAAATAGCATGGTAATTCATATACGTCTAAGCAAATGGAATGATAATTTCTATACCTGCAAGCAAATAGCATGGTAATTTCTATGTGTCTAAGCAAATAGCATGGTAATTCCTATACCTGCAAGCAAATAGCATGGTAATTCCTATGTGTCTAAGCAAATAGCATGGTAATTCCTATACCTGCAAGCAAATAGCATGGTAATTTCTAGGGCCTCAAGCAAATCTCTTTGAAAGGTGAAAAGTGCCCTAAGGGATGGCCTAGATAAAGTTCATTCAACTTGATACATTTCAGTGGCTCCTAGGACCTCTATAGAACGTGGTTCCTATAGCCTCAAGCAAATAGCATGGTAATTCCTAGGGCCTCAAGCAAATCTCTTTGAAAGGTGAAAAGTGCCCTAAGGGATGGCCTAGATAAAGTTCATTCAACTTTATACATTTCAGTGGCTCCTAGGACCTCTATAGAACGTGGTTCCTATGGCCTCAAGCAAATAGCATGGTAATTCCTAGGGCCTCAAGCAAATCTCTTTGAAATGTGAAAAGTGCCCTAAGGGATGGCCTAGATAAATTTCATTCAACTTGATACATTTCAGTGGCTCCTAGAACCTCTATAGAACGGGGTTCCTATGGTCTCAAGCAAATAGCCTGGTAATTCCTAGGGCCTCAAGCAAATCTCTTTGAAAGGTGAAAAGTGTCCTAAGGGATGGCCTAGATAAAGTTCATTCAACTTGATACATTTCAGTGGCTCCTAGGACCTCTATAGAACGTGGTTCCTATGCAAATAGCCCTATGGCTCTAGGGGCTCAAGCAAATAGCATGATAATTCCTAGGGCCCTCAAGCAAATTCCATAGATACACCCTACTCATTTATCAGCTCATGGGTGCTCTGGCAATGCAAGCAAGAGTTGACGGCATATTTTTACCAAAATTGCCCCTTATTAATTTGTTTTGTGTTTTCTTTAATTATACGAATTTTGTTGTGTACTAATAACTGCGCTAATTACTAATAAACAAATAAATATTTAGTATCACATAAAAAGCTGATTCTTGAATGTTATTAATAGTTAGGCTCTTACACTTTCGTTATAGGGTCAAAATCTATTGGCAGGCAGTCAACAATGGGGCAAAACACATTTTTTCAATGGTTTTTCCATATTCTACTTTTTTATTTTGGTTTCCTTATAATTACTTCGTAGTCCCAAATTTCCAGGGAGGGCATGCCCCCCCCCCACCCCCTGCCTACGCCCATGAGTAAAGGGGTTTCAGCTACTACGACGCCCATAGCCACTACTCGTTTCTTCTTTAGTTGTTTAATGGTGGAGGCATTTGCGGCAGGTGTTTTAGTAGGCTCTCAAAGTTTCCCTATTATTCAGACGACCAAGTTTGGGGAGAGGGGGCGCTTTAATTGGCTATAGTAGCCCCTCAAATTTCTGCTTAGATGCAAGAAACTCCTTTCTTGTGGTCTAGGAAGCTTCTCAAAGTTTTCTGATTCGAAACTTTGTCCGAAACAGTTTCTCAATTTATTTTGCCGACTCGTAGAACCGTAACAAAAATGCATATCGATAAATTTTTGATACATTTTTTAAATTTTTTGATGTAGACCCCCCCCCCCCCCCCCCCAAGAATAAACATTCTGGATGTGCCCTTGATACCAGTGTACTTTCCCGAGGCCGTCGAAAGTGGTAGAATGGTGAATCTTTATGTGACATTTATATTAGTAGCATACTAAGTTATTAAAAATATATTTTTTTTTATTTTTTTACTATGAACTATGGTATAGATTGGGATGGTATTTTTATTCCTAGGCTTTAAAATTTCATAAACTGGTGTCAATAATCAATACTACAATGATGCACTGTAAGCTGAAGCCTTTTGGAGAAAATAAAATTTGATGACCCAGTTTCATTGTTCATATGTCGATAAACGTAACTTCAAAAGGCTTTGTCTTATTTGAGGTCTACCTAATTTTATCTACATGCCCTGCAAGTTTTAACGCTATCAGATAATAATCAAATTCTTTGGGGCTTACGAATTGGTAAAGCCAAAGTCAAATTCAAATTTTTGTCGTGATAAATTTTATCTGCTTTGTTTAAATAGAATTACTTGCTGTATTTCTTGTTTTTAGCAGTTAAAACTTTGGATTGGGTACATTATGTTCGCTTAGCCTAGGAAATCGAGTGTAAGTTTCAGGCCGTCCGAAACCAAACATTTTATGGCTCTTTTTCAGGGGGAGTCAGTGTTGTTTTTTCTTTTTGGCTGGGGTCATCCCTAGCCCAATGATTTCAGGGTACGAGGTTTGAGCCTATAAAAATAAAAATAAATTGCCCTTTCCATGACCCATTTTGCTAAGGACAAGCTGATTATGTCTTCACACTAAAATGTGTTATATTAGGTTTCTCTCTGCCGGTTGCATAAATATTATTTCGAAACTAATGTAAAAAAAAGGCCATGATCAATTTTTCAAAACAAATTATTGGTTATTTTCTTTGAAATAAAACTTTTTATTTATTTATTTCTTACTCATGTTCATTCACTTTCAAAATAGGGATAGATATATAAGAATTTGGGAACCTGATTTATAGCAAGGTATTTTAAGGTCAGGCTAGCAAAGTATTTTTACATCGTATGCTAAATTGAAAACCCCCCGTAATTGCCCCTACTCTTTGGCCCAGGTCTTGGTTCTATTTTGTGGTCTAACAATTTTGATGCACGAAAACTGTTTTCCTAAAATAGCACAAAAAAAACAGAGTTTATTTGATTTTTCTTTCGTAGAACGCCAAATGAAGACACGGAATGGATTTTGTTTTTCATTTAGTGACATCTATCACGGTCTTCAAAAATGCAAGAATTTACTTTCTTGTGTAGGGCTTGGGATAAATTTTGGCGATAATTTTTGTTCACATAATAGGGCCGTTCTTTTACGGCCCTATTAAAAGATCTTTTGACAAAGAACGCTTAAAAGTGGAATCTTAGCACTAAGATCTTACAGCGTTTCTTTTGCAAACTTCTTTCATCATTCTGCTCTGATCAGCGGTCTGAGAACAATGATGAGTATATCATCAAAGTTCTCTCATCATTGTTCTATATGGCAGAAAGATGGCGTCTTTCACACTTTTTGCTAACATCAGTGAGCTGTAAGATCTTAGAACAAAGATGAGTTGAAAGAACGGAAATCTTTGCAGAAAGATGTGAGATCCTTAATGTAAGATCCTAGCGGAAAAGAAACGGGCTTTTTATTAGAGTTACCTTAAAATAAAATGTTAAAAATAGTGTTTCCAATAGCGGTCAAAGTAGCACTCTGCGGTATCACTGAATTCTCCTTGTAATGGCTCAGGGACGGATCTATAACAAAATCTTGGGGAAGGCCGAATGTGACAAGAATGCCAATGAGAAAATCTTAGGGGGGGGGGGCAATGTGACAAAGGTGCCAATAATGAAACAAATGGAAAAAATTTATTCTAAAAAAGAATGAAAAAACAGGGATAGATGGCGCCAGAAAAAAAATTTGAGGGGCCTGGGGACCCCCAGCCCCCCTAGATCCACCGGTGTAATGGTCACTATCTTCTATTATGTTTATCATTAGATAAGGTCACAGCTTCTTCAGTGTCGGCTACTTCAAACCTGCGAAGCATTCTTGAGTTTCAGGCCTATAGAAAATATTTCTCGAGAGGGAATACATTTCCACTGTATTGTCCTTACAGATAATCTGTTTTTATTAGTATTAGAAAGCCTTATTAAAGCTGCTAATATTGTCACAATAGCAATTTCTTTTTCTTATTATTCTTTCATAAGAAAGAAAAACGAGCAAAAATAGGGTTTTTAAAGGCCAAATGAAAATATTGAAAAAACACAACAAAGCGAATATTTCGAGAGGACAAACGCCTCTCTTCTTCAGTGCGAAACAAAATAATGTATCCAAGGAAAGTGCCGAAGAAGAAAAAAAACAAAAAACAAACGCGTAAATTCAATGTGAAAAGAACAAAAAAAACAAAGAAAAAACCAAAAATTTAGAAGATGAATAAAATTCAATAAAAGCCAAAAATTATAAGAATTGGTACCAAATACCTAACAACCATAAAAGCGAGCTATTCGCCAATATCCGCGATTTGCACAATATCCAAAATATTATAAACTGCCATCGACGGATACTAGCGAAAAACTGAAAAATAAAAGAAAAGAAAACAATTCATTCACTCAAAAACAAAACGAACCAGCAATTAAATAAGTTGGAGAACTATGTCATCTTATTTCGGATTTTAATTACTGTATTTCCTGCAGACACCCTTTGAGACTTAGGGGGCTGTTCACGTGTTTGATTATATGTCTCTGGGAAAGTGGTTCAAGGTTTATTTCAGGGATTACTAAAGTATCGGCTTCTCTTTTGAGAAAATTGAAATATGAGTCGTTTATTCTTAAATCACCGGAATCTCTGTTTAAAGCTAGACCTAAATGTTGGTATTTATAAATTTCGACAGCTTCTCTGTAGTGCTGGACAATACCTTTGCCATGCGAAATTAGGCTACCTTGATTAAACAAAATAATATGATCTGGTTTTTCAAAAATGTGCTCTGCAAGAGCAGAGTAAAAATTTTCTGTTTTTTTTCCGCTTTTTAAGGCAATGTAGCTGTTTTATTGGGACAGCCTTTCAGATGACAACGTCACAGCCCAAAAACGGGAATAGTATCACCTGTCAATAGTAAACACCCGGTAGGCCTTTATCATAATAAAAAAAACCTATGTCTTCAAAGGTAATAATACAGGGGATTGACATTTGTCAAACCAGCATGCAAAGGACAAGCTTTGAGGAAATATCAAATCTTGTCTTGGACAAGATATCTTGTCTTCAAAAGGCCGACAGTTTTCGATAATTTGAAAAGGAAAAAAGAATAACTAATAAAATGGTTCTAGGCGTTTACACCTTCCGCTTCCGGGGAAAATGCACCTGAAAGATACCCCCTCCCCCGTGGAAAATTAGGCTTTTCAAATTTGAGAATTTTATTTGAGTTGTGTTTTTTTATTACGCTGTGTAAAACTAGAGAACAAACCCGTTTCTTCGTTAGTTTCTTTCAGCTTAGCGCGAGACAAGACAAAGACAAGTGACAGATTATATGGGAAATATATAACTTGGGGGTACTTGTGTAGAATCTGGGTACACACGAAAGAAAGACCGCATCGAAATCTCAAAGCCGCTATTGATTAACAAGTTTCCACTTCATAGTGAGGTATTGCTCACTCCGTTTCAAAGATTTAAACTTTAGTTTTCGGGGGACCAAAAGGTAGCTATGTAAGGTTAGATTAGGTTAAGTATTGCTACTTGTCAATTAGCTGGTACCCCTGCGATAATGCGAAGACCAGATAAAAACCTGATTGTCTGCAATGATAAGTGATTGAATGAACATGGATGTTAAAAATTACAATTTGGGATTTGCCAAGACAGAAAAAGAGAGTGGGTTCTACCAATACAGAACCCATGATATTACATTGTTCTGGGCGCATATTTGTAATTTGTAAATCTTATAATTTTGTTCCTAAACCATTATATTTTTATCCTATTTTGTTTTATTTTAGTACCCCTGTTTAGTACCAGGTATCTGTCTCGCGTGTTGCAGACTAACAGGTATTTATCCTATCTGATATTCGCATTATCGCGTGGGTACTAGCTAATTGAAATGTACCTACGTATTTAATATATGCTATGCTTCTCCCCCGCCCCCTGTAATGTGCAAATATGTAGCCCAAATTTGTTTCTTAACTATTATATTTTCATCCTATTTTGTTTTATTTCATTAGCATTAACGAAACTTCACTTCGCGCGTGTGCACTGAGATTCTACACAAGTACCATTTGGGCTATATATTTACACATAAGGAGGGGGGGGGGGGTAAAGTATTTGGACAGTTTGAGATCAGAAAACAATTCTTATTTCATAATATGCAGAATAACTGTACCTAACACATTTTCCATGCAGATCCACTATACTTTACCCCCTCCCCTGAGGAGGCGGTGTGGATGAGGAAGGGGCAGTCCTCATCCTATACGGAATAAATTATGTTTATTTTGGGTTTAATGTTAATCTTTACATTCATAAAAAAAAGCATAGACCAGAAATATTCCAGAAATCCTAAAGGAGTATATATCCATTTCACATTTTTTAAAGTTCCTTTTGTACCCCCTCTCCCTAAAAAAAATACATCCTCCCCCCAAAATAAAATCCTGGTTATGGCCTTAGGGATTATACATCTATTTCTATCTCCACCCTCTCCTCATCTTCCCGTTAGAACTAGTTCTGTATTTATCAGTAGATTGCATCGTCTGGATTCCACACAAGACGTATAGCAATTCCTGTTTTATTTGCAGCCTTTACGTTCCATGGTAGCTTTCCAAGGCATAGTCTACAGCCAGTGGTTATTTGGCAGTGTATAATGTCCTCAAACAGGTTTTTTTTTTTCTGTTTTTGTTGTCAATTACACAATGAATGTAGGTCATGAGTTCACATACACATTCTTAAAACTACACGTGATTAAACACGTTATAAAACTACATGCTATTTGCTTATGTCCTGTTGGTACCATTCCAAACGAGTGGGGATTCCCCGCCTGTTCCTAAACATTGCAAAAAAGATAACAGTATGAACGGGGGATTCCCCGCGCAAATTTGTTTCAACTCCAAGTTTTTTTTTCAACCAGAGTGGTTTTTTGAAAGCATAGTGTGTACATGTGTGTAGGCTTTGTTATTAAAAAACTTGGACACTACAATCAGAATTGTTTGATCGACATTTAAAAAGGGGTAATGAGATTTGCGAATTGGAATAAAAATTTTTAACTAGAAATGGCAGAAAGTGTTTTGGGGGAGATGGGGTGATTATGTACTGCATAATACACATGTGATGTTTGGACAGTGTTGTCAGTTTAAAATAGTTTAACGTTCCCTTCGTTCCCCCCATTTCTGAGGGCAGGGGAGGGGGGGGGTCAATTTCGGAGGGAAAATAAAAAATACTCAGAATCGAAAATAAAGCGTAATTTGCCTCAAGGGGAAGGCTCAGAGGCCCTTCGTTCCCCCATTTCTGAGGGCAGGATGGGGGGGTCAATTTTGGAGGGAAAACCAAAAATACTCAGAATCGAAAATAAATGGGATCTGCCTCAAGGGGAAGGCTCAGAGGCCCTTCGTTCCCCCATTTCTGAGGGCAGGGGAGGGAGGGGGGTCAATTTTGGAGGGAAAACCAAAAAATACTCAGAATCGAAAATAAATGGGATCTGCCTCAAGGGCAAGGCTCAGAAGCCCCTCCTTCCTCCATTTTTGAGGGTTCGTTCCCCCATTTCTGAGGGCAGGGGAGGGGGGGGGTCAATTTTGGAGGGAAAACCAAAAAATACTCAGCATCGAAAATAAATGGGATCTGCCTCAAGGGGAAGGCTCAGAGGCCCTTAGTTCCCCCCCCATTTCTGAGGGCAGGGAGGGGGAGTCAATTTTGGAGGGAAAATCAAAAATGCTCAGAATCGAAAATAAATGGGATCTGCCTCAAGGGGAAAGGCTCAGAGGCCCTTCGTCCCCCCCATTTGTGAGGGACAGGGGAGGGGGGGGGTCAATTTTTGAGGGAAAACCAAAAAATACTCAGAATCGAAAATAAACGGGATCTGCCTCAAGGGCAATGCTCAGAGGCCCCTCCTTCCCCCTCAGAAAAAGTTTTAACAAGAAATGTCTGAAAAGTATTTTTTTTGGGGGGGGGGGGGGGGGGAGTGATGACAGATTGGATGTCTCAGACTAGTGATAGTGCTGTACCGTGGTACGAATTGCTTGTGAAAAACCCAAATGAATTAGTTGAAAATAAAGTTTTAACAAGAAATGTCTGAAAAGTATTTTTTTTGGGGGTGGGGGCAATGACAGAGTGGATGTCTTAGACTCGTTATAGTGCTGTACTCTGGCATGAATTGCTTTCGAAAACTCGGATGAATTAGTTGAAAATAAACTTAACAAGAAATTCCTGAAAGTATATTTTTTTTTTTTGGGGGGGGGGGGGGGTGGGGACGATGACAGAGGGAGTGCTGTACTCTGGAATGAATTGCTTTCGAAAACCCGGATGAATTAGTTGAAATAAAGTTTTAACTAGAAATGGCTGAAAAGTGTTTTTGGGGGGATGGGGTGATTATGTACTGCATAATACACATGTGATGTTTGGACAGTGTTGTCAGTTTAAAATAGTTTAACGTTCCCTTCGTTCCCCCATTTCTGAGGGCAGGGGAAGGGGGGGGGGGGGTCAATTTCGGAGGGAAAATAAAAAATACTCAGAATCGAAAATAAAGCGTGATTTGCCTCAAGGGGAAGGCTCAGAGGCCCTTCGTTCCCCCATTTCTGAGGGCAGGATGGGGGGGGTCAATTTTGGAGGGAAAACCAAAAATACTCAGAATCGAAAATAAATGGGATCTGCCTCAAGGGGAAGGCTCAGAGGCCCTTCGTTCCCCCATTTCTGAGGGCAGGGGAGGGAGGGGGGTCAATTTTGAGGGAAAACCAAAAAATACTCAGAATCGAAAATAAATGGGATCTGCCTCAAGGGCAAGGCTCAGAAGCCCCTCCTTCCTCCATTTCTGAGGGTTCGTTCCCCATTTCTGAGGGCAGGAGAGGGGGGGGTCAATTTTGGAGGGAAAACCAAAAATACTCAGCATCGAAAATAAATGGGATCTGCCTCAAGGGGAAGGCTCAGAGGCCCTTCGTTCCCCCATTTCTGAGGGCAGGGGAGGGGGAGTCAATTTTGGAGGGAAAATCAAAAATGCTCAGAATCGAAAATAAATGGGATCTGCCTCAAGGGGAAAGGCTCAGAGGCCCTTCGTCCCCCCATTTGTGAGGGACAGGGGAGGGGGGGGGGGGTCAATTTTGGAAGGAAAACAAAAAATACTCAGAATCGAAAATAAACGGGATCTGCCTCAAGGGCAATGCTCAGAGGCCCCTCCTTCCCCCTCAGAAAAAAGTTTTAACAAGAAATGTCTGAAAAGTATTTTTTTGGGGGGGATGGAGTGATGACAGATTGGATGTCTCAGACTAGTGATAGTGCTGTACCGTTGTACGAATTGCTTGTGAAAAACCCAAATGAATTAGTTGAAAATAAAGTTTTAACAAGAAATGTCTGAAAAGTAGTTTTTTTGGGGGGTGGGGGCAATGACAGAGTGGATGTCTTAGACTAGTTATAGTGCTGTACTCTGGCATGAATTGCTTTCGAAAACTCGGATGAATTAGTTGAAAATAAAATTAACAAGAAATGCCTGAAAAGTGTTTTTTTTTTTGGGGGGGGGGGTGGGGACGATGACAGAGGGAGTGCTGTACTCTGGAATGAATTGCTTTCGAAAACCCGGATGAATTAGTTTGAAATAAAGTTTTAACAAGAAATGTCTGAAAAGTATTTTTTTTTTGGGGGGGGGGGGGGGGGGGGGGGCAATGACAGAGTGGATGTCTTAGACTAGTGATAGTGCTGTACTCTGGCATGAATTGCTTTCGAAAACTCGGATGAATTAGTTGAAATAAAGTTTTAACAAGAAATGTCTGAAAAGTATCTTTTTTTGGGGGGGTGGGGGCGATGACAGAGGGGATGTCTTAGACTAGTTATAGTGCTGTACTCTGGCATGAATTGCTTTCGAAAAACCGGATGAATTAGTTGAAAATAAATTTTAACAAGAAATGTCTGAAAAGTATTTTTTTTTTTTGGGGGGATGAGGGCAATGACAGAGTGGATGTCTTAGACTAGTTATAGTGCTGTACTGTGGTACGAATTGCTTGTGAAAAAAACCCGGATGAATTAGTTGAAAATAAAGTTTTAACACGAAATGTCTGAAAAGTATATTTTTTTGGGGGGATGGGACGATGACAGAGTGGATGTCTTAGACTAGTGATAGTGCTGTACTGTGGTACGAATTGCTTTCGAAAACCCGGATGAATTGGTTGAAAATAAAGTTTTAACAAGAAATGTCTGAAAAGTTTTTTGTTTTTTTTTTTTTGTTAACACAATTGGCTGAAATAAAAGCGGAACTCTTAAAATCAAAACTCAAGGTCAGTAAATAATTCCCTTTTTTTTTGTTATTTTTTTTTTTAAACACGATTGGCTGAAATAAAAGCGGAACTTTTAAAATCACAACAACTAAAGGTCAGTAATTAATTCCTTTGTTGTTTTTTTTTTGTTAAACACGAGCTATTGTAGAAAATAAGTTCAAAGTACCAAGTCACATGATAGTTACGCTTTTGTAGAAAATATTTTCAAAGTACCAAGTCACATTATAGTTACGCTATTGTAGAAAATAATTTCAAACTACCAAGTCACATGATAGTTACGCTTTTGTAGAAAATAATTTCAAACTATCAAGCCAGATTATAGTTAAGCTTTTGTAGAAAATAATTTCAAAGTACCAAATCACATGATAGTTACGCTATTGTAGAAAATAATTTCAAAGTACCAAGTCACATGATAGTTACGATATTGTAGAAAATAATTTCAAAGTACCAAGTCACATGATAGTTACGCTACTGTAGAAAATAATTTCAAAGTACCATGTCAGATGATAGTTAGGCTTTTGTAGAAAATAATTTCAAAGTACCAAGTCACATGATAGTTACGCTATTGTAGAAAATAATTTCAAAGTACCAAGTAACATTATAGTTACGCTATTGTAGAAAATGATTTCAAAGTACCAAGTCACATGATAGTTACGCTTTTGTAGAAAATAATTTCAAAGTTCCTTGTCACAAGATAGTTACGCTTTTGTAGAAAATAATTTCAAAGTACCAAGTCACATGATAGTTACGCTTTTGTAGAAAATAATTTCAAAGTACCATGTCACATGATAGTTACGCTTTTGTAGAAAATAATTTCAAAGTTACGCTACAAAAATAATTTCACATGAAGTAGTTACGCTATTGTAGAAAATAATTTCAAAGTACCAAGTCACATGATAGTTACGCTATTATAGAAAATAATTTCAAAGTACCAAGTCACATTATAGTTAGGTTATTGTAGAAAATAATTTCAAAGTACCAAGTCACATGATAGTTACGCTTTTTGTAGAAAATAATTTCAAAGTACCAAGTCACATTATAGTTACGTTATTATAGAAAATAATTTCGAAAGTACCATGTCACATGATAGTTACGCTATTGTAGAAAATAATTTCAAAGTACCAAGTCACACATGATAGTTATGCTATTATAGAAAATAATTTCAAGGTACCAAGTCACATGATAGTTACGCTTTTGTAGAAAATAATTTCAAAGTACAAAGTCACATGATAGTTACGCTATTATAGAAAATAATTTCAAAGTACCAAGTCACAGGATAGTTACGCTATAATTTCAAAGTAGAAAATAATTTCAAAGTACCAAGTCACATGATAGTTACGCTATTAAAGAAAATAATTTCAAAGTACCAAGTCACATCATAGTTTTCATGCTATTGTAGAAAAAATAATTTCAAAGTACCAAGTCACATGATAGTTATGCTTTTGTAGAAAATAATTTCAAAGTACCAAGTCACATGATAGTTGCGCTATTATAGAAAATAATTTCAAAGTACCAAGTCACATGATAGTTACGCTATTATAGTAGAAAATAATTTCAAAGTACCAAGTCACATTATAGTCACGCTATTGTAGAAAATAATTTCAAAGTACCAAGTCACATTGTAGTTACGCTATTTTAGAAAATAATTTCAAAGTACCAAGTCACATTATAGTTACGCTATTGTAGAAAATAATTTCAAAGTACCAAGTCACATGATAGTTACGCTATTATAGAAATAATTTCAAAGTACCAAGTCACATGATAGTTACGCTATTGTAGAAAATAATACCAAGTCAAAGTACCAAGTCACATGATAGTTACGCTATTGTAGAAAATAATTTCAAAGTACCAAGTCACATGATAGTTACGCTTTTGTAGAAAATAATTTCAAAGTACCAAGTCACATGATAGTTACGCTATTGTAGAAAATAATTTCAAAGTACCAAGTCACATGATAGTTATGCTATTGTAGAAAATAATTTCAAAGTACCAAGAAATTTCATTTAAGAAATTTATGAAAAAATTGTAAGCAAGTAACAAACTCTTTCCTGAAGTCACCTATTGGATGCACAATGCAGAAACTTCATTAAGAAACTATGAAAAAATTGTACGTAAGTAACAAATTCTTTCTTGAAGTCACCTCTTGGATACACAAACAGAAATTTCATTAAAGAAATTATGAAAAAATTGTAAGTAAGTAGCAAATTCGTTCTTGAATTCACCTGCTGGATAAACAAAAAGACATTTCGTTCAAGAAATTATGACAAAATTCTAAGTAAGTAACAAACTCTTAATTGTTTTCATGACTTAGATATACGATGTAGAAATTTAATTCAAGAAATTATGAAGAAATTCTCAGTAAGTAACAATTTCTTTCTTGAAGTCAACTCTTGGATACACAATACGGAAATTTCATTTAAGAAATTATGAAAATCTTTGGAAACAGCCTCTATTTCTGACCGTTTAAGTTTTGATGTTAGTGTTGTCAGTCGAAAGCTATTTGACACGACACACAAACAGAGTCATTTTGAGAGAGATATCCAAAAAGTTGGGTTGATCTAGGTTCACTTTGGCGTTGATCAAGTGACTTAGTAATTTGGAAATTACTTTTCTACAATAGCATAACTATCATTGACTTAGTTTTCCACTTTTGAAAAATTATTTTCTACAATAGCGTTAACTATTTCATGTGACTTGGAACTTTGAAAAAAAATTATTTTACTACAAATAGCGTTTCTGAACTATCATGTGAACTTGGTACTTTTACAATTTTTTCAAATTATTTTCTACAAAAAGCGTAACTATGATGTGACTTGGTACTTTGAAATTATTTTCTACAATAGCGTAACTATAATGTGACACTTTGAAATTTTTTCTACAATAGCGTAACTATCATGTGACTTGGTACATGAAATTATTTTTCTACAAAAGCGTAACTATCATGTGACTTGGTACTTTGAAATTATTTTCTACAAAAGCGTAACTATCATGTGACTTGGTACTTTGAAATTATTTTCTACAATAGCGTAACTATCATGTGACTTGGTAAGTTTGAAATTATTTTTCTACAATAGCGTAACTATCATGTGACGGTAACTTTGAAATTAATATCATGTGACTTGGTACTTTGAAATTATTTTCTACAATAGCGTAACTATCATGTGACACTTGAAATTTTTTTCTACAATTAACTATAATGTGACTGGTACTTTGAAATTATTTTCTACAATATCGTAACTATTAATGTGACTTGGTACTTTGAAATTATTTTCTATAATAGCGTAACTATCATGTGATTTTGTACTTTGAAAATTATTTTCTACAATAGCGTAACTATAATGTGACTTGGTACTTTGAAATTATTTTCTATAATAGCGTAACTATCATGTGACTTGGTACTTTGAAATTATTTTCTATAATAGCGCAACTATCATGTGACTTGGTACTTTGAAATTATTTTCTACAATAGCGTAACTTTCATGTGACTTGGTACTTTGAAATTATTTTCTATAATAGCGCAACTTCATGTGACTTGGTACTTTGAAATTATTTTCTATAATAGCGTAACTATCATGCGACTTGGTACTTTGAAATTATTTTCTATAATAGCGTAACTATCATGTGACTTGGTACTTTGAAATTATTTTCTATAATAGCGTAACTATCATGTGACTTGGTACTTTGAAATTATTTTCTACAATAGCGTAACTATCATGCGACTTGGTACTTTGAAATTATTTTCTATAATAGCGTAACTATCATGTGACTTGGTACTTTGAAATTATTTTCTATAATAGCGTAACTATCATGTGACTTGGTACTTTGAAATTATTTTCTACAAAAGTGTAACTATCATGTGACTTGGTACTTTGAAATTATTTTCTACAATAGCGTGACTATAATGTGACTTGGTACTTTGAAATTATTTTCTATAATAGCGTAACTATCATGTGACTTGGTACTTTGAAATTAAATTATTTTCTATAATAGCGCAACTATCATGTGACTTGGTACTTTGAAATTATTTTCTACAATAGCGTAACTTTCATGTGACTTGGTACTTTGAAATTATTTTCTATAATAACGTAACTATATGTGACTTGGTACTTTGAAAAATTATTTTCTGCAATAGCGTAACTATCATGTGACTTGGTACTTTGAAATTATTTTCTATAATAGCGTAACTATCATGCGACTTGGTACTTTGAAATTATTTTCTATAATAGCGTAACTATCATGTGACTTGGTACTTTGAAATTATTTTTCTACAAAAGTGTAACTATCATGTCACTTGGTACTTTGAAATTATTTTCTACAATAGCGTAACTATCATGTGACTTGGTACTTTGAAATTATTTTCTATAATAACGTAACTATCATATGACTTGGTACTTTGAAATTATTTTCTACAATAGCATAACTATCATGTGACTTGGTAACTTTGAAATTATTTTCTATAATAGCGTAACTATCATGTGACTTGGTACTTTGAAATTATTTTCTACAAAAGCGTAACTATCATGTGACTTGGTACTTTGAAATTAAAATTATTTTCTACAATAGCGTAACTATCATGTGACATGGTACTTTGAAATTATTTTCTATAATAACGTAACTATAATGTGACGTGGTACTTTGAAATTATTTTTTACAAAAGCGTAACTATCATGTGACTTGGTACTTTGAAATTATTTTCTACAATAACGTAACTATAATGTGACTTGGTACTTTGAAATTATATTCTACAAAACCGTAACTATCATGTGACATGGTACTTTGAAATTATTTTCTACAAAAGCGTAACTATCATGTGACTTGGTACTTTGAAATTATTTTCTACAATAGCGTAACTATCATGTGACTTGGTACTTTGAAATTATTTTCTACAAAACCGTAACTATCATGTGACTTGGTACTTTGAAATTATTTTCTACAAAAGCGTAACTATCATGTGACATGGTACTTTGAAATAATTTCCTACAAAAGCGTTACTATCATGTGACTTGGTACTTTGAAATTATTTTCAACAATAGCGTAACTATAATAATACTTGGTACTTTGAAATTATTTTCTACAATAGCGTAACTATCATGTGACTTGGTACTTTGAAATTACTTTCTACAAAAGCGTAACTATCATGTGACTTGGTACTTTGAAATTATTTTCTACAATAGCGTAACTATCATGTGACTTGGTACTTTGAAATTATTTTCTACAATAGCGTAACTATCATGTGACTTGGTACTTTGAAATTATTTCTACAAAAGCTTAATTATCATGTGACTTGGTACTTTGAAATTATTTTCTACAATAGCGTAACTATAATGTGACTTGGTACTTTGAAATTATTTTCTACAATAGCGTAACTATAATGACTTGACTTGGTTGGTTTGAAATTATTTTCTACAAAAGCGTAACTATCATGTGACTTGGTAGTTGGAAATTATTTTCTACAATAGCGTGACTATAATGTGACTTGGTACTTTGAAATTATTTTCTATAATAGCGTAACTATCATGTGACTTTGTACTTTGAAATTATTTTCTACAATAGCGTAACTATAATGTGACTTGGTACTTTGAAATTATTTTCTACAATAGCGTAACTATAATGTGACATGGTACTTTGAAATTATTTTCTAAAATAGCGTAACTATCATGTGACTTCGTACTTTGAAATTATTTTCTACAATAGCGTAACTATCATGTGACTTGGTACTTTGAAATTATTTTTATACAAAAGCGTAACTATCATGTGACTTGGTACTTTGAAATTATTTTTTACAATAGCGTAACTATAATGTGACTTGGTACTTTGAAATTATTTTCTACAATAGCATAACTATCATGTGACTTGGTACTTTGAAATTATTTTCTATAAAAAGCGTAACTATCATGTGACTTGGTTCTTTGAAATTATTTTCTATAATAATGTAACTATCCTGTGACTTGGTACTTTGAAATTATTTTCTATAATAGCGTAACTATCATGTGAGTTGGTACTTTGAAATTATTTTCTACAAAAGCATAACTATCATGTGACTTGGTACCTTGAATTTTTTTTTCTATAATAGCATAACTATCATGTGACTTGGTACTTTGAAATTATTTTCTATAATAGCGTAACTATCATGTGACTTGGTACTTTGAAATTATTTTCTACAATAGCGTAACTATCATGTGACATGGTACTTTGAAATTATTTTCTATAATAACGTAACTATAATATGACTTGGTACTTTGAAATTATTTTCTACAAAAGCGTAACTATCATGTGACTTGGTACTTTGAAATTATTTTCTACAATAAACGTAACTATAATGTAACTTGGTACTTTGAAATTATTTTCTATAATAGCGTAACTATCATGTGACTTGGTACTTGTTGAAATTATTTTTCTACAATAGCGTAACTATCATGTGACTTGGTACTTTGAAATTATTTTCTACAATACTAAAGCGTAACTATCATGTGACTGGTACTTTGAAATTATTTTCTACAAAAGCGTAACTATCATGTGACATGGTACTTTGAAATTATTTTCTACAAAAGCGTAACTATCATGTGACTTGGTACTTTGAAATTATTTTCTACAATAGCGTAACTATAATGTGACTACTTGGTACTTTGAAAACTATCATGTGAGTGGTTATTATTTTCTACAATAGCGTAACTATCATGTGACTTGGTACTTTGAAATTATTTTCTACAAAAGCCTAACTATCATGTGACATGGTACTTTGAAATTATTTTCTACAGTAGCGTAACTATCATGTGACTTGGTACTTTGAAATTATTTTCTACAAAAGAAATTATTTTCTACAACAGCGTAACTATCATGTGACTTGGTACTTTGAAATTATTTTCTACAATAGCTTAAATTATTTTCTATCATGTGATTGTGGGTACTTTGAAATTATTTTTCTACAAAAGCGTAATTATCACGTGACTTGGTACTTTGAAATTATTTTCTACAATAGCGTAACTATAATGTGACTTGGTACTTTGAAATTATTTTCTACAATAGCGTAACTATAATGTGACTTAATAGTTTGAAATTATTTTCTACAAAGCGTAACTATCATGTGACTTGGTAGTTTGAAATTATTTTCTACAATAGCGTAACTATAATGTGACTTGGTACTTTGAAATTATTTTCTATAATAGCGTAACTATCATGTGACTTTGTACTTTGAAATTGTTTTCTACAATAGCGTAACTATAATGTGACTTGGTAATTTGAAATTATTTTTCTACAATACCGTAACTATAATGTGACATGGTACTTTGAAATTATTTTTTAACTAGCATGTTCTACAATACCGTGACTATCATATGACTTGGTACTTTGAAATTATTTTCTACAATAGCGTAACTATCATGTGACTTGGTACTTTAAAATTATTTTTCTACAAAAGCGTAACTATCATGTGACTTGGTACTTTGAAATTATTTTTTACAATAGCGTAACTATAATGTGACTTGGTACTTTGAAATTATTTTCTACAATAGCGTAACTATAATGTGACTTGGTACTTTGAAATTATTTTCTACAAAAGCGTAACTATCATGTGACTTGGTAGTTTGAATTTATTTTCTACAATAGTGTAACTATAATGTGACTTGGTACTTTGAAATTATTTTCTACAATTGCGTAACTATAATGTGACTTGGTACTTTGAAATTATTTTCTACAATAGCTTAACTATAATGTGACTTGGTACTTTGAAATTATTTTCAACAAAAGCGTAACTATCATGTGACTTGGTACTTTGAAATTATTTTCTACAAAAGCGTAACTATCATGTGACTTGGTAGTTTGAAATTATTTTCTACAATAGCGTAACTATAATGTGACTTGGTACTTTGAAATTATTTTCTACAAAAGCGTAACTATCATGTCACTTGGTACTTTGAAATTATTTTCTACAAAAGCGTAACTATCATGTGACTTGGTACTTTGAAATTATTTTCTACAAAAGCGTAACTATCATGTGACTTGGTAGTTTGAAATTATTTTCTACAATAGCGTAACTATAATGTGACTTGGTACTTTGAAATTATTTTCTACAATAGCGTAACTATCATGTGACTTGGTACTTTGAAATTATTTTCTACAATAGCGTAACTAAAATGTGACTTGGTACTTTGAAATTATTTTCTATAATAGCGTAACTATCATGTGATTTGGTACTTTGAAATTATTTTCTACAATAGCGTAACTATAATGTGACTTGGTACTTTGAAATTATTTTCTACAATAGCGTAACTATAATGTGACTTGGTACTTTGAAACTATTTTCTACAAAAGCGTAACTATCATGTGACTTGGTAATTTGAAATTATTTCTACAATAGCTCGTGTTTAACAAAAAAAAATAACAAAGGAATTATTTACTGACCTTTAGTTGTTGTGATTTTAAAAGTTCCGCTTTTATTTCAGCCAATCGTGTTTAACAAAAAAAAAATAACAAAAAAAGGGAATTATTTACTGACCTTGAGCTGTGATTTTAAGAGTTCCGCTTTTATTTCAGCCAATTGTGTTTAACAAAAAAAAAAACAAAAAAAACTTTTCAGACATTTCTTGTTAAAACTTTATTTTCAACTAATTCATCCGGGTTTTCGAAAGCAATTCGTACCACAGTACAGCACTATCACTAGTCTAAGACATCCACTCTGTCATCGTCCCATCCCCCCAAAAAAATACTTTTCAGACATTTCGTGTTTAAAACTTTATTTTCAACTAATTCATCCGGTTTTTTCACAAGCAATTCGTACCACAGTGCAGCACTATAACTAGTCTAAGACATCCACTCTGTCATTGCCCTCATCCCCCCCCAAAAAATTACTTTTCAGACATTTCTTGTTAAAACTTTATTTACAACTAATTCATCCGGGTTTTCGAAAGCAATTCATGCAAGAGTACAGCACTATAACTAGTCTAAGACATCCCCTCTGTCATCGCCCCACCCCCCAAAAAAAGATACTTTTCAGACATTTTTTGTTAAAACTTTATTTCAACTAATTCATCCGAGTTTTCGAAAGCAATTCATGCCAGAGTACAGCACTATAACTAGTCTAAAACATCCACTCTTTCATTGCCCCCATCCGCCCCAAAAAAAACTTTTCAGACATTTCTTGTTAAAACTTTATTTCAACTAATTCATCCGGGTTTTCGAAAGCGATTCATTCCAGAGTACAGCACTCCCTCTGTCATCGTCCCCACCCCCCCCCCCCCAAAAAAAAAAACTTTTCAGACATTTCTTGTTAAAAGTTTATTTTCAACTAATTCATCCGAGTTTTCGAAAGCAATTCATGCCAGAGTACAGCACTATAACTAGTCTAAGACATCCACTCTGTCATCGCCTCCACCCCCCCAAAAAAAATACTTTTCAGACATTTCTTGTTAAAACTTTATTTTCAACTAATTCATTTGGGTTTTTCACAAGCAATTCGTACCACGGTACAGCACTATCACTAGTCTGAGACATCCAATCTGTCATCACTCCATCCCCCCAAAAAAATACTTTTCAGACATTTCTTGTTAAAACTTTTTCTGAGGGGGAAGGAGGGGCCTCTGAGCCTTGCCCTTGAGGCAGATCCCGTTTATTTTCGATTCTGAGTGTTTTTGGTTTTCCTTCCAAAATTGACCCCCCCACTCCCCTGTCCCTCACAAATGGGGGGACGAAGTGCCTCTGAGCCTTTCCCCTTGAGGCAGGTTCCATTTATTTTCGATTCTGAGCATTTTTGATTTTCCTTCCAAAATTGACTCCCCCTCCCCTGCCCTCAGAAATGGGGGAACGAAGGGCCTCTGAGCCTTCCCCTTGAGGCAGATCCCATTTATTTTCTATTCTGAGTATTTTTGGTTTTCCCTCCAAAATTGACCCCCCCCCCTCCCCTGCCCTCAGAAATGGGGGAATGAACCCTCAGAAATGGAGAAAGGAGGGGCCTCTGAGCCTTGTCCTTGAGGCAGATCCCATTTATTTTCGATTCTGAGTATTTTTTTGTTTTCCCTCCAAAACTGACCCCCTCCCTCCCCTGTCCTCAGAAATGAGGGAACGAAGGGCCTCTGAGCCTTCCCCTTTTGGCAGATCCCATTTATTTTCGATTCTGAGTATTTTTGGTTTTCCCTCCAAAATTGACCCTTCCCCCCCCCCTCCTGCCCTCAGAAATGGGGGAACGAAGGGCCTCTGAGCCTTCCCCTTGAGGCAGATCACGCTTTATTTTCGATTCTTAGTATTTTTTATTTTCCCTCCGAAATTGACCCCCCCCCCCCTCCCTGCCCTCAGAAATGGGGGAACGAAGGGAACGTTAAACTATTTTAAACTGACAACACTGTCCAAACATCACATGTGTATTATGCAGTACATAATCACCCCATCTCCCCCAAAACACTTTTCAGCCATTTCTAGTTAAAAATTTTTTATTCCAATTCGCAAATCTCATTACCCCTTTTTAAATGTCGATAATCAATTCTGATTGTAGTGTCCAAGTTTTTAATAACAAAGCCTACACACATGTACACACTATGCTTTCAAAAAACCACTCTGGTTGAAAAAAAACTTGGAGTTGAAACAAATATGCGCGGGGAATCCCCCGTTCATACTGTTATCTTTTTTGCAATGTTTAGGAACAGGCGGGGAATCCCCACTCGTTTGGAATGGTACCAACAGGACATAAGCAAATAGCATGTAGTTTATAACGTGTTTAATCACGTGTAGTTTTAAGAATGTGTATGTGAACTCATGACCTACATTCATTGTGTAATTGACAACAAAAACAGAAAAAAAACCTGTTTGAGGACATTATACACTGCCAAATAACCGCTGGCTGTAGACTATGCCTTGGAAAGCTACCATGGAACGTAAAGGCTGCAAATAAAACAGTAATTGCTATACGTCTTGCGGAATCCAGACGATGCAATCTACTTTTATCTGATGGCTCAATGAGAGTTTGGCATCAAAGTGCACCCTCTGAGGTAGCTCTCTCCCGCCCTAACTACAAAAAATCATAGAACACCATTATAGAAGTTCAAGTGCCTTTTCAAGTTTTGTAATTTGTCTATTGCTTAAAGATAGTATTTGTTATTGGGATACATCCAAACATTATTCGCGGGGGATTTTTCTGTCGGGGGAGGGGGGGGGGGGGTTTGGGAATAAAGTTTTGTCAGCGGGGATATATTTTCCAAGGGGGGGGGGCATGGGTTATTTTTTTGGAAGGTAAACGTCTAGAACCATCTTTGCCATGGAGCAGCGATACATTTTCAATGAATAGTAAACGACAAAGCTGTGAGAGGTCTGATATTTCTATCAAAAATCTATCAATAACGGTTCTATCCTAAGACCGAGGATTTGAATGAAGGGGTCTGGGTACTCGCTTGATTGTAGCCAACATTGCGTATCAGAAATTGAATCTATTACAAGAGTATAATACTAGTAGTAATAATTATGTTTTTAATCCAACAAAAAGCCGATAGGCTCAAAGATAAGAGTAGAGCACACAAAAAAAGATAAGATAGAGATAAGATAAGATAAGAGAAAGATAAGAGAGAGTACAGATAAGAAGAGTACACAGAAAAGATAAGATAAGATAAGATAAGATAAGAGAAAGATAAGAGAAAGATAAGATAGAGTACACAAAAAAGATAAGATAGAGATAAGATAAGAGAAAGATAAGATAGAGTACACAAAAAAGATAAGATAGAGATAAGTTAAGATAAGAGAAAGATAAGATAGAGTACACAAAAAAGATAAGATAGAGATAAGATAAGATAAGAGAAAGATAAGAGAAAGATAAGATAGAGTACACAAAAAAAGACAAAAACTTCTTCAAAATAAATTCTATTGTTTAAAAATAAGGACATCTTTTGCAACCAGCGAACTTGGAAGTGTACCATTAGCATCCACGGTGCTTTGTGTTAGGTGATGAACTGCTCTGAGATAAAAAGATATTCGTATAGTTTTCACTCAGCCGAAGGGTTGTTTCCATAGTTTTTTGTTGTACGCTGACTGTTCAAACAGCATGTTCCTCTAAGCTATTTTTTGCCATAAAGGAGATTTGACAAGGCCGTGGAGGTATTTCGTATAGTTTTTTTTGCACCAAGATTCGCACATTCTTCTTTTTCAATAAGCGAGCCATATGGGACGCTTTGCTTAAGTCTATAAAAAACACTAGAATATCCGTCACCAGTCCACCAAAGATATTGTAACCCGTGCATCTCTTCACTAATGCAAAAACCTTCAACAAGAATGTCTGTCTTCGTACTTTTAGATGGATCCTTATAATTTATGAAGCATAGATGACTGACGGGATTTTTGCCCTTTTTCACAGCACTGAAGCAAATATAACAATATTTATTTTTTATCCCCATATATAACCCCTACACATCCTTTGACTGTCTAGTCATGGCCCTTCCTGCGTTTGTTTCACCCACCGTCAAACACTACTATAGTCCAATAGGAACTATTCAGAAACCTGTCTACGTGAACTGCCATTTTCAGTGGCTCCTCTCCGTTTTGCTGTAAGATTTCCGTCAACGTTTCCATCCATACGGTGCCAATTGCCGATTCAGTTTTCACGAAAGTCTCTTTTGACATAGGGTAGATGCCTAGGACGCCCAGTATTTCAGATAGCGTGGCGTAGCCTCCACCTGTCCCCATAACACCTCACACAGCCTTAAAGTTCATATCTCCTCGTAAATTGGTATAGAACTCTGATGTTCCTTTAGGTTTGCAGTCTGTAAAGGTTGTCAAACAGTCTTTTACACTTGCTGTGGGAGAATCAGGTTCGTTTTTTATGATTTTTTCCAATTAAAGGCCCCAAAAGTCAAAACGCTTTGCCTGGTTTCCACGCGTTTACAGGCTGCGATACAGTATCTTCCTTTTCTGGCATTTGAAAGAAGAAAGCCTTTGATGTCTGGAGAAGTTATCCCGATGCAACTGACGCGTTCTTGGATTGGTCGTCTGTGTCGACTGCTACGAGACCGCAAACGTGTGAACTACTGAAGAGATTTGAACTTATATGCTATGAGCGAACAAGCGAAGTCCAGGGTGTTGACGAAGCGAGAAAAGTGCTTGTTGCCAAGGGACGGCAATTTGACCGCATCCCACCAACATCCGATGCCCTTCTTCAGCACACCAGAGTTGCACACTTTCAGGCTGGCCGAATTTGGGGAAGAGCAGCCGACCCCATTCAGAATCCTCCTTCCGCCTCTGAATTTGGATGGAAGCTCGTAAATGATGAGTGGCATCCTGTCTGGACGACGCTACCCGAGGCTTCCAAGGCGTGCAAAGAACTGGTCAAATGTGGCTGCAAGAAAGTCTGCAAGCCACCATGCAAGTGCATGAAGGCTTTACTACCGTACATTGATCTGTGTGCTCGTAATGCAGCATGCTACAGATCTGACGCCAGCAACAAATAAGCTGCTGAACCAGGGCACCAACTGCGTACCACTTTTCTTTTTTTCTTATTTTTACCTCTTTTTATTTCTTCCTTCAGTGATTAAAGTCAGAAAGTCATATCTTTAATCGAAATTTGTAGTAGTGGATTTGACTCTTAAAGGAGGGGGAACGAGGTGGGGGGAGGCAGGGGCAGTTTTGCGCATCACAGCTGTCATCCCCGGTTTCTTTTGTCCAGTGTTTGCCACCTACTCCCAGTAGAGTGATCATAATCGCTGCAGCCAAAATTGAAAAGAAACTCATTTTGGCATTTTCCCCTGCCCCCCCCCCCCCCCCCCCATTTCCCCTATCCAGGATTTAGGATGTAATACTGTACCAATCGATGTTGAGAATGCCTCCTGAAAAGACAAGAAACAAACTTAGAGACAGCAAATCAGAAATTTCCCGTCTTTAGCGTTTCCCCCGGGATAAATATTTACCCCTGTTTCCCCCCTCCCAGGACATCCTCTGCATTTTCGCAATGGCATTAAATAAGTGACTATATAAGATTGAATACACAAACCAAATACCAATTTGAAATAGGCAAAAACAAATATTTCCCGTTTCAGTAGAGAGGGGGATCCAACTCGTGACGGGAGTCCATATATGGGCATAGAGTCCCTAGGGAGATGGTTTTTCTCACTGAGAATGAAAAACAGGATTTTTCTCACTTGAAAAAAACAGGATTTTTCTCACTTTTATGGATGTTTCTTGGATGGTTATGAGTGTTAGTTAATTTTTTGTTGTTTTTCTTGGATGTCAACAGCAATCTATGTCTGTTTTAAGGTTTTTGTCACTAAGAATGAAAAAAAACAGGATTTTTTCTCACATTGATGGATGTTTCTTGGACACTTATGAGTGTTGGTCGATTTATTTGTTTTTTAACAGCAATTTATGGATGTTTTATGGTTTTTGTCAGTGAGAATGAAAAAACAGGATTTTTCTCACTTTGATGTATTTCCAAGGAGAATTGTCTCCGGGCGAACTTTATTAATGTCTTTGGAGTTCGTCCAGGAGAATTGTTTCCGGGCGAAGCTTTATAATGTCTTTGGTGTTCGTCCAGGAGAATTGATTCTGGGCGAAGTTTTTTAATGTCTGACAGATGATGTCAAGGTTGATTAATGTCTTTGGAGTTCGTCAAGGAGAATTGTTTCCGGGGCGAAGTTTATTAATGTCTGACGGATGATGTCAAGGTTCATTGATTTGTCACGAAAGGGGAAATATCTCCGGGCCAGTGTTTTGATCTTAGAGACGAAGAGATTAAAGCGGTAAAAGGGTTTCATAGGTATTTCAAATGTGACAGCGCAGGGATGTCAAAACAAAAGGAACACGCAGAAATTACGTTTAGGGGTTATTGGGGCGAAAACCGTTTTAGACATTTTAGGGAATTATTTGGGTGAAACAGTTAGAGACATTTTAAAAGAGGATTTTAAAAGAGGATTTAGAAGAGGATTTGAGGGTGAAACTCTGTGGTCGTTATAATACACAAGTTCCATTTGAACAGTGTCGTGAGGTCCCCTATCTCAACCCCAAAGGGCTCCGATCCCCCTACCCCAACCCCGAAGGAAGCCCGCGGTCCCCAAAAGTCTCCCGGGCTTCCAGAGGACCACCGGCCCCCAAGGGCCCCCAGACCCCCAAAAGCCCCCCCCCCCCCCCCCGGGCCCCCAAAGAGTCCCCTCCTCATTTTTTAATACTTTTTTCAGGCTTTATTATATCTTTTCAGAACAAGTTATTTTCTTAATGTCCATCCTAAATCCATTTTACAAGTTGTAGTACCCATCCTTCTCACCCATAACTTTACTTTACGACTTTTTGCACACCCCAAGATCAAGCAATACTTTTCAAAAGGCATTTCAGAACAAGTTCTTTTCTTAGTGACCGTCCTAAACCCATTTTACAAATTGAAGTACCCATCCTTTTCACCCACAACTTTACTTTACAGCTTTTTGAATGCTCCAACACCAAGCAATACTTTTCAAAGGGCATTTCAGAACAAGTTCTTTTCTTAATGTCCTTCTTAAACCCATTTTACAAGTTGAAGTACCCATCCTTTTCAGCCAAAACTTTCCTTTACAGCTTTTTGGATACCTCAACACCAAGCAATACCTTTCAAAAGGAATTTCAGAGCAAATTCTTTTCTTGATGTCCCTCCTAAACCCATTTTACAACTTGAAGTAGCCGTCCTTTTCACTCACAACTTTACTTTACAGCTTTTTGGATACCTCAACACCAAGCAATACTTTTCAAAAGGCATTTCAGAGCAACTTCTTTTCACAATGTCCCTCCTAAACCTATTTTACAACTTGAAGTAGCCGTCCTTTTCACTCACAACTTTACTTTACAGCTTATTGGATACCTCAAACACCAAGCAATACTTTTCAAAAGGCATTTTACAACAAGTTCCTTTCTTAATATCACTCCTAAACCCATTTTACAAGTTGAAGTACCCATCCTTTTAACCCATAACTTTACTTTACAGCTTTTGAATGCTCCAACACCAAGCAATACTTTTCAAAGGCATTTCAGAACAACTTCTGTTCTTAATGTCCCTCCTAAACCCATTTTACAAGTTGAAGTACCCATCCTTTTCACCACAACTTTACTATACTGCTTTTTTGAATGCTCCAACACCAAGCAGTACTTTTCAAAAGGTATTTCAGAACAATTTCTTTTCTTAATGTCCTTCCTAAACCCACTTTTCAAGTTGAAGTACCCATCCTTTTCACCCACAACTTTACTATACTGCCTTTTTGAATGCTCCAACACCAAGCAATACTTTTCAAAGGGCATTTCAGAACAAGTTCTTTTCATAATGTCCTTCCTAAACCCATTTTACAAGTTGAAGTACCTATCCTTTTCACCCACAACTATACTTTACAGCTCTTGAATGCCCCAACACCAAGTAATACTTTTCAAATGGCATTCACAATAAGTTTTTTTAATGTCCCTCCTCAGCCTGTTTTACAAATTGATGAACCCATCCATTTCACCCACAACTTTACTTTACAGCTTTTTTGAATGCTCCAACACCGAGCAATACTTTTCAAAAGACATTTCAGAACAATTTCTTTTCTTAATGTCCTTTCTAAACCCATTTTACAAGTTGAAGTTCCCATCCTTTTTACACACAACTTTACTTTACAGCTTTTTTGAATGCCACAACACCAAGCAATACTTTTCAAAAGGCATTTCAGAACAATTTCTTTTCATAATATCCCTCCTAAGCCCATTTTACAAATTCAAGTACCCATCCTTTTCACCCCCAACTTTACTATACTGCCTTTTTGAATGCTCCGACACCAAGCAATACTTTTCAAATGCATTTCAGAACAAGTTCTTTTCATAATGTCCATCCTAAACCCATTTTACAAGTTTAAGTACCCATCCTTTTCACCCACAACTTTACATTACAGCTTTTTGGATACCTCAACACCAAGCAATACTTTTCAAAAGACATTTCAGAGCAAGTTCCTTTCTTAATATCCCTTCTAAACCCATTTTCCGACTTGAAGTACCCATCCTTTTCACCCACAACTTTACTTTACAGCTTTTTGGATACCTCAACACCAAGCAATACTTTTCAAAAGGCATTTCAGAGCAAGTTCCTTTCTTAATGTCCCTTCTAAAACCCATTATCCAACTTGAAGTACCCATCCTTTTCACCCACAACTTTACTTTACAGCTTTTTGGATACCTCAACACCAAGAAATACTTTGAAACGGCATTTCAGAGCAAGTTCCTTTCTTAATGTCCCTCCTAAACCCATTTTACAAGTTGAAGCATCCATTCTTTTGACACCCAAAACTTTACTTTACAGCTTTTTGGATACCTCAACACCAAGAAATACTTTTCAAAAGGCATTTCAGAGCAACTTCTTTTCTTAATGTCCCTTCTAAACCCATTTTCCAACTTGAAGTACCCATCCTTTTCACCCACAACTTTACTTTACAGCTTTTTGGATACCTCAACACCAAGCAATACTTATCAAAAGGCATTTCAGAGCAAGTTCCTTTCTTAATGTCCCTCCTAAACCCATTTTACAAGTTGAAGCATCCTTCCTTTTCACCCACAACTTTACTTTACAGCTTTTTGGATACCTCAACACCAAGAAATACCTTTCAAAAGGCATTTCAGAGCAACTTCTTTTCTTAATGTCCCTTCTAAACCCATTTTCCAACTTGAAGTACCCATCCTTTTCACCCACAACTTTACTTTACAGCTTTTTGGATACCTCAATACCAAGCAATACTTTTCAAAAGGCATTTACGAGCAAGTTACTTTCTTAATGTCCCTCCTAAACCCATTTTACAAGTTGAAGCATCATCCTTTTCACCCACAACTTTACTTTACAGCTTTTTGGATACCTCAAAACCAAGCAATACCTTTCAAAAGGAATTTCAGAGCAAATTCTTTTCTTGATGTCCCTCCTAAACCCATTTTACAACTTGAAGTAGCCGTCCTTTTCACTCACAACTTTACTTTACAGCTTTTTGGATACCTCAACACCAAGCAATACTTTTCAAAAGGTATTTCAGAGCAACTTCTTTTCACAATGTCCCTCCTAAACCTATTTTACAACTTGAAGTAGCCGTCCTTTTCACTCACAACTTTACTTTACAGCTTATTGGATACCTCAACACCAAGCAATACTTTTCAAAAGGCATTTTACAACAAGTTCCTTTCTTAATATCACTCCTAAAACCATTTTACAAGTTGAAGTACCCATCCTTTTAACCCATAACTTTACTTTACAGCTTTTGAATTCTCCAACACCAAGCAATACTTTTCAAAGCATTTCAGAACAACTTCTGTTCTTAATGTCCCTCCTAAACCCATTTTTACAAGTTGAAGTACCCATCCTTTTCACCACAACTTTACTATACTGCTTTTTTGAATGCTCCAACACCAAGCAACACTTTTCAAAAGGCATTTCAGAACAAGTTATTTTTCTTAATTTCCTTCCTAAACCCATTTTACAAGTTGAAGTTCCCATCCTTTTCACCCGCAATTTTACTTGACAGCTTTTGAATGCCACAACACCAAGCAATACTTTTCAAAAGACATTTCAAACAAGGTCTTTTCTTAATGTCCCTCCTAAACCCATTTTACAAGTTGAAGTACCCATCCTTTTCACCCAACTTTACTTTACAGCTTTTGTATGCCCCAACACCTAGCAATACTTTTCAAAAGGCATTTCAGAACCAGTTCCTTTCTTAATGTCCCTCCTAAACCCATTTTACAAGTTGAAGTACCCATCTTTTTCACCCAGAACTATACTTCACAGCTTTTTGAATGCCCCAACACCAAGCAATACTTTTCAAAAGGCATTTCAGAACAAGTTCCTTTCTTAATGTCCCTCCTAAACCCATTTTACAAGTTAATGTACCCATCCTTTTTCACCACAAACTTTACTTTACAACTTTTTTGCACGACACAATGTCATGTAAGATTCCACTTCAGTTCAGATTTTTCTCAAAGAGATGAAAAAATTTAAAATACTGTTCCAAATTTTTTATAGTAGAAAGTTCAAGTTATCTTCTGAATTTTATTAAAGAACTTACAGTTCAATTTTAATTCCTCCAGAGAAAATAAAAATCTTCCACTTCAGTTCTTAATTTCACAAAGACACAAGGAAATTTAAAGTTCTATTTGAAATTTTTCCGTAGAAGATAGAAAAAGCTATACCATATTTGTGAATATTTTCCCGGAAGATAAAAAGTTCTACTTCAATTTTAAATTTTCTCAACGAAGTGAAGAAAAAGTTCAAGTTCTAGTCTGAGTTTTCTCAATGAAAAAGAAAGTAGTTATTGATCAATTCTATTTTTTCCAAATAATGTAAAAAGGTTCCACTTCAGTTCAGATTTTTCTCAAAGAGATGAAAAAATTTTAAAATACTGTTCCAAATTTTTCTTAGAACATAGAAAAGTTCAAGTTCTTTTCTGAATTTTACCAAAGAACACACTTCAATTTTAATTTCTCCAGAGAAAATAAAAATCTTCCACTTCAATTATTTATTTCACAAAGACACAAAGAAATTTAAAGTTCTATTCTAAATTTTTCCATAGAAGATAGAAAAGTTATACCTTAGTTGTGAATATTTTCCCGGAAGAGTTTAAGTTAGGTTAGGTTAGGTTACCTTATCATGAGCGCTCATGATAAGTTAACCTAACCTTTTCCGGCGAGTATGGTTAAGGTTAGGGTAGGCTAGATTAAGTTAGGTTAGATAAGGTTAGGTTAAGTTAGCTTAGGTTAGCCTACGTACGCTTCACTTAAGTTAGATTAGGTTAGGTGAGAGACAGACAAAAAGTTAGGTGTATGGTTAGGTTAGGTTAGGTTAGATTATGTTAGATTTAGGCTAATTTAGGTTAGGCTAGGTTAGCCTACGTATGCACGCGTACGTAGGCTAACCTAGCCTAACCTAAATTAACCTAACTTAACCTAACCTAATCTAACCTAACTTAATCTATTCTAACCTAACCTAACCATACTCGCCGGAAAAGGTTAGGTTAACTTATTATGAGCGCTCATGATAAGTTAACCTAACCTAACCTAACTTAAACTCTTCCGGGAAAATATCCAAAACTAAGGTATAACTTTTCTATCTTCTATGGAAAAATTTAGAATAGAACTTTAATTTCTTTGTGTCTTTGTGAAATAAATAATTGAAGTGGAAGATTTTTATTTTCTCTGGAGAAATTAGAATTGAAGTGTGTTCTTTGGTGAAATTCAGAAAAGAACTTGAACTTTTCTATGTTCTAAGAAAAATTTGGAACATTATTTTAAATTTTTTCATCTCTTTGAGAAAAATCTGAACTGAAGTGGAACCTTTTTACATTATTTGGAAAAAATAGAATTGATCAATAACTAATTTCTTTTTCATTGAGAAAATTCAGACTATAACTTGAACTTTTCTTCACTTCGTTGAGAAAATTTAAAATTGAAGTAGAACTTTTTATCTTCCGGGTAAATATTCACAACTATTATATAGCTTTTTCTATCTTCTACGGAAAAATTTCAAATAGAACTTTAAATTTCCTTGTGTCTTTGTGAAATTAAGAACTGATGTAGAAGATTTTTATTTTCTCTGGAGAAATTAAAATTGAACTGTAAGTTCTTTAATAAAATTCAGATGATAACTTGAATTTTCTATCTTCTATGAAAAACTTGAAACAGTATTTTAAATTTTTTCATCTCTTTGAGAAAAATCTGAACTGAAGTGGAATCTTGCATGACATTGTGTCGTGCAAAAAAGTTGTAAATTAAAGTTGTCGTGAAAAGGATGGGTACATCAACTTGTAAAATGGGTTTAGGAGGGACATTGAGAAAAGAACTTGTTCTGAAATGCCTTTTGAAAAGTATTGCTTGGTGTTGGGGCATTCAAAAAGCTGTGAAGTATAGTTCTGGGTGAAAAAGATGGGTACTTCAACTTGTAAAATGGGTTAGGAGGGACATTAAGAAAGGAACTGGTTCTGAAATGTCTTTTGAAAAGTATTGCTAGGTGTTGGAGCATACAAAAGCTGTAAAGTAAAGTTTGGTGAAAAAGGATGGGTACTTCAAACTTGTAAAATGGGTTTAGGAGGGACATTAAGAAAAGACCTTGTTCTGAAATGTCTTTTGAAAAGTATTGCTTGTTGTTGTGGCATTCAAAAGCTGTAAAGTTAAGTTGCGGGTGAAAAGGATGGGTACTTCAACTTGTAAAATGGGTTTAGGAAGGATATTAAGAAAAACTAACTGCTGTGAAATGCCTTTTGAAAAGTATTGCTTGGTGTTGGAGCATTCAAAAAAGCAGTATAGTAAAGTTTTGGTGAAAAGGATGGGTACTTCAACTTGTAAAATGGGTTTAGGAGGGATACTAAGAAAAGAAGTGGTTCTGAAATGCCTTTGAAAAGTATTGCTTGTTGTTGGAGCATTCAAAAGCTGTAAAGTAAAGTTCGGGGTTAAAAGGATGGGTACTTCAACTTGTAAAATGGGTTTACGAGGGACATTAAGAAAGGAACTGGTTCTGTGAAAATGCCTTTAGAAAAGTGTTGCTTGGTGTTGGGGCATTCAAAAGCTGTAAAGTAAAGTTTTGGGTGAAAAGAATGGGTACTTCAACTTGTAAAATGGGTTTAGGAGGGACATTGAGAAAAGAACCTGTTCTGAAATGATTTTTGAAAAGTATTGCTTGGTGTTGGGCATTCAAAAAGCTGTAAAGTAAGTTGCGGGTTTAAAGGATGGATACTTCAACTTGTAAAATGGGTTTACGAGGGACATTAAGAAAGGAACTGGTTCTAAAATGCCTTTTGAAAAGTATGCTTGGTGTTGGGGCATTCAAAAGCTGTAAAAGTAAAGTTGTGGGTGAAAAGGATGGGTACTTCAACTTGTAAAATGGGTTTAGGAGGGACATTAAGAAAGGACCTTGTTCTGAAATGCCTTGTGAAAAGTATTGCTTGGTGTTGTGGCATTCAAAAGCTGTAAAGTAAAGTTGCGGGTGAAAAGGATGGGAACTTCAACTTGTAAAATGGGTTAGGAAGGACACTAAGAAAATAACTTGTTCTGAAATGCCTTTTGAAAAGTATTGCTTGGTGTTGGAGCATTCAAAAAAGCAGTATAGTAAAGTTGTGGTGAAAAGGATGGGTACTTCAACTTGTAAAATGGGTTTAGGAGGGACATTAAGAAAAGAAGTTGTTCTGAAATGCCTTTGAAAAGTATTGCTTGGTGTGGAGCATTCAAAAGCTGTAAAGTAAAGTTGAGGGTTAAAAGGATGGGTACTTCAACTTGTAAAATGGGTTTAGGAGTGATGTTAAGAGAGGAACTTGTTGTGAAATGCCTTGTGAAAAGTATTGCTTGGTGTTGTGGCATTCAAAAGCTGTAAAGTAAAGCTGCGGGTGTGAAAAGGATGGGAACTTCAACTTGTAAAATGGGCTTAGGAAGGACATTAAGAAAATAACATGTTCTGAAATGCCTTTTGAAAAGTATTGCTTGGTGTTGGAGCATTCAAAAAAAGCAGTATAGTAAAGTTGTGGTGAAAAGGATGGGTACTTCAACTTGTAAAAATGGGTTTAGGAGGGACATAAGAAAAGAAGTTGTTCTGAAATGCCTTTGAAAAGTATTTCTTGGTGTTGGAGCATTCAAAAGCTGTAAAGTAAAGTTTGGGTTAAAAGGATGGGTACTTCAACTTGTAAAATGGGTTTAGGAGTGATATTAAGAAAGGAACTTGTTGTGAAATGCCTTTTGAAAAGTATTGCTTGGTATTGGTGCATTCAAAAAGCTGTAAAGTAAAGTTGTGGTGCAAAGGATGGGTGCTTCAACTTGTAAAATGGGTTTAGGATGGACATAAAGAAAAGAACTTGTTGTGAAATGCCTTTTGAAAAGTTTTGCTTGGTGTTTGGGCATTCAAAAAGCTTTAAAGTAAAGTTGCGGGTGTAAAGGATGGGTACTTCAACTTGTAAATGGGTTTAGGATGGACATTAAGAAAAGAGCTTGTTCTGAAATGCATTTTGAAAAGTATTGCTTTGTGTTGGGGTATTCAAAAAGCTGTAAAGTAAAGTTGTGGGTGAAAAGGATGGGTACTTCAACTTGTAAAATGGGTTTAGGAGGGACATTAGAAAAGAACTTGTTCTGAAATGCATTTTGAAAAGTATTGCTTGGTGTTGGAGCATTCAAAAGGCTGTAAAGTAAAGTTGTGTGTGAAAAGGATGGGTACTTCAATTTGTAAAATGGGTTTAGGAGGGATATTAAGAAAAGAACTTGTTCTGAAATGCATTTTGAAAAGTATTGCATTGTGTTGAGGTATCCAAAAAGCTGTAAAGTAAAGTTTTGGGTGAAAAGGATGGATGCTTCAAGTTGTAAAATGGGCTTAGGAGGGTTATTATGAAAAGAACTTGCTCTGAAATGCCTTTTGAAAAGTATCGCTTGGTGTTGAGGTATCCAAAAAGTTGTAAAGTAAACTTGTGAGTGAAAAGGACGGCTACTTCAAGTTGTAAAATAGGTTTAGGAGGGACATTATGAAAAGAAGTTGCTCTGAAATGCCTTTTGAAAAGTATTGCTTGGTGTTGAGGTATCCAAAAAGCTTTAAAGTAAAGTTGTGAGTGAAAAGGACGGCTATTTCAAGTTGAAAAAATGGGTTTTAGGAGGGACATTAAGGAAAGAAGTTGCTCTGAAATGCCTTTTGAAAGGTATTGCTTGGTGTTGAGGTATCCAAAAAGCTGTAAAGTAAAGTTTTGGGTGAAAAGGATGGATGCTTCAACTTGTAAAATGGGTTTAGGAGGGACATTAAAAAAGTAACTTTCTCTGAAATGCCTTTTGAAAAGTATTGCTTGGTGTTGAGGTATCCAAAAAGCTTTAAAGTAAAGTTGTGGGTGAAAAGGATGGGTATGCTTCAGTTGTAAAATGGGTTTAGGAGGGACATTAAGAAAAGAAGTTGCTCAAATGCCTTTTGAAAGGTATTTCTTGGTTTTGAGGTATCCAAAAAGCTGTAAAGTAAAGTTGTGGGTGAAAAGGAAGGATGCTTCAACTTGTAAAATGGGTTTAGGAGGGACATTAAGAAAGCAAATTGCTCTGATATGAAAAAGTATTGCTTGGTGTTGAGGTATCCAAAAAGCTGTAAAGTAAAGTTGTGGGTGAAAAGGATGGGTACTTCAAGTTGGAAAATGGGTTTAGAAGGCACATTAAGAAAAGAAGTTGCTCTGAAATGCTTTTGAAAGGTATTTTTCGGTGTTGAGGTATCCAAAAAGTTGTAAAGTAAAGTTGTGGGTGAAAAGGATGGATGCTTCAACTTGTAAAATGGGTTTTGGAGGGACATCAAGAAAGGAACTGGCTCTGAAATGCCTTTTGAGAAGTATTGCTTGGTGTTGAGGTATCCAAAAAGCTGTAAAGTAAAGTTCTGGGTGAAAAGGATGGGTACTTCAAGTTGGAAAATAGGTTTATAAGGGACATTAAGAAAAGAAGTTGCTCGTAAATGCCTTTTGAAAGGTATTTCTTGGTGTTGAGATATCCAAAAAGCTGTAAAGTAAAGTTGTGGTTGAAAAGGATGGGTACTTCAAGTTGGAAAATGGGTTTAGAAGGGACATAAAGAAACGAAGTTGCTCTGAAATGCCTTTTGAAAGGTATTTCTTGGTGTTGAGGTATCCAAAAAACTTGTAAAGTAAAGTTGTGGGTGAAAAGGATGGGTACTTCAAGTTGGAAAATGGGTTTAGAAGGGACATTAAGAAAAGAAGTTGCTCTGAAATGCCTTTTGAAAGGTATTTCTTGGTGTTGAGGTATCCAAAAAGCTGTAAAGTAAAGTTGCGAGTGAAAAGAATGGATGCTTCAACTTGTAAAATTGGGCTTAGGAGGGACATTAAGAAAGGAACTTGCTCTGAAATGCCCTTTTGAAAGGTATTGCTTGGTGTTGAGGTATCCAAAAAGCTATAAAGTAAAGTTGTGGGTGAAAAGGATGGGTACTTCAAGTTGGAAAATGGGTTTAGAAGGGACATTAAGAAAGGAACTTGCTCTGAAATGCCTTTTGAAAAGTATTGCTTGGTGTTGAGGTATCCAAAAAGCTGTAAAGTAAAGTTTTGGGTGAAAAGGATGGGTACTTCAAGCTGGAAAATGGGTTTAGAAGGGACATTAAGAAAGGAAGTTGCTCCGAAATGCCTTTTGAAAAGTATTGCTTGGTATTGAGGTATCCAAAAAGCTGTAATGTAAAGTTATGGGGTGAAGAGGATGGGTACTTCAACTTGTAAAATGGGTTTAGGATGGACATTATGAAAAGAACTTGTTCTGAAATGCATTTGAAAAGTATTGCTTGGTGTTGGAGCATTCAAAAAGGCAGTATAGTTAAGTTGTGGGTTAAAAGGATGGGTACTTCAGTTTGTAAAAAGGGTTTAGGAGGGATATTATGAAAAGAAATTGTTCTGAAATGCCTTTTGAAAAGTATTGCTTGGTGTTGGGGCATTCAAAAAAGCTGTAAAGTAAAGTTGTGTGTAAAAAGGATGGGAACTTCAACTTGTAAAATGGGTTTAGGAGGGACATAAAAAAAAAGAACTTATTGTGAAATGCCATTTGTAAAGTATTGCTTGGTGTTGGGGCATTCAAGAGCTGTAAAGTATAGTTGTGGGTGAAAAGGATAGGTACTTCAACTTGTAAAATGGGTTTATGAAGGACATTATGAAAAGAACTTGGTCTGAAATGCCCTTTGAAAAGTATTGCTTGGTGTTGGAGCATTCAAAAAGGCAGTATAGTAAAGTTGTGGGTGAAAAGGATGGGTACTTCAACTTGTAAAATGGGTTTAGGAAGGACATTAAGGAAAGAAATTGTTCTGAAATGCCTTTTGAAAAGTATTGCTTGGTGTTGGAGCATTCAAAAAAGCTGTAAAGTAAAGTTGTAGGTAAAAAGAATGGGTACTTCAACTTGTAAAATGGGTTTAGGAAGGACATTAAGAAAAAACTTGTTCTGAAATGCCCTTTGAAAAGAATTGCTTGGTGTTGGAGCATACAAAAAGCTGTAAAGTAAAGTTGTGGGTGAAAAGGATGGGTACTTCAATTTGTAAAATGGGTTTAGGACGGTCACTAAGAAAAGAACTTGTTCTGAAATGCCTTTTGAAAAGTATTGCTTGATCTTGGGGTGTGCAAAAAGTCGTAAAGTAAAGTTGTGGGTGAGAAGGATGGGTACTTCAACTTGTAAAATGGGGTTTAGGATGGACATTAAGAAAATAACTTGTTCTGAAAAGACATAATAAAGCCTTAAAAAAGTATTAAAAAATGGGGAGGGGACTCTTTGGGGGCCCGGGGGGCTTTTGGGGGTCCGGGGGGCCCTTTGAGGCCGGGTGGTCCTTTGGGAGCCCGGGGGACCTTTGATGACTGGGGGCTTCCTTCGGGGTTGGGGTAGGGGGATCGGAGCCCTTTGGGGTTGGGGTAGGGGACCTCACGACACTGTTCAAATGTAACTTGTGTATTATAACGACCACTGAGTTTCACCCTCAAATCCTCTTCTAAATCCTCTTCTAAAATCATCTTTTAAAATGTCTCTAACTGTTTCGCCCAAATAAATCCCTAAAATGTCTAAAACGGTTTCGCCCCAATAACCCCTAAACGTAATTTCTGCTTGTTCCTTTTGTTTTGACATCCCTGCGCTGTCACATTTGAAATTCCAATGAAACCCTTTTACCGCGTTGATCTCTTCATCTCTCAGATCAAAACATTCGACCGGAGATAATTCCCCTTTCGTGACAAATCAATAACCTTGACATCATCCGTCAGACATTAATAAACTTCGCCCCGGAAACAATTCTCCTGGACGAACTCCAAAGACATTAATCAACCTTGACATCATCTGTCAGACATTAAAAAACTTCGCCTAGACACAATTCTCCTGGACGAACACCAAAGACATTAATAAACTTCGCCCGGAAACAATTCTCCTGGAAGAACTCCAAAGACATTAATAAACTTCGCCCGGAGACAATTCTCCTTGAAAATAAATCAAAGTGAGAAAAATCCTGTTTTTTCATTCTCACTGACAAAAACCATAAAACATCCATAAATTGCTGTCAACAACAAATAAATCGACCAACACTCATAAGTGTCCAAGAAACATCCATCAATGTGAGAAAAATCCTGTTTTTTCAAGTGAGAAAAATCCTGTTTTTTCATTCTCAGTGACAAAAACCATAAAAACAGACATAGATTGCTGTTGACATCCAAGAAAAACAACAAATAAATTGACTAACACTCATAACCATCCAAGAAACATCCATAAAAGTGAGAAAAATCCTGTTTTTTCAAGTGAGAAAAATCCTGTTTTTTCATTCTCAGTGAGAAAAACCATCTCCCTAGGGACTCTATGCCAATTTATGGACTCCCGTCACGAGTCGGATCCCCCTCTCTACTCGTTTCCCCCCTATAAGGTGAATTTCACCCCCTCCCCCTCCCCCCACACCACATCGCTCTTTGATGGGGGGACACTCCATTTTCCATCATCACTGCTTGTATTTCTTTCTAATACCGAGTATACGCACCGAATATCAAGCTAAAATAGGGAAAAATAATTTTTTTTTTTTTGCTTTTCCCTCTTTGGGTGATTTTAGTCCCTGTTTCCCCCTCTTAGATGGTCGGATCGCTTGTGTCCCAGTCTCATTCAAAAAGGCACATTCAACTGCCCTTGTGGACAGGTCTTCCGCTCTCCAATATTAAAATTCGGAGATAAGTCTCAAAAATTCGGGGAGTTTTCGCGGACAAGTCTTCAAGATTCGCGGATTTTTCGGGGGGGGGATGAAATTTCGTTTTGAAAGTTTAGGAACCAAGAAGTTTTAGCTCCGTTTTCAGGCTCAATTAGGGCTTGGATCCGCATAGTAAATCAAGCCTTTTACAGAGTAGGTTTTAGAGCCATAGCAGGGGATTGGAACCCATAGCTGAAAATGCTTATTGCTGATATTTCGGTAAAAACTTCAAAATTGTTTTCAAATTAAAAAAAAATAGTGTACACATGTGAACTGTAAATACCAGTAGCAATTTTAAGTCATTAATATCAGTAATTCATTAATAATATTTAAAAACAAAAAACAAATATTTTTTTAGGTTTCTACATAGGTAAATTAAATAGACAAAGTTAAACCTATGCATGGGGCAACATTAAAACTTTAAACAAACAGGAACTAAATTAACAAGTAACAAGAACAAGTAAATTTAAACTTAAATTAAAAAAAAGGGAATTTTTACGACAATTGACACATTATTGGTTTTTCTTGCTGACTATAAGGCCTTAAGTCTTTACACCTCCCCAGAAATCCCCCACGTAAAAAACGGAAAATAATCCCCCCACTCACAAAAAAAACATACCCTCTGCAGAAACTACTCCCCGCGGAAAGTACCACCGTGGGAAATACCCTCCACAGAATATACCCCCGCTAAAAATACCCTCGAAAAATAAAACACCCTCCCTGCGGAAAATACCTCCTCGGAATACCAACAGTTCGTTATAAATGAGTCCGAAAATGAAGTAAAAATTGACAAGAAAACAATATGAGCCTAATAACCAAAATTTTACTTTCAGTTGTAATGTACATTTTCTTATGAATAGTATTTTTGGGATCACTTCCGTTTAAATCCTCTATTCCCGACCTTGTACACAGTCTATAGCTAATTTTTTTCTCATTGGGAGGGGCAGGGGATGGTGCATTTTTATGGTGAGAAGATTGTATTTAGGGATTTTTCTTAAGAAGAAATAAATTATACCACAATTTCTTTAAAATCTTTTGTTTCTATCTCAGAATTAGCCTTCATACAGGGTTACAAATTTTTCATGCATTAGAAGTTGTAAGAATAGGCCTAGATATTTAAAAAAATTTACTTGGCTATCCCGATTTTGAGCAGAATATATTTTCCGTAAAATTTCTTCGCCTAACTAACAGCTTTGCAAAACCGTAAAAAAATCCTAAAACTGCAGTTTAAAATATTGCACCCACTGAAATTATTCCACAGGTGAAGGAACCAAAATAATAATCGTGAAGGAATTGCTGAGTGAATACGTTTGAGGATAAATGGTGGTATGACAATTAAAATTCTCAGATAAAAAAGAAAAGAACTTAAATTTTACACACCGAATGAAACAAAATTTAAATGGTAAGAATCCCTGGAAAAAGATCAATTCTTTCAATATATTATGCGTTCAATCATTACTATACATTAATACAGTATGTCCAAAATCAAAAATAGCAAAAGAAAACCAAATTTAAACTTATGATTCGGCTTCCAAAACAATTCTCCTTCTTTAAATGTTCAATTCCAAACCCAAAATCCAACTGAGCGTTCCGTTAAACAACTTCAAATATAGTTCTTGGCTAATTTTGTCAAGATTGTCTTGACCACGAATGATGAATGTGCAAGAATCTTGTAGCATTTTGAATACTGCATTCAAAATGGTTTACCTGTAATCTAAATGCAGGGAAATGATACTTTTGTGATCATATGAAGAACCGTCTATACTTAAATTGTATCTGTCTGGTTTTATGCAAAGCAACACAGGAAAGGAAACTAACGAACAAGAGAGTAGTAATAAAATTATGGTATGTAAAAAAAATTTTGCTAGGGATAGTCACTAGGGGGTGACACCGTGGTTGGGTGATTTTCGGGGAACCAAATTTTTTTCGGGGAGAAAAATAGATTTTCGGGGAAATCCCCGAAAATTCAGGGATAGTGGAAGCCCTGCCTGGTACAGGGTTGCCAACTTTTCGATTCATGAATATGTCCCCTGAGCATCCAAAATTATGTAATTTTTAGCCAAAATATGCCTATATTTAGTCTTAAATATGTCCAAAACATGTCCAATCCATCTTGAAATCTCAGAACCTAGAGGTTATTTTTCTTATCAATTGGGATATTGACCAAAAGACGATTTGGAAACATCTTTCAAAGTGGCCAGTTAACATCAAATTTGTTAAAAATGAAAAAAATCATTTATTACAAGTACAAAACTCATGAAAACCAGTAAACACTAAAAATAATTTGTGGGACTTTAAGATTAGTCTTCTAACGAGAGTTCATCTTGAAAGTTATGCTCAGCATGAGAGTCTGCCTTATTTCTTCCTTTGCTAGCTATTTGCCAATCGGAGTATTTCTTGCGCATTTCAGAAGGTAAAATCCAGGATTCCAGGGACGCTCCAGAACGCCAAATTAGTTGCTTGACATGCATTAAACTACTAGATGTTTCCATTAGAAGCCAATTGCGTAATTTGGTTTTGATTTACCAAGTAGCATAAACTGTCTTTCAGCAGCTGCTGAAGAGTGTGGCAGGCCACATAACGTTAGCATAAAATCAAAAAGATCCTTGTATATTTCTTTACCCGTGGCATCCTTACATTTTCTTAGGGCAGATCAGAAAACTGATGGATTTGTTTTTGCAGTGGTTAAGCGAGTAACATGTTCTTTTTGTCGAAAATGGATTTCCAAAGTTCATCAAGATAGCTTCGGGCCTTTCTTGTTGAAATTCGGTTTCCCCGAGCAAGTGGGAAAACCGACTGGTCAGAGACACAATTATGTCACGCTCTCAACCAAGGACAATTTCAGGATCCAAAAGCGACAGTGCTTTCAATGCCTTTGTGGTTGATTGTATTTCTGATTTGACTAACAAGTTCTACCATGTACGCCGAACAGTGCACCCTAAAGCCAGCTAGTTGAACGTGACCCAATTTACTACTGTGCTTTTCCAGGTGCACCACAGTGTTTGGTCCAAAGTTTAACTCTTCCATCGGGCGAAAATTTTCTTTGGTTAGACTCACTGGAAATGGGCTCTGCCTCTCAATCAGAGAAGCATTGATGAAACATCTAAGCATTAATTTTAAAAGTGTGCAGGTACTTTTTAGAAGCAAATGAATCCGCGTATCAGAGAACTGAAAACTCAGTATTCATGCTATTGACTTTCTGCAGCATAAAACTCTAGAAATATAGTCATGTAAGCTCTTACAAATGGGTCTTGCATAAGTAGTGTGTTATATAAAGGCGCGAAACTTATATGGAAACTTACGCCTGAGGCATGAATATACAGTAGAGTTTGACGTGCACATTGCAAAAAGCGACCAATCCTTTATATTATATACCTATAAAGTGATCAAACACTTTTGAAAGTATAATTGAGATTGTATAACGCAACCAGACGGGTTTTTGAGAAACTTTCATCATAACGAGTTTTTTGTTTTGTTTTTTTTTAAGCAAAAACTAGAAACTGTCAGACGGGTTTCTGAGGTAACTCCTATTTTTTGGACAATTGCCTGAACTCGAGACAAGTTTCTTAGGAATGTCTCGTTGCTAATTTCAAAATCGGATGCTAAACTCAGAATTGTTTGATTGACATATGTTGTCTTTACCCGCAATCGTCAATACAGTAAAGTTTGGGAAGAAGATAATGACCTTAGAGCTTTTATTACAAGATCAGCCTATGACAGAAAACAAGCCTTGGTGCAGTTTGAAGCCGCTCAAAGGAACAAAGACCAAGACGTTGCTTCACTCTCGTAGCAACTCACACTTGGAAAAAATTCGTGCTGTACAACTCACAACCAGTGTTTCTGAGTTTGGTAGAGAACGCATGGGCACAGAGTCTGATATCATCAACTCTCAAATAAGACTGGCTGCATGGTTCGCTAATGAAGACATATCGTTTTGAAGGCAAACGGTCTACTTCCAGTTCTCAAAACTTGTGCTCCTGATTCCCAAATTGGGAAGGCAATGAAGATGAAAAGGACTATAACCGCTGGAATTATTAAGCACGTTCTAGCTCCATATGAAAGAGAAGAACTTCGTAAGTTTCTGAGAGTCTCAAAATTCTCCCTTATCATTGATGAAACAACTGATTCAACAGCTACAAAGTGGCTTGTATTGATTGTCAAATATCGAAACTGTTTTACTGACAATGTTCATGAGGAATTTCTTGGTCTACTAGAATTAGAGGATGCCTCGAGCCATGGGCTAAAAACTATCATCGAAAATTACTTAGAAAAAGAAGAGATAAAAAACAACATGATAGGTGTTGCTTTTGACAACGCTTCAGTGAACACTGGAACTGTTGGGTGTCTTGGAGTACAGCTTAAAAATGACGTACCAGGCCTGTTTGTTTTGGGTTGTACCAGTCATTCAATGGCACTGTGTGCAAGTTATGCAGTGGTGCATAGTGGTGCGCCACTCTAAGTGAACCTACATCAACCCAACTTTTTAGATATCTCTCTCACTATGACTGTGCGTCTGAGCGAGAGTTTTTCCTATCTCAATGCCTGTCATTGTTGGTTTGTATGTCAGAATCCATTTATTTATATGTGTTTTTGTCTCTCTCACTTCCTCCACTTATGTGTCCAAACATAACGCTGACAAGGTATGTCCTTAGGCATCCACTGCGCGAAGAGCCTAACCTCGTCTTCAGGACGATGATAAGCCCCTTCAAATTTAGGACACTTAAATTCTTCTAGATTGAAAAGTGGAATCCTAGGGTCCAACTTTTGAATTAAAACTTTATCTGTAGGTACATTACCCTTTACATAGAGTGCTTCAACCACGAAAAAAGTGCAAATTTCACTGACTTCCTCCTGAACATTTCTCAGTTCCTGACCACTATTATTAAGTGGCGTAATCACTCTATCGTAGAATCCCAGTCTGTTTATATAACGTAATGTAGTACTCCACAAGCTTTTATCATACTCAAACATATTATAGTTGACTATCCAATGATAACAGTCAATGTCTTCGAGTTCCATAGAAAAAATAAAAATGCAAATTCAAATATAACACCACAGAGATAATTTTTTTAAACCGATAAAACTCTGTGTCATACAGTCCTATCATCTTGGAAAAGCTATTAATGTAGTTGTCACGTAGAGAAGTACTTCTTCAAGCTTTTATACCTTCGCTCAAGGTTGAATGGAGTTATGGCTAGGGGGATGAGTCCTAAAACCATCTGAATTCATTGTGGAGAGGGAGTCATAAAAACCCTTAGAATTCATTGTCGGGAGGAGTCATAGAACTCTTGGTATCTATTGCATGCAAATGAAGTCTGAAAAAATTACAATTATTTTCTTATAATTTCTGTAATGTGTATGCAAGAGGTGAATTCAAGAATGGTTTTGTTACTTACTTACAATTTTTCATAATGAAAAATCCGACAACGGCTGATGATAAAGAAATTTATTCATTCTAATAGATAGATTTTGTCAATGTTATCTGACGTACCCGACAAATGATATCGATAAAGAATTTTAATAAAGAATTTGTTCAATTTGACACTTAAATTATGTCAGTGTTATCAAGCGTATCTGTCAAAAGACACTGATAAAGAATTTATTCACTCTAATACTTAGATTCCGGCAAGGCTATCCCAAGTATCTGTTAATAGATGTTGTGATAGAGAATTTATTCATTCTTAGATTTTCTCTATGTTAACCTATCTATCCGACCTATGATGTATGCAAATTCCTTTTCTTACATCTCTCCGATGTTTTAATAGACATTCTAAACGTTTGATATGCTGGCTTACTCTGAAAATAATGAACACATAACAATGTAATGCATAACATATTGTTAATGAAATAATGTCATGTAGAATATTAATACAAAAAATATATCACTATTATACATTATTAACATCAATGAACAACTTTGGACATTTTGAATCTGTTCCATAAAATGGTTCACCATGTTCTCTCTTAATACTATAGCTGTTGTCTTCCCTTAGCTCGTAATCAGTAGAATAATCATTATTCCATTTTGAGTCATACGCGATTTTTACAGGTGTGTCATCGACAGGCTTAATATGCTTTCCGTCTTCGGTATTATTTGGTTTATTGACTGTTTGATCAATGGCAGTAAACGTTTGCTGGTACTTTGTTTTTCATCGATTCATCTTTATATTCCTTAGTGATATTTTCTGCCAATACTCTTTTTATTTTTTCTGGCAACTTCACTGTCTATTATCACACTATTTTTTACACAGGTAACAGTTCCGGCGCGTAGACAAGATATGGTTTATGATATTAGTAGAAGAGTAGGCCTTTCTTTTCGTCTTTGCTTTCATTTGAATGCTAATACCCTAAAGCTGACGATATGGTTTAACACTGGGTAACATGTTACCACAAGCGCTAGCAAGAAGATGCCCTTCTTCATCAAATATTATTTTTATGTTGGCATTGTCTTTGATTGCAATCATCTCCGGAGATCTCAATCTCGCATATCCACCATCATAAGAGTTGAACTTTTTGGTACTCCAAAGAAATTTAATTCCTTACTGTCATGACAATGCACGCATACGTTTCCGATGGTGCTACCACTTGTACTTATTTCATAGTTTAAATACTTCTCCTTGTCAGCATTCAATGCTACAATAACACTATAATGTGAACACACTTTCTTAAAATGCTTCATATTCACTTCTTAGAGATATGAGTTGTGTTTATTGTTCCACTGTGTAAAAAATACTGATTTAATACATCCAGTAAACTAGGTAGGGGTCGATAGACAGACATAGAGTACCATTGGGAAAGCCACATCGTGTCTCTGAGCAAGCATAGAGTACAATTGTTAGAGCCAAAGGCATATTTCATGTCATTTTAAGATTCGTAAAAAAAAAGTTGAATAATTTCTAAGTCCCAAAAAAAATTTAGTCCAATAAAAAAAAGTGCTACTACAAACAATATTTCTCTAATAGTAAAAGTTGCGACTAACATTTCTATATCACTCTCATTTTGAATTTGGAAAATATTATACGTGATTTTTTTATGTTTTAAGTATGTTACAAGTCATTCTAAGAGATGTAAAAAAAAGTTGAAAAAATATATCATGTTAAAAAAATAATAAAAAAAGTTTTAAATAAAACTTCAAAAAAACTATAAAAAAATGGGGGGGGGAATACAAAAAGTAGGTGGGGAGGTGGCCCCCTTAGAGTTTGGGGATAGTGGACCTTTGTGGGTTGAGGTCTCTGGTGGTTAGGGTCGTTGGTGCTTATGATCCTTGACGGTTCGTACTCACATACACCTTACCACTTGATTTGCAAGGATTTCTATGGATTGTTCTGAATTTCATTATTAAAATTCTTTTCCTCCCATCTACATCACTCTTAGTATCAACTTTTTAGTATACTATAACGTTAAACCCTATTTTAAATTGACAACACTGTTCGAACACCACTTGTGTATTATACAGAACACATCGGAGAGGTAAAGCTTGGTCAACGCACAATGTCATTCTATCATCGTTAGCCATTTTCATAGATTGATGTTGTCCCAAATTTATAGCAAATTGTCTGAGTGAACAAGCCCTTCGGGTTACCTTAACTGCTAATAAGTTTAACCCTTTTTCTCCATCTTTATATGATCCACTTCGCAAATGTTATCTAGCTCTGTTTTTTTTCCCTATTATTTAAATAAGATCGTTCGTACAGTACAATACGCGAATCCCTTATCCCTTTTTGTAAATAGAGTTAGCTTTTAACAGCATATGTCAATCAAACAATTCTGAGTGTATAATCCGATTTCGTAATTAGCAACGAGACATTCCTAAGAAACTAGTCAAGCTTTTAACAGCATATGTCAATCAAACAATTCTGAGTGTATAATCCGATTTCGTAATTAGCAACGAGACATTCCTAAGAAACTAGTCTCGAGTTAAGGCAATTGTCCAAGCAATAGGTGTTGCCTCAGATACCCGTCTGACAATTTCTAGTTTTTGCTTTAAAAAAAAAACATTATGATGAAAGTGTCTCAAAAACCCGTCTGGTTGCGTTATACAATCTCAATTATACTTTCAAAACGTGTTTGATCACTTTATAGGCATATAATATAAAAGGATTGGTCGCTTTTTGCAATGTGCACGTCAAACTGCACTGTATATTCATGCCTCAGGCGTAAGTTTCCATGTAGGTTTCGCGTCTTTATATAGCACACTACTCGCATATACCTCAGAATCTTTGCAGCTCTTCCCTTGGCCAGAGAATCCGGAGCCTCTGTACCTACGCATGGCTGGTAAATAAGAGCAGAAGAGATGCCCACTTCTGTAGCACTCTATTGACAGCATTTTCCATTGAAAGACAATGTGTATTAGCTATTAGAAGAAGCTTATGGACCCCCTGTTCAGCAAATTCGTGCATTTCCTGAAATTCTTTTTGTCTCTTGCTACTTCCTGACACATACATTATCAAGTCCCTGAGAAAAGGTATAAGATCATCAGGTAAAGCTTTCACTGCATAACATGCACACAGTGCCATTGAAGGGCTGGTACAACCCAAAACAAACAGCCCTGGTAAGTCATTCTTTAGATGTACTCCAAGATCTCCAACAGTTCCGGTGTTCACTCAAGCATTGTCAAGAGCAACACCTATCATGTTGTTTTTTGGTATCTCTTCTTCTTCTAAGTAATTTTCGATGATAGTTTTTAGCCCATGGCTCGAAGCGTCCTCTACTTCTAGCAGACCAAGAAATTCCTCACGAACATTGTCAGTAAAACAGTTCCAATATTTAACAATCAATACAAGCCACTTTGTAGTGGTTGAATCAGTTGTTTCATCAATGATAAGGGAGAATTTTGAGACTCTCAGATACTTACGAAGTTCTTCTCTTTCATATGGAGCTAGAATGTGCTTAATAATTCCAGCGGTTATAGACCTTTTCATCTTCATTGCCTTCCAAATTTGGGAATCAGGAGCACAAGCTTTGAGAACTGGAAGTAGACTGTTTGCCTTCAAAAATGATATGTCTTCATTAGCGAACCATGCTGCCAGTCGTATTTGAGAGTTGATGATATCAGACTCTGTGCCCATGCGTTCTCTACCAAACTCAGAAACACTGGTTTTGAGTTGCACAGCACGAATTTTTTCCGAGTGTGAGATGCTACGAGAGTGAAGCAACATCTTGGTATTTGTTCCTTTGAGCGGCTTCAAACTGCACCAAGGCTTGTTTCTGTCATAAGGTGATCTTGTAATAAATGCTCTAAAGTCATTATCTTCTTCCCAAGCTTTACTGTATTGACGATTGCGGGTGTTGACACTCACAGGCATAGTTTTTCCTTGTTTTATTCCTTAACTTGTTTGCCTTTGAAAGTGGAAAATTTGGCGTAACAATTTCCTCATTGATTTCTTCATTGGAAGAACTGAACTTTTTTTCCACTGAAGTGATTTCGGGTGGCTCAGTTATGTAATCTCTAGCAGCACTGACAACAAGCTATTGTTCATCTCGTGAGCCAACACCTACTTCCCTCTCAAGATTTTGAACATTGCGTTTTGAAACTTCTTGAGGCTGTAGAAAAACTGAAGACTCAAAAGACTGGTATACATTCTTGGTGCTTGATTTAAATTCAGTGTTGTCTGTGCTTTCATGAAAAGAAGCTTTGCATGTATTTTAGCACAAATATCAGGAGTAGAAGTTGTGTCTGGTTGAGAAACTTCACACCAAGATGTTATTCCTTCTTTAGATTTTTTGAAAATAGGTTTGAAAAATCCTTCTATTTTCTGTTGATATCATCTCTTAGACATATTTGACAAGATACCTTAATGACTGAACACGACTTTAAATGCGAATCATGCAGAACAAATTAATTAAAAAAAAAAGAAAAAACCGTTTTTTTTAAGAAAGTAAATAGCCGAGTCCAAACATTGAATGAATAGAAATTATCACCTGAGAGGTGATAATTTCTATTATCATGACATGGATTTGTCATGGATATCAATCCATGTCAATGTAGAATGGACTAGCCCTTTCAAAGTTTCCAATCGGCATGCAACAATATTAGGAAGTAAAAACGGTTTCAAGATGTAAGTAGAAAATACGTAGTTTAGGTATAAATTAGTTGAAGAATTATGAAAAACTAGACTTTCCGAGGCTCACTTAAAGTTATGCTCAGATAAATGGTTTTAATTGTAAAAATAGCTTAAAAAAATGGAATAATATCATATAAAATGCTGGCAACAAAAGCCTAATGTGTAAAGGCAGCTTCATTTAAAAACACTGTTTCACATTTCTACTACTTGATCCAAATAGTCAACTACTTGAGCATTTTGAAGCTGTCGGCATGGATTTAACCCACTTCAAACGTCTTTTAAGTGAACCGTCAACGACAGTATGGATGTGGCTGCCCTTTGGTTTTAGTCCAAGTTTTGTTTGAAGAGTAACACAAAGCGCAACAATGGCTAGCCGATTGTGATTTTCAGTCTAGATCGTTTTAAGAGACTAAAAGGTCTTTCTACTACAACTTTTGAAAATGGCAGATAGAAGAGAAATTCGGCTACTTTCAAAATGTTTTAAAATTTCTTACGTCCAGTAGTCATTTTTTATATATATTGCAACGTTGCGAAGGATCTCATTCTATATACTGGGAAATAGTTTCCAAGAATTTTTACAAATTTTTATTATTGAGCCTAGAAGCCTAAACTTAAAGTAAAGTTCTAAGCTTAAGAAAAAATTCAATGTGTTCACGTGCGAAAATAAGGGAATATTTTGTTATTAAATTTTGAAGGTTTTTCCAACCTCTTGAAAGGAGTTTATCCGTAATAGAATAAATTTTTTCTGTTTTGTAAACATGACCCTATTTTTAAAGATTTACAGGCTTCAATAACATCCTCAAATTTTCTTTTTATCGTTAATATTGGTAGAGTTGGAGGTGACTGAGGAAAAAATTATGTACAGCATCCCTCCCGACTCAAATATAAGCAAAAAGTGGGCAATCCCCTCGCCAAACTTCAATGTTATGAGACAAAACCGTTTTTTAAATTACATTACCTCTAGTACAGGTACAGCCCAATACCTACTAGAGTCTGCAACCTCCGTGAAACAAGACACCTTTCCTGTTACGGAATTTGCAAAATTAGATGTGGTCTAAAACCAAGTGTCACCTTATTCAGAAAAGAAGAGGCACTCAAGTTCATAACACTCACCTAACACAGTCGTCAGCAGCATTTCAGCAGTTCGTGGTACCGAACTATAAGTAAGGGGCGAACCGGCTCAATTGTAAACGAAACTCATAAAAACTGAATTTTGATACCAATAGATACATAAAAAGATTTCCTAGCGTTATTTAAAAGAAAGAAATTAAATAAAAAAATTTTTTTTCAAGTGAAAGTAAGGAGCAACATCAAAACTTAAAACAAACAGAAATTAATACGTACATGATTGCGTTCCCTCCCTAGTCATTACCTCGCTCTTTGCGCTAACTTCATCTGGGCTATTTATTCTAATTAACGGCCTTTGTGATTAAGGGGTCATTCTTAGAAAACTAGAACAAAAATTTGAACTTGGAGTAAAGAGCGAAGTATTGACTAGGGGGCGAACCCCCTAATATACGTAATAAAAATATACGAATATAGAAGTTCGTTACGTAAGTTAATTCGAAAGTTACGTCTGATCAAAGGTTGAATAAACCCATTTAGACAAAAAAAAACAAAATTAATATGGAAATTTCGTTTTAATTATTCATGCACGGTGTATATATATATATATATATATATATATATATATATATATATATATATATATATATATATATATATATATATATATATATACATATATATATATATATATATATATATATATATATATATATATATATATATATATATATACATATATATATATATATATATATATATATATATATATATATATATATATATATATATATATATATATATATATATATATATATATATATATATATATATATATATATATATATATATATATATATATATATAAAATATTATATATTTTTGGTTAATGAATATGTCCCTTCAGTATCCAAAAATGTGTCCGTTTCAGCCAAATTATGTCCATTTGTTGTCTATAATATGCCCATAATTATGTCAATCTTGGAATCTCAGAAACTATTTTTTTTTTTCGACTTGTAAACCTCTATCATAGTGGTCAGTTAACATCGAATATAATGAAAACGAAAAAGATTGATCTAGTACTTCCATGAACAATGAACTAGTGTGAAAGCACAAAAGTCATAAAAACAATTAAACAATAAAAAATGCTTGTGGGAGCTTAAGGCTCATCTTCCTACCAGAATTCCTCTTGACAGGTATGATTGGCATGAGGGTCAGCATTTTCACTTCTTTTGGTAGCTTTTTGCCAATCAGAGTAATTTTTGCGCATATTATAAGGTACAATTCAAGAGTCAAGCGATGTTGCAGAGCGCTAGGTAAGCTTGGTTGCTCTTCAATCACTTTTGGCTCTTGAAAAGAGCAATAGAACTTCCAATTTCCTGTCGAATGAGCTCATCTCGAAGTTTCTACGACAACTCCATCTATGTGGAGTGCCTTGGTAAAAAGAAATATACTAATATACTGTGCCCACATCGCTCTTCACTTCAGCAGTGCTATTGCGCGGCCTATAGTTTATGGTTGTTTTGAGTTTTAATCATTATAGGAATTTATATCTCTTATATGGATTGTTTGGACTATTTTTATCAAAATGGCTGTCTCACCAGAGGGTGTCGTGTGGGGGGGGGGGGTGGTGCTATTTGTCCTCATATCACTGTTGGATCTTAACCCTTTCGTTCCCACCGATCACAATTGAGGACAAATCTTTAATCTTTCATCCCAGAACCCAGTGAAAATATAATGAAATCACTGACATGCCATCTGTTAGAGAAGTGTCTTTCAAGTATTTCACCCGTACACAGTATCACCATCTAAGGTAAGCCATGCGTTCTAGCCCGATAGAAAGTCTCAGGTAGGTCAAACATCAGAAAGGTAAGAATTCTTTCTTTTATAAATTTTTTAACTCTGATAAGGGCTGGATTTGGAAGTCTGGGATTTTTGCTGTAGAAAATTATGTCATTAAACTTTCCTTAGACAACTGTTACATCATCTTTGCAACTCTGGGTTATCAGCACATCGCCATTGTGTTTTGTCCCCGTTTGTGGAAGCTGGGAAACAAGGGTAGTTGGACCGATGACACTGTAGTAGTGAATATCAAAGGGACATCTAGGGGTCTCTTGTTGTTTTTACGATTTCTGTTGCTAGAGGGCACCAAGGTATTTGATAAGCACATGTCCTTGTTTGTGGACAATGGGAAATTCAGAGTTCCATGCACGGTAAGACCGGAAAAACAAGTAAAATCGTATCCATGGGATCGCATCATCTCGAACGAATAAATTTCCAAATGGGGATAAATCCATTTATTTAGACAGTGAAAAAAAACAGGTACAAAAGTCCAGATATTTCGATTACATATACAGCAATCGTCATCAGTAGAATTACTAAAATAATATAACTGAAACTAGCATATTTATATACAAAAAAAAGTAACTTTTCAGGTCATTCACAAAATAATTAACTTCCGGTTTATTCACTGGATTATTTTCAGAGAAAAGTCACTGACAGAGTTCATTCAAAGTCTCGATGTAAATTTTCTTCTTTAATATTGCCCAAACGTAAAATAAATTTGTAATAAAGATGGCAAAGTCTTCTGTGTCTTCTAATTGCAAAAGAAATGTTGAGTTTATAGTTGTGTACTTGGTAGGTCTTATTTCCCCATATGTACGACGTGTCGTGACGTAACACCTTTAAGGAGGCATTCCCTTTTTAGACCACACTGCCGTTCTATCACAAACGAATAAATTTCCAAATGGGGATAAATCCATTTATTTAGACAGTGAAAAAAAACACTGTCAAAAAAAGATTTTTTTCACTGTCTAAATAAATGGATTTATCCCCATTTGGAAATTTATTCGTTTGTGATAGAACGGCAGTGTTGTCTAAGAAGGGAATGCCTACTTAAAGGTGTTACGTCACGATACGCATCATCTCGGAAATCCGAAATCTGTGAATAATCGGCATAGTGTTTCTTTCAGGAATGGAAAGACGAAAAAACTCAGTGCTGCAGATTGCCTTGTCGTCTTTGACGATCTCGATGTTACTGATCTTTCAAGCGAAGAAGATGACAGCGATCCCACATGGGATCCATCTGACTTTCCAGGAAATGCGGAAACCTTCTACGAGCTGCTTGACGATCAAGAAACAGAACTCGGCTGTGAATTCGACGGTGCAAGTGAAAGCGATACAGTCGCTGCTGTTATTGAGGATGTTATTTATGGATCTGCAAGTGCTCATATTTCTGAGACCCAGCTGTAAGTTCTAACAATGGAAGCAAGCGAAAGGGTGTTTGGAGAGCTGCTGACCATCCATTAGCAGGAGCGCGACCGACCTTCCAAGCAGACCATGATGAATTGCTTCCAGACATTCTATTGCTGAAAGAGCCAGTAGAGTTTTTCCTCAGACTCTTCCCAGATGCCTTGATCGAGAAAATTGCTTTCGAATCTACCCGCTAGGCTGTTTCACAAGGTAGCAGTTTCAGCGTTTCTGTACATGAAATGAAGCTCTTCCTGGGGATAAACCTAGTAATCACTTACCTCAAATACCCGCGCCTGAAGTGGTACTAGAAATCTGACGAAGCAATGCGGATTCCGATTGTTGCTGATTCAATGTCTCGCAATCGTCTTGACGAAATTTCCAAATACCTTCATTTCAATGAAGCGCAGAATAGGGAAAATGATAAATTTTTCAAAAGTAAGACCGGTTTTTGACGTTTTGAAGAGTACATTCTTACAAAATGGTCCTCTCGAAGAACACCACAGCATAGACGAAAGGATGATACCCTTCAAAGGTCGCTCCCAAATGAAGCAGTACATCAAATCCAAACCCAAACCTTGGGGTTTCAAATGTTGGGCTCGAGCTAGTTCTTCAGGATACATCCACGAGTTCGAAATGTATGAAGGAGCTGCGGTAGGGAAAGAAACGTTTGGATTAGGCGTTGGTGGTGATGTCGTTGCTCGTCTTTCCCAGAAATTGACTGGAAGAGGTTATAAAATCTATGCTGATAACTTCTTCACCTCAGTTTCGCTAGCTGAGTATCTCGCTGGAAATCAGATTCATCTCGTTGGGACAGTCAGACAGAATCGAATCGCAGAAGCAGCTTCCAAGCTGAAGCCAGAAAGAGAGTTGAAGATTGAGGGTCGTGGAGCAAGTTCTGTCGTCACAAATAACAATGTCACAATTTTGCGTTGGTTTGATAACAAGATCGTCCACACCATTTCCACCTACGCTGGTGTCGAACCTCAAGATGAAGTCAAAAGGTGGTCAAAGAAAGACCGAATGCAAGTACCAGTGAGGCGTCCATATACCATTCAAGAATATAACAAATCAATGGGAGGTGTCGATCTCATGGACTATTTCATTGCTTTGTACCGCCATAACCGGAGAGGGAAAAAATACTACATGAAGGTCTTTTGGAACTTCGTTGACGTTGCATTTGTAAAAGCGTGGATTCTGTATCGTAAGGCACAAAAGGCAGGGATGGAAAAGCACCATTTAGACGCTGGACTGAAAGAGCTTGGCCTATTGGAGTTCAAGGCCAGTGTAGCAAGAACTTTGATCAACACCGGGAAAACTGGTTTTGCAGCATCTGCTAGACCTCGCGGGAGACCTTCCCAGTCACCGTCGGTTTCTCAGACACGAAAACGAAAGTATAATTGCATTGTTGCACCCAAGATTCGCTATGACGGACTGACTGGCCACTGGCCTACCAAGACGAATGCCGCCAACGCAGGACGCTGTTCGCTAGAGTCGTGTACTAGCAAGTCGCGGATCAAGTGTGTGAAATGTGAAAAGGTTTTGTGCCTTGAATGTTTTGAGAGTTTTCACACACGCTAAGTGTCAGTTTTTTGCAATTGAAAATAAATAGATGATACTTTTGTTCGCAAATAATTCTGCTGGAAATTGTGAAAAATTAGAAACCTTAGTTCCCACCGTCCACATATGAGGTCATATTTTTTCTGCTAAACCAAGCGGTGATGCAAAGATGCAAGTTACACCACTAGAAAGAGCGCATTTTTCTCTCTCAGAAATGACTATTTAAAAAAAATCCTACCAACTTTCTTAAAATTCGGGACTGAAAGGGTTAAAAAGGAAATAGAACTTTCAATTTCAAATCAAATGAGCCCCATCTGAAGCTTTTAGACCACCCATTGCATAAAAACTTTACATGCCCTCGGTGCATGTAAACAATGCTGAACAAAATAGAGGCCTACAAATTTTCATTGGATGCTGATTTTCGGAAATGATAGGCGTGGTGGGGGGGGGGTTGTCCTCCAATCACTTTTGACTCTTATAGATAGCACTAAACTTAGATCAAATGAGCCCAATCTGAAGTTTATACGACTATCCATTCCATAAAACCTTTTATGCCCCGGGGAATAACTTACAACTCTTGTCCCAGGGCTCTTAGGGGGTTCTGTCAACGCTGAGGGCATTGCTATATGTTCTTCAGACCATTTTCATCAAAATGACTATCTCAAAGTTTTTGTTGGATGCATCTAGGGAAAAGAAGACGTGGGTGGAATGGGGTGGCTTGTTTGATTCTGACTACTTCTGACTCTTAAAAATGGCACTAGAACTTCTGATTCTGAATCCAGTGAGTCCCCTCCAAAGTTTATAAAACCAACCCTTCCATAAAAATCTTAAATTTTAATAATGGGGTGGTATCATCAAATTTAATATTTGATAATTTAATTTAAAGCCTTGTGGTGGCATCCCCATACCACCATTTAAATAATAAAATTTAAAGCTTTTGGGGTGGTATCATCCACAAAAACATAATTAATGGACCTTTCAAATATGCTTAAACAAAATGGCAATCTCAAAATTTTGATTAAATATGTTTGGGGAAATGACGGACGAGGGGGGGGGGGGTGGTGGTTGTTTGCCCTCAAATCACTTATGATTCTTAGAAAGGGCATTAGAACTTTCAATTTCCAATCAAGTTCGCTTTCGAAGTTTCAACGACAACCCTTTTTTACACGATGTGCCTTGGTCAGAAGTAAAAAATAAATTGTAACCTTATCGCTTTTTCATTCATTAAATAAAAAAACAAGTTTTTTTTCTACTTAAAGTCAGGAGCAACATTAAAACTTAATGCGAACAGAAATTATTTCGTATATTAGGGGAGCTGTCCCTTTCTCAATACCCCTCTCTTCAGGCTCAAATTGTTTTTAAAGAACTTTTAAAAAGGTTTTGACGGCCCTTGTGTTTCAAGAAATGCTCTTAAAAAAAAATAGACAAAAGGTGAAACATTAGCGTAGAGAGAGGGATATTGAGGAGGGAGTAATCCCCGTCATATATGGAATAATTTCAGTTCGTTTTAAGTTTTAATGTCGCTTTTAACTTTCGGTAGAAAAGACATTTTTTTTATTTATTTCTGATCGTTTTTCAGATAATCCCAGGAAGTCCACCCCATTTGTGGAAAATCCCCCCTGAACAATTCCTGTATATAAAGTTCTTCCCATGTAAAAATCATCCACCAGGAAATTACCCCCGGATAATTCCATCCCTGCTGCAAATTCTTTCCGGATTTTTTTTTCCTTAGCATACTTTTATTAGAAGAAAGACTTGTTTTCATTTAGTTTCTGATCCTTTTTAAGGTCATTGGACTAGGTGTGGAAAATACCCCCCCCCCCCTGGAAAGTTCCTTCCCGGAAATTTCCCATGGAAATTTTCTCCTGGTGATATTTCCCCATGGAAAACCCTCCCCATAAGGATCCCCAGAGAATTCCAACTTCACTGAAAAACTTCCCCTGACATTCCCTCAAAGTGTTTCACATGTACAATGGGATCAACGACGAGAAAGTAAGACAAGTAATACAAATTTTGTATACGAATTCTGGCCAATTCTCCCCACGTAAAATTTCCCCCTGAAAAGTTCACCCCAAGAAACTTTCCATCCCAATGGGAAATTCTTCCCGTAGAAATTCCTCCGCAGAAGATATCCTTCCCCTTCCCCCTGGAAAATGTCGGTATACTTCCCTAAAACAAATACTATATGTAAACAATGGGCAAATTTCATAACTTGCGGCCCTTCCTCTGGTGGTTATGAGGGGTCATGTCATCTCCAAATACATATCTATTGTGCCTTTCAACTACACTGAACAAAATGGCTATCTCAAAATCTTGACCAGACGATTTTCAGGAAAAAAGAGTGTGGAATGGGGGCTAGTTGTCCTCCAATTAAAAGGACATTTTAAAAGGACACTAGATCTTTTAATTTTTGTTTGAACGAGCCCTCTTGCAATATTCTAGTACCATTGATTCAATACGATCACCCCTGTAAAAAGCAACAACAACAACAAATAAACACGAATCTGTGATCCTTCTTCTGGCAAACACTATAAAAAATTTCACATTTTTATAGATAGGAGCTTGGAACCACGACAGTAGGGTTCTTAACCCTACTACACGACAGTAGGGTTTTCGAAAATTTGGCATATTTTTCTCAGGTCTGTAGCCTTTAATGGGTAACACTAAACTTAATGAATATTATATATTTGGAATCAGCACAATAAGCTAATTCTTTTGATACATCTATTGATATCAAATTGATTTCAGATCGTCAAGACTCGTCAATTTTTTCTTTTGTTAACTTTTCATTTTCAGTAAGCAGTACTTGATAAATAAATAAATGTTTTTGCTTGACTATTGGAAGCCGAAAGCGACTGTTAAAGAAAAAGGTGCCTACTTGCCAATTATTTTGACTTAAGCGTAAAAGCAAGGGAAATAAAACCGTTTATAGATGAAAGAACACAAACTTGTAAAGAATTTCAAGAGTGTTTTCAGATAGTTGTCTGCGGAAAAGAGCAAGTGACTCCGGAAAATACTGTTAAAAGCGTAAAAAGTTGGTAGAAAGTAAGTAGTTAAGTAAATTAAGTGCTAGATAAGTAGTTTTAACTCTACTTTGGTGATAAATGAAATTTTTTTTACAAAAATATGTATCCACCAGGGAGATATTCTATTTTTGTCATAAATTTGCTAAATATGTCCATTATTTCTAAAATATATCCTTTTTTCCCTATTATGTCCCGGCACATAGGAATATGTCCTTTGGATATAAAAAATGTCCAGTTGGAAACCCTGGCCTGGCATCACTGGTATCGCTGACCTACTGTTAGTAATAATTCTTTCTAGAATGAATTATTGTTTATAAGGTTAAGGTTGCAAGCTGAAGCCTGAAATCAGAGTTACCATCTTTCAAGGCGTGTCAGCTTTTCAAAAATTGTATAGTTTTCAGTACTATGATTATAATTTGTGTAGTTTCGCAAGGAATTTATAATTCTCACAGATATTTCAAAACTTCAAACTTCAAATCGTTTTTTAACTAATACTAATACAAAAAATAGCTAAAATACTCATTTTACGATAACATAATGTAAAATAAAATATTTTTCATTTTACCATATTAAGAAATTCACTACGCAAAAGGACTTGTAATTATTAAAACGCATATTTTTGAAATATGAAAGCAGAAACAACATGCAGTTTGGAATTAACATAAAAACCTATTTCCTTTGATATGTGTACTGTTAGGCCATATACCCGGAAAGAATTGTTTTCTGACTTCAAACTATCCAAATACTCCCCCCCCCCCTATGTGCAAATATATAGCCCAGAAAACAAAATTTGGGCTATATATTTGCATATTAGGGAGGGGGGGAGTAGGTACAATTATTCTGTATATTATGAAGTAAGAATTGTTTTCTGACTTCAAATCATCCAAATACTTTACACCTCCCCCCCTTATGTGCAAATATATAGCCCCAAATTACGTATTTCCCATATATTCTATCACTTGTGTTTGTCTTGTCTCGCGCTAAGCTGAAAAAAAAACTAACGAAGAGACTGGTTTTGCTCTAGAGTTTTACACGGCTTAAACTTGAGCGAGTTGCCCAGGTCCTTTAGCCCAGAATCATACACGAGTAAGTTTCAAGCCTTTGGGAAACCAAAGTTTTTTTAGCTCTTTTTTTGTCCTGATTTTTAGATAAGCAATAGTTCCTTCCTTTTTTTATGCATATAGGTTGAAAGTGCCCCCATTTGGGACAGCTTCAAGCGAATCGTTAAAAGAGTTTTGTGGTGTGTTTTGGACGACCTGTGCCCCGAACCCAGTTTTTTGTACATTTTTTTCCCCTTGGCCAGGGACTTTCAGTTTGTAAGCTTCAGACTAATCAAGGACAAAAGTTTTTGGTCTATTTACTTAACATCCTCAATCTTCCAGTAAATAAGAATGATTCTCTTGGCCCAGGAAACAAACCCTGTAAGTGTCAAGTAAGACCGAGATCAAGCGTTCCCTCTTTTTAGCCCACCTATAAATCCACCTGTAAGCAATGGCAACTGACATAACTTATGGTCCTGGGCCCCCAGGCAGCTTTAGTACAAGTTTTAAGCTATTAAAAAAATGTTTCCTATTCAAATTAAACGGCCCTTGTGTTTTATGAGTCGTTCTTAAGAAATTGGGATAAATAGTCAAACTTTGGCGAAAAGAGCAAGGTATTGAGGAGGGTGCAACCCCTCCCTATGCGGAATAATTTCTCTTTGTTTTGAGTTTTAATGTTGCTCCTTACTTTCAGTTGAAAAAACTTTTTTTTGTCTAATTTCTGATATTTTTCCAAAATAATGCTGGTAATTCTGTCTAACCCTTTATGAAAAATTCCCTCCCCTTACAGGAAAATCCTCCGTAGAAAGCTCCTCTCACGAAAAATACAAGCGCCTTAAAATTCCTTCTGGACAATTCCATCTTCGCTGAAAATCTCTCTTCCCCATCCGTAGAATTTCTTGCAGACGATTAAGCCTGAAAAATTATTCTTAGCATACTTTCATTTGAAAAAAAAAAATTATGATCTAATCGTTTTTCTGATCACTCCAGAAATCCCCCCTTCAAGGGGATTTTTTCTCGGAAATCGAAACCAGCTGAGAATTTCCCCCGGACAATTCCCCTGGAATATATTTGCATGCAAAATTGAGTTGGCAAAGAGAAAGTAAAACAAATAAAAAGAGTTTTATATAGGAATTCTGTCAAATCCCCCTGGTTTTAAATTTCCCCTGGAAAGCTCACCCCTGGAAATTTTCTTCCCCATGGAAAATTATCCGTGTGGAAACCCACCCTAAGCAAAAAAACCGAAGCTAAAAATTGTCAGTATACTTCCCAATAACAAATACTATACATAAACAATGGGCCAATTTTATACCTTAAGGACATATTCCAATGGCCCTGGGGAGGGGGTCATGTTATCTTCAAAGACATAGTTTTGCGGAGCAAAATGGCTCAACAAAATCTCAAAATTTTCATCGAAAAATTTTTGGGAAAAAGAGGTGTGATAGGGGGGCTAGTTGCCCTTCAATCTTTTTGATCGCTTGAAAAGAGCACCAGAACTTTTAATTCCCGTCCAAATAAGCCTTTTCCCGATGTTCTAGGGCAATTGGTTCGATACGATCACCCCTGAAAAAAAAGTAAATACGCATCCGTGATCTTTCTTCTGGCAAACAATACAAAATTCCATTTTTTGCAGATAGCTTGAAACCTCAACAGTAGGGTTTCTCTGATACACTGAATCTGAGGGTGTGGCTTTCATGAAAATTCTTGATTTTTATGGTTTTTCCCCGTTTTCGAAAATCAGTTAAATTATCTCATGCTCGTAGCCTTTTATATGTAAAATTAAGCTTTATGAATATTAAATTTTTGGAATCAGCATAATAAATCGATTCTTTTAAATATATCTATTGATTTCAAAATTTTGTTTTTTATAGTTTTACATGCTGGTGAAAATACTAAGCACCTTTTACAATGTAATATTACTGATCATAATAATAATAATAATCTCACTGCAGTACCAAGCTGCATGAGGCCAACACAGCTACGCACGCTCCTCCCCATTTTGAATCCATTTAAGGCCTGCCTCTTTACACTCTCCACACTCCACACTCTCTACAATCTGCAATAAAATGTTGAATTATGTAATTTTTGCCAGAAGAAAGATAACGGATGTGTGTTTATTTTTCCCCAGGGATGATCGTATCGAACATATAGTCCTAAAACATCGGAAGAGGGCTCATTTGAATGGAAATTAAAATTTCTAGTGCCTTTTTATGTGAGCAAAAGAATTGGGACAACCAGCCGCCCTCATACGTCTCTTTTGTCTCAAAAATCGCTCAATCAAAATTTTGAGATAGCCATTTGTTCAGCATATCTGAAAGGTTCCTTTTATTGCAGAGTGTAGAGAGTGTGGAGTGTGGAGAGTGTAAAGAGGCAGCCTCCCCCCCGTATACTTCCCAATAACAAATACTATACATAAACAATGGGCCAATTTTATACCTTAAGGACCTATTCCAATGGCCCTGGGGAGGGGGTCATGTTATCTTCAAAGAGACATAGTTTTGCGGAGCAAAATGGCTCAACAAAATCTCAAAATTTTCATCGAAAATTTTTGGGAAAAAAGAGGTGTGATAGGGGGGCTAGTTGCCCTCCAATCTTTTTGATCACTGAAAAGAGCACCAGAACTTTTAGTTCCCGTCCAAATAAGCCTTTTCCCGATGTTCTAGGACAATTGGTTCGGTACGATCACCCCTGAAAAAAAAAGTAAATACGCATCCGTGATCTTTCTTCTGGCAAACAATACAAAATTCCATTTTTTTTTGCAGATAGCTTGAAACCTCAACAGTAGGGTTCTCTGATACACTGAATCTGAGGGTGTGGCTTACATGAAAATTCTTGATTTTTATTGTTTTTCCCCGTTTTCGAAAATCAGTTAAATTATCTTATGCTCGTAGCCTTTTACCTCAGGAAGTGCTCTTACCGTTGTGCTATACTGATAAAAGTGGGAAGTAACTGAACATTCGGGAGTGGTTGAAAAATAATTCACAAATTAAAAAAAATGTGTCACAAAGAAATAAAACCTAAGTTAGAAATAATCTTCTTTTATTTCTTGCTTTCTTTTGGTTGGGAGTTATGATTCAAATTACAAACAGAAAAAAGGCATTTTATGTAAAATAACTGCTGTTTCGTACAGGAACTGAAGACAACGATTGAAATATTTTTTGTTCGATAAAGTAAAAACAAAACAAAAATTCCGTCACTCAGAATTCCCCAAATCTTCATGTTGAAGTGATGCGAATTTAAGGCTGGAGGAAGTGAGACTGAGACCGAGCCAATCTAAAAAATTAGACGGGAAGGGAGCGATTAAAATAATTTTTTGGGTCTTTTTAAGAAGCTGGATTTATTAAGATCGGTTTTTATTGAAATTTAACAAAAAAAAAAATCTAGTTGGTTATCTTGTTTCCTGAAAAACTCTAAATTGTCCTGTGTTCATTGATTTGCCTTTTATCTTGTACGTATTACTCATCAACTTTTGGTTTAAAAACACAATAATGGCAATTAAAAACAACAACAACAAAATAAGTAAAATAGTAGCCTGAAGTTATATACACGCATTGAACAGGGGGAGAGGAGGTGTCTTTCTGTTTTGCAGGTAAACCGGAAGCAGAACTTGCAGTTGAATAAATAGGAATTTTAAGGGTAAAGAAGCATAAATTGTTATTATTGTATATTTTTCGTTCGATAGAGGACATAAGTGAAGCCTAGACCGATGTCAAAAAACTGAATGGTAGAAAAGTAAATAAAACAGTTCAGGAAAAAAAAATGATCTCTTAAAGACCAAAGCAAGCTTTAAACTTGGGTGGAATGCACTATAGTTGGGGGAAAATTGAAGAGAGGAGATGTCATGCCTTTGAATGATTGGGAGTGGGGATGCTGAAGTCAAATAAAACATGACACATCACTATATTTTATCCCTAATACATCACATTATTCAAGAAAATTCGAAGGTAGTGTATGAATGCCAAACTAACTGATCATTAACGTCTTAAATCTTGGAGAAGGGAGATCCATGTTTTTCGACCCGTGCTATTGAACAGGCAAAGTATGAAAGAGAACGGGGGTCATTGTGAAAATTAATCGGTTTCCGAATGCCATAGGTCTGAGTAACCCACCGGTATGTGCCCGTTCATGTTCATCATTTAATACCAAAAATATTCTCAAAACAGTTTAGTTAGAAAAATGCCAACTGATATTTAAATGTTTCAAGGTTATTGATTTTATTTATTGCTGTCTAATATTTACTGTTTAATCTTTTGAAATTCCTTAAAAAAAATTTTTTAACGCGATCACTATTGGTTTAACAATAGGAATTAATTTCGATATGTTTCCTTAGAGACTCTTGTGCTTTTAATATAATAATGTTTGTTACATGTTTGAAAATTTATACGATGTTATTTTTTTTTCAAATAGACAAGAAAATTCTCTTGGTAATGGATATACGAAATTTTTTTGTGAAGTGAGATTCGGAATCTCTTCAATCAGGCTCATCAATGAAAACACCTATTTCTGGCCAGACAGTGCAAAAAACTGGCAGAGTGTTAGATCTGGGGCCTAGTTCAAAACTACAAGTCTGCCAGGAAGAGTCCTCGGGACATTCAACCCAAAACCCATCTACTTCACATCTATGTGCTAGTGAAGAAAATTTGGTTGTCGGGTGCAATCCAAACTGCGAAAGCCAAAATATGGAAATAGATAAGGAATTAAGATCATCTATAACGCGTCCATACAAAAAAGAAAGATTTTCGAAGAAACGGAAAGTGGTAGTTGAAAATAGGAAGTTTAGGGAGAAGTGGATTGAGCATGAAGATCTTAAAGATTGGATTGAAAGGTGTCCTTTCAGTAAGAACGTTGCTTACTGTAAATATTGTCAGAAAAAAGTGTTTGGGGGTATGACTCATTTGCTTAGACATGCTGAAACTGATTTTCACAAGAGAAATCACATGAGCGTGCACAATCAAATTAAAGTAGTTGAGAACAATGAACTAGTTGTAAATCCTAAATCAAAAGAAAAGTTGTTGCTTAAAGATAAAGTTGTTAAGTTAGAACTGGCTCTTGCTGCATGGATAGCTTCAAGTAAACAAGAAATAAGTATTATGGACACGTTACATAACGTCCTTAAAGCTTATATTAGTGACTCTCCAACTGTTGAACGTTTTGAGTGTGCAAGAACCAAGACCACCAGTTTAATCAAAAATGTGATTGCTCCTTTTGCCATCGAGAAACTCAGTGATAAGTTTAAAAGACTGAAATTCTCCATTTTAGTCGATGAAAGTACTGACAGGACTGGATCTAAATTCTTGGTGATTATTTGTCGTTATTTTTGCTTTAATTCAGGTGAATTAAAGGAAGAGTTTCTTGCTCTACCCGAGGTTCACGACGCCAGTGCAAATGGTTTGAAGACACTTGTTTATGAAGTACTCAATGACCAATGCATTCCTTACTCAAATATAATTGGCTTTGCTTCGGACAATGCCAGTGTAATGTTAGGCAAACGGAATGGCCTGGCCACTTTAATTAAAAATGATTTACCCTGGCTTGCCCGTAATTGGTTGTGTTTGTCACTCGTTCTCGCTCTGCTCTTCTGCTGCCTGCAAAAAACTTCCATCTGACATTGTGCAGTTCAGTCACGACATCTATAATTACATTTCAGGAAGCGCAAAGCGACAAGCAGAGCTGAAAGAATTTCAGCATTTTCTACAGGTTGCAGAGCATCAATTGCTTTATCCATGTGCAACAAGATGGTTGGTGTTTGAATCAGTTGCCGACCGCTTGATTGAACAATGGGTGGTACTCACAGAGTTTTTTAAGATACCATTCTTAGAAGGAAAGGACATGAGTGCTGTAAATCTTTATTTGGGTTTGGTGAATCCAAAAGTAAAATTGTTTTATTTGTTTCTTAAATACGTTTTACCCATTGTTAACAAATTAAACGTCGAATTTCAGAGCGCAGACGTAAAATTCCATAAATTATAAGTCTAGTGTTTTCATCCCTTCTTCAAGAAATAGGATTGAATTTCATTAACGAGAGTCAGCTGAGGCTTGGAAAAAACTTGTCCATTTACAATGGATTTTTCAGATCCTCGAAATTTCAGGAGTATACAAGATATGCATTTTGGTGCAAAATTTCAACTATACGAGCTTGAAAGCATCGAAAAGGGTGCGGTCGAGGAGCGCCAAGTGCAAGATGTAAAAAAAAAGCTGTTTAGCATTTTATATCAAGCTACAGTCCGAGATACAATTGCGAATAAACCCAAAAGACCCTTTATTGGATCTAGTTCAAAGGCTATCCCCAAGTGTAGCAAAGTCCGGGCAAGTGAAGTCAATTGTCCCTTTGTTTAAGATGTTTAAAGAATGCTTTCTTCATGTTGATCTTGAGACACTAAACACAGAGTGGAGACGTCTTCCTTTTATAATAAGTGAGGCAAATTTATATGTTAAACTGTCTGTAGTAAAGTTCTAGAAGTTTGTTGCCAATTTAAAAGATGGAGCTGACAAACCTTCCTTACAATTTTTACCAAATTTCATTTTCACATTGACGTGTCTACCCCATTCCAGTGCTGGAGCAGAGCGACAATTTTCTGAATTAAAACTGATAAAGACCCCACTTCGTAATAGACTCAATCCGAAAACTGTTTCTGATCTTATGGATGTCAGAAGAGCAATTCCTGACCCAAGTTCTTGGGAGATCCCGGATACTCTTGTAAGGAAAGCAAGAAAGTGGAAAAAGTGAACTCCCACGTTAAGCATGTTTCCTAATTGATTTTGCTTGCTTCCCTGTATAAGTGTATAATATGTTGTGTCTATATGTACATAAAAAGTAAGCTTTAAATTAAGCCCTAAACGATTATCTGAGTTGTTTATCTAAATTTTGCTAAATAAAAATACAATCTTTGCTCATCTGTTTCTAATTACATAAATTATAAGTCTAGTGTTTCATCCCTTCTTCAAGAAATAGGATTGAATTTCATTAACGAGAGTCAGCTGAGGCCTGGAAAAACTTGTCCATTTACAATGGATTTTTCAGATCCTCGAAATTTCAGGAGTATACATGATATGCATTTTGGTGCAGAATTTCAACTATACGAGCTTGAAAGCATCGGAAAGGGTGCGGTCGAGGAGCGCCAAGTGCAAGATGTAAAAAAAAAAAGCGTTTTTAGCATTTTATATCAAGCTACAGTCCGAGATACAATTACGAATAAACCCCAAAAGACCCTTTTATTGGATCTAGTTCAAAGTCTATCCCCAAGTGTAGCAAAGTCCGGGCAAGTGAAGTCAATTGTCCCTTTGTTTAAGATGTTTAAAGAATGCTTTCCTCTTGTTGATCTTGAGACACTAAACACAGAGTGGAGACGTCTACCTTTTATAATAAGTGAGGCAAATTTAGATGTTAAACTGTCTGTAGTAAAGTTCTAGAAGTTTGTTGCCAATTTAAAAGATGGAGCTGACAATCCTTCCTTACAATTTTTACCAAATTTCATTTTCACATTGACGTGTCTACCCCATTCCAGTGCTGGAGCAGAGCGACAATTTTCTGAATTAAAAATGAAAAAAGACTCCACTTCGTAATAGACTCAATCCGAAAACTGTTTCTGATCTTATGGATGTCAGAAGAGCAATTCCTGACCCAAGTTCTTGGGAGATCCCGGATACTCTTGTAAGGAAAGCAAGAAAGTGGAAAAGTGAACTCCCACGTTAAGCATGTTTCCTAATTGATTTTGCTTGCTTCCCTGTATAAGTGTATAATATGTTGTGTCTTATATGTACATAAAAAGTAAGCTTTAAATTAAGCCCTAAACGATTTTCTGAGTTGTTTATCTAAATTTTGCTAAAAAAAAATAAAATCTTTGCTCATCTGTTTCTTTAAGTATCCTAAATTACATCCAAATCAAAGACAAATTGAGAACAAACTAAGGCATGCCTTGTCAGAACTTGGGCAAATGCACATTATGCAGAATATAGCCTACGCATGATTTTTTTCATTTCTCCACATTCTCGAGGATTTTTTTTTAGGTGAAAGAAGATCAATTTAATGGTTTATTTTAATTTTTCTTGCGTGAAAACAAAGTTTCATTCAAACTTGCTAGATAAAAAGGCCAAATTGCACCCGAATAAACTCAATTTTTTTTTTTCATAGCTGTTTCTGATGCTAAAGTAAAAAGATGTCCAATTTATTAATATTTAGAAAGAAAGAGGGATGGTTTTCAAAATTTTTAATTAAGATACATAAAAGGCATCTTTTAAAAGTTGGAGGGGGGATTAAATAGCGACAAAGACAGTGACGAAGACCGCACTGCCTTTCCATCATAAACAATAAGTAGAATAATTGGGAAATTTTAATATAAAACAGTGGAACACATGATAGAATTTTAATGTGAGTTTCTTTTATATTGGTTTTTCTTCATTTGTTTTGCTGAGGACGGCCCTTGGATATAGGGTCGAAATATTCATTTAAAGTTGCGTTCCAGTGTCTTATATAAAAATGTTCCTATTGTTCTACTTATTGTTTATGAGGGGGGATTTTTAATGAGATTACGGGAAACTATATTTTTAAAATTATACAGGCAACAAATGTCCCCCCCCCTTAAGTACCGCCTTTGATAACAAAGTTAGGGCACCCAGCCTTGAAAAGAGACTTTCCTATCAAAAGTTACGAAAAAGTTACGTTTTAAGAGTTTGGACGGTACGAAATTTTTTGGTCTGGTGGCAACCCTGCTTTAGACTCTTTCCAACATGAAATCAATACTTGGCATTTGACAATATCTTGCTTTTTTGATCATTTTGACTTAGATTCACTTATTTTAGATAAAAGTCAGTCAATGAGGAATGATTTGAATTTTTTTTAAATGTGAATCTCTGTTTTGTTTGTTTTTCTATGCAGCATTGAAATAGGAATAAAAGCAGTTTTGTTTCATAGAGAAATGACTGATATTGGTAAAACCGTAGATTTGCGGCTCTCTAGAAGGAAAAACTAAAGGAGTAGAGTAGCATTTTTAAATTATCTTTTTTATGTTTAAATTTCCTTTGGTTAAATTTTCGTTAAATCTTGGTTAAATTTTGGCTGGGGAATTGGCATTTTGATCAAATTTTTCTCTTCGATTAGGCTCTTTTGCTTATATTTGAGTCTGGAGGTAGCGCTGTAAATATTTTTACAGCACTCTTTACACTAAAATTTTTAAGTACTTATAAAAAGCCTTCTTATTGTTTTAATTAAACGAACCTCGTGTTTCAAGAGTCGTTCTGAAAGAATTGGGAGTACTGTTGTATTATCTGTAACACACGCGCGATATTGTATAGTGAACGTGACAAAAGAAACTAGTCAAGCAAGTTTCTTTCATCGTACAATTCCTGTGCCGAACATTGCAAACAGTGGTTTGAACTTTAGTTTTTGGGGGTTGAAGGGACAAAAAAGGAACCTAGGTTAGGTCAGGTTACGTATTTAATATATGCTATACTTTACCCCCACCCCTTGATGTGCAAATATTTAGCTGAAATTTCTTTCTAAACTATTATATTTGTATCTTATTTTGTTTCATTTCATTGGCATTAACAAAACTTCACTTCTCGCGTGTGTTACAAATCATACAACAGTACTGAATTGGGATGAAATTCAAACTTTAGCGTAAAGAGTGAGGTGCTGAGGAGGGGGTGACCCCCTCCACATACGTAATAATTTCTGTTCGTTTTGAATTTTAATGTTGCTCATTACTTTCAGTTGAACAAAAATGTTTTCTTATTTAATTTCTGATCGTTTTTTATGTAATGCCAGGAAATCCGGCTCCACCTGCACGGAGAAATCCTTCTCCCTACGGATATATCCACTAAACAATTCAATCCTGGTGAAAATATAACCCGAACAATTACCATTAACATCTATTCGTGTAAAATTGAGTCTATAAAGAGAAAGCAAGACATATGAAGAACTTCATATAGTAATTCTGGCAAATTCCCCAAGTGTAAAATTTCCCCTGAAAAATTTACTGGTACTGTTCTAATATCTGTACAGCACGCGAGGCATTCACTTGACAAAAGCAGATCTGACGCTATTAATGCTGCATAAACAAGTATTCAGGGGTATCTCACTTTGGAAACTATACTTTAACTTTAGTTTTTTGGGTTTTAGGGGGGAAAGCTTAGGTTATGTTGCGTATTAAATATATGCTATGCTTTACCCCACCTCTCCCCCCCCTAATTTGCAAATATATAGCCCAATTTTGTTCATAAACTATTATATTTTCATCATATTTTGTTCTGCTTCATTAGCATTAACCAAACTTCACTTCTCCCGTGTTGTAAAGATATTAGAGCAGTACCAAATCACCTCCCGGAAACTTCCCTCCCCATGGAAAATTCTCCTTGTGGAAAATCCTCTACAGTGAACTCAAAATTTGGTACTTAGGTGTTAGCCTGACAATACTCAAGAAATGAAGTTAAGTTAATCCTAATCGAATATCCTAAAACATGATGAAAACATGATACTTTAGTAACAAAATAACGGAAACTACAACAAAGACCAATGAAAGGGGGCAGCCCAGGCCAGCGCATTATGTTAAATACCTAACCAAATCAAAATACCATCTCTATATATTAAATATTTAATAAAAACAGCTTCAACGTAGTTTATTTCAGTGAACCTAAGCTAATTGTTTCTGTACACTGTATGACAAACCGGTTTTTAGCAGCAAAATTCTTGATTGTTGTCGGGCTAACACGTAAGTACCTAAATTTTGATGGGAAGATTTTGAGAGAAAAAAGGGGCATGGGTTAGAGGGACTAGTTGCCCTCTAATCTCTTAGGTCACCTATAAAGTTCGCTAGAACTTTTATTTTCTGTTGATTGAGCCCTCTCCCGATATTATAGGGCCACCGGGTCGGTACAATCATCCCTGAAAAAAAAAACGAACAAAAACTAACAAATAAACACGCATCTTTTATCTTTCTTCTGGCAAAAAAAAAAAACAAAAATTCCATATTTTTGCAGATAGGAGCTTGAAACCCGCACAGTAGGATTCTCTGATACGCTGAATATGATGGGAATATAAAACCTAACATAGGGTATGTATTTGGGCAAGGTTAGAAAGGTTAGGTTAAGCTGGGTAGGGAATACACTGTTTCCCACTATGGAATATACTGTTTAGGGAATATACTGTTCACCATTATGGCGAAAATGGAACATCAGAAATGGGAACGCTGTATATGTTGAATTAGGCCTGTTTATTCTTTTGATTGCTTTAATTTTGCAGTAAACGTTTCCGGTCCTTTGATTTTTAGAAATTTATCATGGAAAGAGAAAGTTTCTTCAAAAGTATTTAAAATTTTCTCAAGATCAATTGCCAACTTAACTGAGGTTCCCACTTAAATCGTTGGAGTATGGTTATGTAGTGCTTTCAATGCTTCTTTACTCCCAGTGAATTTTTTGTATGAACAGTTCTTATATGAACAATAAGACAAATTAAAGACAGTGGAAACCAGAATAATAAAGAACTCACAATTTTTCTTAATTATTATTAACTATTTTAATTTTGTTACTTTAATTACATTTATTTCAGGTACTTACGTGTTATAGCGACCACACTCAAGTTCTTGATCTGTGTAAAACCGGTTTCTCTGTCTGTGTTTGGAGATAATTAGCTTAGTCTCAGTGAGATAAAACGGTGTGCGTATAACTAAACCACCGTTTAACTAAACCCCAAGCAACTAAACCCCTGTAACTGAACCACCCTGCACCTGAACCCTCATGCAGCTGAACCCCCGTTCAACCGAACCCTCTTGTAGCTGAACCACCGTTCAACTGAACCTCCGTGCAGCTGAACCCTCGTGTATCTGAACCCTCGTGCAACTAAACCACAGTACTCAGTTTTTCAGCATCTTACAAATATGAGGCAGTATCGTTGGGTAGAACGCAAGTTAGAATATTTATATATTTAACCCTGTTGGAATTCTTTGGTTTTTAACGTCATGATATAAAACCCTGTCTAGATGATTCACGAAAAAGCTCTTTTTTTGTCACAAAGTCAGACGTCACAAACCATTAAGTTAGATTTATTTCTCCTTTTTTATGTTTGTTTATGTTTAATGTCACCTCCCTGGTACTGTCGGAAAATACCCCCATCCCCCCCTAAAAAAAATACCCACCACCACCCCTCCCGCGGCTGGTTAGTTTCATGTCACGTTTGACTTATAAAAAGGACTAGGAATCTCAATATCTGATCGAATGAGCATCCTCTGAAGTTTCTAAAACCATGAGACGGAGATGGGAATGAGGAAGTTGAAGTCCCCCTCCTATACGGAATGAGTTCTGGTCATTTTGGGGTTTAATGTCACTCTTTATTCTCATTATAAGAGCATGGGTCAGAAATATTCCCAGAAATCAAAAGAGATTCAGTATCAGTTTCGTATTTTTTATATTTTTCAAAAATTGTTGTCCCCCACCAAAAAATAAACCCCCTCCCAAACAAAGGTCATGGATATAGCCCAGGGAATTTTATATCAAATCCCACCTTCACCCTCCTAGCAACTCTTGTTTAAACCGAACTGATCATATCGAACAAATATAAGTTCATATCGAATGTGTGTTCATATAGGCTTTGCGGGCGGATCTTTCCACCGAGAAATTTTTCGTTGGGAAAGGGAATTTTCCATGATTTCCCGACATTATTCAAAATCTACCAGAAATAAATAAAAAATAGCAAGTAAAGTCAAGAGGTGAAGTAATTATAATAATTATTCTTCGGGGGGTGCATAAAACCTCCAACTGCCCCCAGGGCAAGGGCTGTAAGTTATGCAAGCTGTACATTGTTCATATTTAAGGTTTTTGTCGAAAGGATAACCATATAGACTTCAGACAGGCCTCATTCCATTGAAACTGAAAGTTCTAGCTCCATTTTCAAAAGTCAAGAGTAATCAGACGGTAGGCAACCCCCTTCCCACACCTTTTTAAAATGCTTTCGATTCAAATTTTGAGTTAGCCATTTTGTTCAAAATCATACAAATGTCAAATAGCTATGGTTCCAGGTTTGAAACCCCCCTCCTCAGCCCAGGGGAAAGGGCTGTCAGGTGTACTAGAACAAACATTATCACCCGTCAATCCATGTGGCTCTAAAATTGACAAGCACTCTACTGAAAGCATGGAACAAAACAGTATAAAGAAGAATTTCCTATTAGTTACTAAGTATTGTTTTAAACTTATGTCGCAAAAACATTTGTTTTCTAATTATATCACGCTGTGCATGCAATAAATCTAGTTGTTAAAGGATAATTTGGCTTTTTTGCTTTTTTTTTTGTTTCAGTAAAGCGCTAGGCAATTCTACAAAGGCATGGATCGAGGGGTAATAATTTTTGATCGTCTTAAGTTTCAACTTCACTCTTTATTTTCATCACAAAAACAATGTTTTTTTTCCTATTAATTCACAGGAAAGAAAAATCGGTGAAAAAGATTAGTTTGGAAGAAAATAATCAACATGGGGGTCTTAACTTGGTAAATTCTTTCAGGTCTGGCTGAAGAGAAATTGAAAGGAGATCATCAGCCAGCGTCATATTACAAATTTCTTCAAGACAACCAGCATTGACTGTGGAAACAAAGGAGACTGTGGCAGTAACTCAGGTCCTGAAAATCAAAATACAGCCAGTAGTAAGAAAAGAAAGAGTGACATCGAAGGTAGTCCAAGTTCTGGTCATAAGATGTTAGAAAACGCGAGAAAGAAAAGTTCAAGTCTTCCAGTACCAGAAAGTGTGAGGAACAAAAGTGAGAAAAGAACATTCAGAGTGCAGGTCCAAGATGACTCATGTTCAGAGATTAGCGCTGATGAAGAGAATTACTTGGAATTAGAGAAGTCAGATGAAGATTTGGATGTTACAGTGAAGACAGCTAAAAGTAAAGGATCCAAAATGTTGTCCAGCTCTGAAAGTGATAGTGACTATGATCACTCAAAGAATAATTCTAAGGAAACTAGTGTACATGTAAAAAAAAAAGAAAACACGTTTTCGACGAAGTGGAAAATGATCCAGAGGTCAGTGAGTTTGTTGTGAAATCTGCTTCAAATCCCTTGAGAGTGCATTGCAAATTTTGTGTCGTTGACATAAGGGGAGGATTGTCAAATGTCAGAGATCATGCTAAAACGAATAAGCACATTCTGGCTGTATAAAGAAAGAGGGGTCAGGGTCAGATTGAGCAAATTTTAGAATCCAACGAAGAACTTAGAAACAATATGAGGCTAGCTCGCAGGATTGCGATAGCTGAAGTAAAAATGGCGGAGTGGATAGTATCAGAAGGTATCCCTCTCAGAAAGGCTGATACATTGACACCCTTCGTAAGCAAAATTTTTGCCGACTCAAAAATTGCTAATGGAGTAAAAAAAAAGCGTACAAAGGCAAGTGAAATAATAAAAGTGGTCATTTGGCCCTATGGACTTGAGAAATTAGCACAGAAACTGAAACATAGTCTTTTTCAATCATTGTTGATGAAACAACAGATAGAGGCATGACGAAGTCTCTGTGTATAATGGTGCGCTACAAGAATAGTAGCGATGACGTTAAAGAAGAATTTCTTGGTTTACTTGAAGTGAAAGATGCTTCAGCCAAGGGACAGAAAGAACTTATTGACAAGCATTTAAAAGACAATGACATTATGGTTAATAATTTACTTGGTATTGGCTATGACAATGCCTCAGTCAACACAGGTGCCCATCGTGGGCTTGGTGCCCTTTTCAAAATCGAAGTGCCGTCTCTTTTCACTGTCGGGTGCACAAGTCATTCGTTGGTGCTCTGTGCTTCAGCAGCATCTAAAACCTCGCCAGACTGGTTAGAGTCTTTTGTGCATGATACAATACACTACATTAACCATAGTCCTAAGAGGATTGGAGAATTTCGTTACCACCAGAATTTCGCTAAAATTGAAGCAAAGCAGTTGCTATCAGTGGTTTCTACGAGATGGCTCAGCTTTGAAGCAGCCATCAGACGGCTATTAGAAACCTGGAATGCCTTGTTATTGTTTTACAGTAGTCACGCCTTAGGCGAGAGCGCTGCAGACAATGCGAGCAAGGAGAAGGAACTCAAAATATGCAACGCTTTAAACAATCCTGTCATGAAGGCCTATCTCTATTTTCTTGCCCACGTTATTGGGATTATCAAGCACCAATACCGAATGTTACCTGGAGGAAATTAGATCAAGGATTACTGAAGACTCACTCAAAGCCTTTAGGGTCAACTGTCTGAGGTTTTTAGTGGAACTCTGCTGGCAGATGAGACAAAGAATAAGCTGGAAAGACCCAATTTTGTCTGATCTCAAGGTTTTGGACCCCAGAGTTGCACTCGGATCTGAAGAGGTGAGCATTATTCGCATTCTCGTGCGCTTTTCTACGCTGCTGGGAAGCGAAGCAACGATTGTAGAACGTAAGAGAGAAAACATTGACCGTCAGCTCCAAGAGCTTAGGTGAGCCGAGCTGATCTTGGTCAAGATCTGGTCGACCAACATCTACTTTCTGGAAGAATATTTTACATCTAAAGAATGGTATTGGCGAAAAAAAATGTTTGCTGATCTGGCGACCTTTATGTTCCACCTCTGTTGTCTTCCTCATTCAAGCGCTGCTGCAGAGCGACAGTTCTCTGTCCTGTCGCATATGAACACGAGACTGCGTAACAAGCTGAAAACCGGGACAGTTAGCGCAATGATGATGACCAAACAGTTAGTTGGTAAAGCCGTTTCCTGGACTATTCCAAATGATCTACTTGATAGGGCTATCAAATGGAGAGAGGCAGTTTGTAATAAGGAACATACTCATCGTGCTGAGCCTGATAGCTCAGACTCTGACACTGAATAGAGTACTGACTTTGATGGGGTGATTATTTCGTTGTGCATTTCTGTAACCATTCTAATGAACAATTTTTGTTAATTGGTTTCTGAGTCATTAGAAGAAGATTTTGAGATTAAAAGGACATCTTTTTTATGAATTTGTATATTTTCGTTTACCTGTCATCAGAGACACGCTTATTTAAAACAATGATTATATCCAGGGCTTTGATTCAGGAGAATATCAGCCAGTCTGGAGACAGTTTTTACTATAGAAAAGGCCTTACTCAACAACTACATGTTTTGGCTATATTGATCTAAACTAAAGCTTTTAACAACAGTAAAGTTCAAATGACGTCCAACTCTTTAGAAGGGACAGGGGGGGATGGTGTTATCCTGAATACTGTTTGTGATAATTCATGTTTCTTTTAAACTCGACAGGTTTTTTTATTCTTATTCCTGTCCTCTTCTTTTGATGGATAGTGAAATTTCTTCTTATGATTTGTGTATTGTGTCGTAATATCTGACTTAATTTTTTCTCCTCCTTACTGTCTAACAGCCCTCTAAATATTGCCAAAGACCACACTGCCTTTCGAGCATCCAAACAAGAGAAAATAAGAGGAATTGGGTTATTTCTGGTCTTCATCATTTTCTTCAGTTTCTTTTCTTGTTTTAATGCAGCCTTTTACTTTTCTTTGAAAAAACAAATTTTCTAGAAGACTGAACTTGACAAAGTTGTTTTGCAACAAACTACATCTTTTATTTTGCCTTCCATTATCTTGCGAACCTCTGTCAAAGCAACGCAATTTGACATTCTATCCCCTTACATCATAAGTTGCGCTATGGGGTGAAACTTACAGAATTTGAAAGAAAATGTGCGAACCAAAAAAACCGACAGTTCCTGCAAGGAATTGCGAATAGATTTCCAGTCTGGGAATTGGAATTTCTGTCAGGTTTGCACATTGTCTTTAAGGAAAATTCAATGTGTCTGAACTTAAGATGCAATTACACGATGTGGAAAACCTTGCGGAGGTGATCATACGTTTTTCCATGCGGATTGAACAATATTATTTTCAACTTTAAATTCATGTAGGTCATCGTAGGTCAAAATAGACGTTTCGTTACTACAGCCGTTCGGACCGCACCCAAAGATCCTTAATTGCTACTGAAGATCAATGACTCGCATTTTTTTTGCATAACTAATGCAACTGTCGGAGAGAAAATGAGTCTCGATGATTGGTTCTTTACTTTTCGACTCAGATTGGTAGCGCGGTATCAATATAAAATGTCGCTCAGTTGACATTCTCATGACGATATCTTTCTATCATCTATTGAAATTGAACAAGCACTACATTTAATTTACATGTAGCGTTAATGTAAAATCTGGAAATACCTGCAGAACTCATGCAGGGAACAGACCGTTAGGTAGCTTGCCTCTCAATTTTCCGTGACGTGTTTTCGGGACAGAGGCAGATTTTCCCAGGTTTAAGTATCTTTGCTAGTAACATTCTAGCGTTGCTACTTCGGAGTACCAAAAGTAAACTGTAGTAAGAAGGGCTGAACACGCTCTAAAAGTGGTCACAGGTTTTTTGACGAATTTCACAGGTTTTTTGACGAATTTCACAGGTTTTTTGGCACTTTTTTCACAGGTTTTGAAAATTCGTAGTGGTAACACTGCTTTTGGCTAAGATCAAAGTCAGGGTTGCCACCCTGACCTGGAAGAATTTATAAATCGGAGAAGAAAAATTTACTCCATCGGATCTGTGTTTACTAAATGCTAAAAATTTTTGCGCGTGTGGCTATGCTGCACGTGCACCATCAAGCATCGTTTTTAACCATAGGAGGATAATCAATACATTTTCACAATCTTTTTTCTTAGAGCTTCATTTTTAGTTGGTAAGATTTGATACACAGAAAGCTGATTTTGTCGCCCTTTAGACGCCGGAAGTGAAGTCTCTGTTTATGAAAATAGATTTTCTGTCTCTGAGACAGACAAGCAAAATTATAAAACAGACAAGCAAAAATTGTTTCATGTTTACGATAATTTTTTTCTCTGAATTCATGGAAAATAAAAAATGTTTTGTTTACTATAAATAATGACCTTTTACTAGATTTCGGGAAATTTATTAAATACTCTGAATTTACTAGATTTTCTTTTTACTAGATCTAGCAATATCCTACTGACCTTACAACTCTGCCTGGAAAATAGCCAGCCTAGTGAAAATGTTCTAATACTTTAACAATTGTTTACTATATAGAAAGTCAGAATTTTAATTTCTAATTATTTTGTCTTTGTTTAACGCCAAGTCAATACCAATATATTTATTCCTTTTCAAAATCTTTTTAGCTATCCAAAAACCCTAAATAAAACGTGCTTTTGAATTTTAATTATTAAATATACTATATATGAAATTTTGCAAATTCGTGAAATCTTTGTTACAAACAATAACATACTTTAATACCAATAATATTTTTTTAATATAACAAAAACAACTTGTAAAAACTTTAACTATAAATTGATCATTTTGCAAAGTTAGCGAGTTAGTAGCCCCTGGTAAGGGTATTACAATAACTAGCCTCGTGGAAAAGGATCAATTTATAGTTAAAGTTTGGACAAATTGTTTTAACTATTAATTTAAAAAGCATTATGGTTTTTTTAAGTATGTTATTGCTTGTAATAAAGATTTTATGAAATAACAAAATTTTATATACAGTATGTGTAATGATTAGAACTCAAATAATGTTTTATTTAGGGTTTTTGAGTAAGTAAAAAGACTTTGAAAAGAAAGATATAAATCAATAGACATTTCTTTGGATAATTTGACCAGTATTTTTGAGAGTTATTAATAATTTTTGAAGAGCTCTTATCCTGAGGTGTAGTCGTAAGTCTGACCTCTATGAATTAAGAGCTCTGACATGACCAAGTAAATCCACGCTTCGATTTAACTAAGCGAATTGCAGTTAGTTTAGCATAATATCATTAAACAGAAGGCTGTAAAGATCTGGATTGCCACCCTGACTTGGAACAATTTACTAAATCGGAGAGGAAAAATTTACTAGATCGCATCTGTTTATACTAAATGCTCAAAAAAAATTTTTTCGCACCATCAAGCATCGATTTTTACTATAGAAGGATAATAAATAGGATTTTCACAGTCTTTTTTTTCTCTTTTTCTTTCGTTTTCATAGTATGATTGAAAATTCCAGAAACCTACAAGTTCAAAAATCCTTTTTATGGATATATATATATATATATCTTTTAAAAGTTGGAGGGGGGATTAAATAGCGACAAAGACAGTGACGAAGACCGCACTGCCTTTCATCATAAACAATAAGTAGAATAATTGGGAAATTTTAATATAAAACAGTGGAAACACATGATAGAATTTTAATGTGAGTTTCTTTTATATTGGTTTTTTCTTCATTTGTTTTGCTGAGGAAGGCCCTTGGATATAGGGTCGAAATATTCATTTTGAAGTTGCGTTCCAGTGTCTTATATAAAAATGTTCCTATTGTTCTACTTATTGTTTATGAGGGGGGATTTTTAATGAGATTACGGGAAACTATATTTTTAAAATTATACAGGCAACAAATGTCCCCCCCCCCTTAAGTACCGCCTTTGATAACAAAGTTAGGGCACCCAGCCTTGAAAAGAGACTTTCCTATCAAAAGTTACGAAAAAGTTACGTTTTAAGAGTTTGGACGGTACGAAATTTTTTGGTCTGGTGGCAACCCTGCTTTAGACTCTTTCCAACATGTAATCAATACTTGGCATTTGACAATATCTTGCTTTTTTGATCATTTTGACTTAGATTCACTTATTTTAGATAAAAGTCAGTCAATGAGGAATGATTTGAATTTTTTTAAATGTGAATCTCTGTTTTGTTTGTTTTCTATGCAGCATTGAAATAGGAATAAAAGCAGTTTTGTTTCATAGAGAAATGACTGATATTGGTAAAACCGTAGATTTGCGGCTCTCTAGAAGGAAAAACTAAAGGAGTAGAGTAGCATTTTTAAATTATCTTTTTTATGTTTAAATTTCCTTTGGTTAAATTTTCGTTAAATCTTGGTTAAATTTTCGGCTGGGGAATTGGCCATTTTGATCAAATTTTTCTCTTCGATTAGGCTCTTTTGCTTATATTTGAGTCTGGAGGTAGTGCTGTAAATATTTTTTACAGCACTCTTTACACTAAAATTTTTAAGTACTTATAAAAAGCCTTCTTATTGTTTTAATTAAACGAACCTCGTGTTTCAAGAGTCGTTCTGAAAGAATTGGGAGTACTGTTGTATTATCTGTAACACACGCGCGATATTGTATAGTGAACGTGACAAAAGAAACTAGTCAAGCAAGTTTCTTTCATCGTACAATTCCTGTGCCGAACATTGCAAACAGTGGTTTGAACTTTAGTTTTTGGGGGTTGAAGGGACAAAAAAGGAACCTAGGTTAGGTCAGGTTACGTATTTAATATATGCTATACTTTACCCCCACCCCTTGATGTGCAAATATTTAGCTGAAATTTCTTTCTAAACTATTATATTTGTATCTTATTTTGTTTCATTTCATTGGCATTAACAAAACTTCACTTCTCGCGTGTGTTACAAATCATACAACAGTACTGAATTGGGATGAAATTCAAACTTTAGCGTAAAGAGTGAGGTGCTGAGGAGGGGTGACCCCCTCCACATACGTAATAATTTCTGTTCGTTTTGAATTTTAATGTTGCTCCTTACTTTCAGTTGAACAAAAATGTTTTCTTATTTAATTTCTGATCGTTTTTTTTTTATGTAATGCCAGGAAATCCGGCTCCACCTGCACGGAGAAATCCTTCTCCCTACGGATATATCCACTAAACAATTCAATCCTGGTGAAAATATAACCCGAACAATTACCATTAACATCTATTCGTGTAAATTGAGTCTATAAAGGGAAAGCAAGACATATGAAGAACTTCATATAGTAATTCTGGCAAATTCCCCAAAGTGTAAAATTTCCCCTGAAAAATTTACTGGTACTGTTCTAATATCTGTACAGCACGCGAGGCATTCACTTGACAAAAGCAGATCTGACGCTATCTAATGCTGCATAAACAAGTATTCAGGGGTATCTCACTTTGGGAACTATACTTTAACTTTAGTTTTTTGGGTTTTAGGGGGGAAAGCTTAGGTTATGTTGCGTATTAAATATATGCTATGCTTTACCCCACCTCTCCCCCCCCCCCCCCTAATTTGCAAATATATAGCCCAATTTTGTTCATAAACTATTATATTTTCATCATATTTTGTTCTGCTTCATTAGCATTAACCAAACTTCACTTCTCCCGTGTTGTAAAGATATTAGAGCAGTACCAAATCACCTCCCGGAAACTTCCCTCCCCATGGAAAATTCTCCTTGTGGAAAATCCTCTACAGTGAACTCAAAATTTGGTACTTAGGTGTTAGCCTGACAATACTCAAGAAATGAAGTTAAGTTAATCCTAATCGAATATCCTAAAACATGATGAAAACATGATACTTTAGTAACAAAATAACGGAAACTACAACAAAGACCAATGAAAGGGGGCAGCCCAGGCCAGCGCATTATGTTAAATACCTAACCGAATCAAAATACCATCTCTATATATTAAATATTTAATAAAAACAGCTTCAACGTAGTTTATTTCAGTGAACCTAAGCTAATTGTTTCTGTACACTGTATGACAAACCGGTTTTTAGCAGCAAAATTCTTGATTGTTGTTGGGCTAACACGTAAGTACCTAAAATTTTGATGGGAAGATTTTGAGAAAAAAGGGGCATGGGTTAGAGGGACTAGTTGCCCTCTAATCTCTTAGGTCACCTATAAAGTTCGCTAGAACTTTTATTTTCTGTTGATTGAGCCCTCTCCCGATATTATAGGGCCACCGGGTCGGTACAATCATCCCTGAAAAAAAAAAACGAACAAAAAAACTAACAAATAAACACGCATCTTTTATCTTTCTTCTGGCAAAAAAAAACAAAAATTCCACATTTTTGAAGATAGGAGCTTGAAACCCGCACAGTAGGATTCTCTGATACGCTGAATATGATGGGAAATATAAAACCTAACATAGGGTATGTATTTGGGCAAGGTTAGAAAGGTTAGGTTAAGCTTGGTAGGGAATATACTGTTTCCCATTATGGAATATACTGTTTAGGGAATATACTGTTCACCATTATGGCGAAAATGGAACATCAGAAATGGGAACGCTGTATATGTTGAATTAGGCCTGTTTATTCTTTTGATTGCTTTAATTTGCAGTAAACGTTTCCGGTCCTTTTGATTTTTAGAAATTTATCATGGAAAGAGAAAGTTTCTTCAAAAGTATTTAAAATTTTCTCAAGATCAATTGCCAACTTAACTGAGGTTCCCACTTAAATCGTTGGAGTATGGTTATGTAGTGCTTTCAATGCTTCTTTACTCCCAGTGAATTTTTTGTATGAACAGTTTCTTATATGAACAATAAGACAAATTAAAGACAGTGGAAACCAGAATAATAAAGAACTCACAATTTTTCTTAATTTATTATTAACTATTTTAATTTTGTTACTTTAATTACATTTATTTCAGGTACTTACGTGTTATAGCGACCACACTCAAGTTCTTGATCAGTGTAAACCGGTTTCTCTGTCTGTGTTTGGAGATAATTAGCTTAGTCTCAGTGAGATAAAACGGTGTGCGTATAACTAAACCACCGTTTAACTAAACCCCAAGCAACTAAACCCCTGTAATTGAACCACCCTGCACCTGAACCCTCATGCAGCTGAACCCCCGTTCAACCGAACCCTCTTGTAGCTGAACCACCGTTCAACTGAACCTCCGTGCAGCTGAACCCTCGTGTATCTGAACCCTCGTGCAACTAAACCACAGTACTCAGTTTTTCAGCATCTTACAAATATGAGGCAGTATCGTTGGGTAGAACGCAAGTTAGAATATTTATATATTTAACCCTGTTGGAATTCTTTGGTTTTTAACGTCATGATATAAAACCCTGTCTAGATGATTCACGAAAAAGCTCTTTTTTTGTCACAAAGTCAGACGTCACAAACCATTAAGTTAGATTTATTTCTCCTTTTTTATGTTTGTTTATGTTTAATGTCACCTCCCTGGTACTGTCGGAAAATACCCCCATCCCCCCCTAAAAAAAAATACCCACCACCACCCCTCCCGCGGCTGGTTAGTTTCATGTCACGTTTGACTTATAAAAAGGACTAGGAATCTCAATATCCGATCGAATGAGCATCCTCTGAAGTTTCTAAAACCATGAGACGGAGATGGGAATGAGGAAGTTGAAGTCCCCCTCCTATACGGAATGAGTTCTGGTCATTTTGGGGTTTAATGTCACTCTTTATTCTCATTATAAGAGCATGGGTCAGAAATATTCCAGAAATCAAAAGAGATTCAGTATCAGTTTCGTATTTTTGATATTTTCCAAAAATTTTTGTCCCCCACCAAAAAATAACCCCTCCCAAACAAAGTCATGGATATAGCCCAGGGAATTTTATATCAAATCCCACCTTCACCCTCCTAGCAACTCTTGTTTTAACCGAACTGATCATATCGAACAAATATAAGTTCATATCGAATGGTGTTCATATAGGCTTTGCGGGCGGATCTTTCCACCGAGAAATTTTCGTTGGGAAAGGGAATTTTCCATGATTTCCCGACATTATTCAAAATCTACCAGAAATAAATAAAAAATAGCAAGTAAAGTCAAGATGTGAAGTAATTATAATAATTATTCTTCGGGGGGTGCATAAAACCTCCAACTGCCCCCAGGGCAAGGGCTGTAAGTTATGCAAGCTGTACATTGTTCATATTTAAGGTTTTTGTCGAAAGGATAACCATATAGACTTCAGACAGGCCTCATTCCATTGAAACTGAAAGTTCTAGCTCCATTTTCAAAAGTCAAGAGTAATCAGACGGTAGGCAACCCCCTTCCCACACCTTTTTAAATGCTTTCGATTCAAATTTTGAGTTAGCCATTTTGTTCAAAATCATCCAAATGTCAAATAGCTATGGTTCCAGGTTTGAAACCCCCCTCCTCAGCCCAGGGGAAAGGGCTGTCAGGTGTACTAGAACAAACATTATCACCCGTCAATCCATGTGGCTCTAAAATTGACAAGCACTCTACTGAAAGCATGGAACAAAACAGTATAAAGAAGAATTTCCTATTAGTTACTAAGTATTGTTTTAAACTTATGTCGCAAAAACATTTGTTTTCTAATTATATCACGCTGTGCATGCAATAAATCTAGTTGTTAAAGGATAATTTGGCTTTTTTTTTTGCTTTTTTTTTTGTTTCAGTAAAGCGCTAGGCAATTCTACAAAGGCATGGATCGAGGGGTAATAATTTTTGATCGTCTTAAGTTTCAACTTCACTCTTTATTTTCATCACAAAAACAATGTTTTTTTTTCCTATTAATTCACAGAAAAGAAAAATCGGTGAAAAAGATTAGTTTGGAAGAAAATAATCAACATGGGGGTCTTAACTTGGTAAATTCTTTCAGGTCTGGCTGAAGAGAAATTGAAAGGAGATCATCAGCCAGCGTCATATTACAAATTTCTTCAAGACAACCAGCATTGACTGTGGAAACAAAGGAGACTGTGGCAGTAACTCAGGTCCTGAAAATCAAAATACAGCCAGTAGTAAGAAAAGAAAGAGTGACATCGAAGGTAGTCCAAGTTCTGGTCATAAGATATTAGAAAACGCGAGAAAGGAAAGTTCGAGTCTTCCAGTTCCAGAAAGTGTGAGGAACAAAAGTGAGAAAAGAACATTCAGAGTGCAGGTCCAAGATGACTCATGTTCAGAGATTAGCGCTGATGAAGAGAATTACTTGGAATTAGAGAAGTCAGATGAAGATTTGGATGTTACAGTGAAGACAGCTAAAAGTAAAGGATCCAAAATGTTTGTCCAGCTCTGAAAGTGATAGTGACTATGATCACTCAAAGAATAATTCTAAGGAAACTAGTGTACATGTAAAAAAAAAAAAAAACGTTTTTGACGAAGTGGAAAATGATCCAGAGGTCAGTGAGTTTGTTGTGAAATCTGCTTCAAATCCCTTGAGAGTGCATTGCAAATTTTGTGTCGTTGACATAAGGGGAGGATTGTCAAATGTCAGAGATCATGCTAAAACGAATAAGCACATTCTGGCTGTATAAAGAAAGAGGGGTCAGGGTCAGATTGAGCAAATTTTAGAATCCAACGAAGAACTTAGAAACAATATGAGGCTAGCTCGCAGGATTGCGATAGCTGAAGTAAAAATGGCGGAGTGGATAGTATCAGAAGGTATCCCTCTCAGAAAGGCTGATACATTGACACCCTTCGTAAGCAAAATTTTTGCCGACTCAAAAATTGCTAATGGAGTAAAAATAAAGCGTACAAAGGCAAGTGAAATAATAAAAGTGGTCATTTGGCCCTATGGACTTGAGAAATTAGCACAGAAACTGAAACATAGTCTTTTTTCAATCATTGTTGATGAAACAACAGATAGAGGCATGACGAAGTCTCTGTGTATAATGGTGCGCTACAAGAATAGTAGCGATGATGTTAAAGAAGAATTTCTTGGTTTTACTTGAAGTGAAAGATGCTTCAGCCAAGGGACAGAAAGAACTTATTGACAAGCATTTAAAAGACAATGACATTATGGTTAATAATTTACTTGGTATTGGCTATGACAATGCCTCAGTCAACACAGGTGCCTATCGTGGGCTTGGTGCCCGTTTTCAAAATCGAAGTGCCGTCTCTTTTCACTGTCGGGTGCACAAGTCATTCGTTGGTGCTCTGTGCTTCAGCAGCATCTAAAACCTCGCCAGACTGGTTAGAGTCTTTTGTGCATGATTCATATACACTACATTAACCATAGTCCTAAGAGGATTGGAGAATTTCGTTACCACCAGAATTTCGCTAAAATTGAAGCAAAGCAGTTGCTATCAGTGGTTTCTACGAGATGGCTCAGCTTTGAAGCAGCCATCAGACGGCTATTAGAAACCTGGAATGCCTTGTTATTGTTTTACAGTAGTCACGCCTTAGGCGAGAGCGCTGCAGACAATGCGAGCAAGGAGAAGGAACTCAAAATATGCAACGCTTTAAACAATCCTGTCATGAAGGCCTATCTCTATTTTCTTGCCCACGTTCTTGGGATTATCAAGCACCAATACCGAATGTTACCTGGAGGAAATTAGATCAAGGATTACTGAAGACTCACTCAAAGCCTTTAGGGTCAACTGTCTGAGGTTTTTTTAGTGGAACTCTGCTGGCAGATGAGACAGAGAATAAGCTGGAAAGACCCAATTTTGTCTGATCTCAAGGTTTTGGACCCCCAGAGTTGCACTCGGATCTGAAGAGGTGAGCATTATTCGCATTCTCGTGCGCTTTTCTACGCTGCTGGGAAGCGAAGCAACGATTGTAGAACGTAAGAGAGAAACATTGACCGTCAGCTCCAAGAGCTTAGGTGAGCCGAGCTGATCTTGGTCAAGATCTGGTCGACCAACCATCTACTTTCTGGAAGAATATTTTACATCTAAAGAATGGTATTGGCGAAAAAATGTTTGCTGATCTGGCGACCTTTATGTTCCACCTCTGTTGTCTTCCTCATTCAAGCGCTGCTGCAGAGCGACAGTTCTCTGTCCTGTCGCATATGAACACGAGACTGCGTAACAAGCTGAAAACCGGGACAGTTAGCGCAATGATGATGACCAAACAGTTAGTTGGTAAAGCCGTTTCCTGGACTATTCCAAATGATCTACTTGATAGGGCTATCAAATGGAGAGAGGCAGTTTGTAATAAGGAACATACTCATCGTGCTGAGCCTGATAGCTCAGACTCTGACACTGAATAGAGTACTGACTTTGATGGGTGATTATTTCGTTGTGCATTTCTGTAACCATTCTAATGAACAATTTTTGTTAATTGGTTTTCTGAGTCATTAGAAGAAGATTTTGAGATTAAAAGGACATCTTTTTGTATGAATTTGTATATTTTCGTTTACCTGTCATCAGAGACACGCTTATTTAAAACAATGATTATATCCAGGGCTTTGATTCAGGAGAATATCAGCCAGTCTGGAGACAGTTTTTACTATAGAAAAGGCCTTACTCCAACAACTATATGTTTTGGCTATATTGATCTAAACTAAAGCTTTTAACAACAGTAAAGTTCAAATGACGTCCAACTCTTTAGAAGGGACAGGGGGGGATGGTGTTATCCTGAATACTGTTTGTGATAATTCATGTTTCTTTTAAACTCGACAGGTTTTTTTATTCTTATTCCTGTCCTCTTCTTTTGATGGATAGTGAAATTTCTTCTTATGATTTGTGTATTGTGTCGTAATATCTGACTTAATTTTTTCTCCTCCTTACTGTCTAACAGCCCTCTAAATATTGCCAAAGACCACACTGCCTTTCGAGCATCCAAACAAGAGAAAATAAAGAGGAATTGGGTTATTTCTGGTCTTCATCATTTTCTTCAGTTTCTTTTCTTGTTTTAATGCAGCCTTTTACTTTTCTTTGAAAAAACAAATTTTCTAGAAGACTGAACTTGACAAAGTTGTTTTGCAACAAACTACATCTTTTTATTTTGCCTTCCATTATCTTGCGAACCTCTGTCAAAGCAACGCAATTTGACATTCTATCCCCTTACATCATAAGTTGCGCTATGGGGTGAAACTTACAGAATTTGAAAGAAAATGTTGCGAACCAAAAAAACCGACAGTTCCTGCAAGGAATTGCGAATAGATTTCCAGTCTGGGAATTGGAATTTCTGTCAGGTTTGCACATTGTCTTTAAGGAAAATTCAATGTGTCTGAACTTAAGATGCAATTACACGATGTGGAAAACCTTGCGGAGGTGATCATACGTTTTTCCATGCGGATTGAACAATATTATTTTCAACTTTAAATTCATGTAGGTCATCGTAGGTCAAAATAGACGTTTCGTTACTACAGCCGTTCGGACCGCACCCAAAGATCCTTAATTGCTACTGAAGATCAATGACTCGCATTTTTTTTTGCATAACTAATGCAACTGTCGAAGAGAAAATGAGTCTCGATGATTGGTTCTTTACTTTTCGACTCAGATTGGTAGCGGTATCAATATAAAATGTCGCTCAGTTGACATTCTCATGACGATATCTTTCTATCATCTATTGAAATTGAACAAGCACTACATTTAATTTACATGTAGCGTTAATGTAAAAATCTGGAAATACCTGCAGAACTCATGCAGGGAACAGACCGTTAGGTAGCTTGCCTCTCAATTTTCCGTGACGTGTTTTTCGGGACAGAGGCAGATTTTCCCAGGTTTAAGTATCTTTGCTAGTAACATTCTAGCGTTGCTACTTCGGAGTACCAAAAGTAAACTGTAGTAAGAAGGGCTGAACACGCGCTCTAAAAGTGGTCACAGGTTTTTTGACGAATTTCACAGGTTTTTTTGGCACTTTTTTTCACAGGTTTTGAAATTCGTAGTGGTAACACTGCTTTTGGCTAAGATCAAAGTCAGGGTTGCCACCCTGACCTGGAAGAATTTATAAATCGGAGAAGAAAAATTTACTCCATCGGATCTGTGTTTACTAAATGCTAAAAATTTTGCGCGTGTGGCTATGCTGCACGTGCACCATCAAGCATCGTTTTTACCATAGGAGGATAATCAATACGATTTTCACAATCTTTTTCTTAGAGCTTCATTTTTAGTTGGTAAGATTTGATACACAGAAAGCTGATTTTGTCGCCCTTTAGACGCCGGAAGTGAAGTCTCTGTTTATGAAAAATAGATTTTCTGTCTCTGAGACAGACAAGCAAAATTATAAAACAGACAAGCAAAAATTGTTTCATGTTTACGATAATTTTTTTCTCTGAATTCATGGAAAATAAAAAAATGTTTTGTTTACTATAAATAATGACCTTTTACTAGATTTCGGGAAATTATTAAATACTCTGAATTTACTAGATTTTCTTTTTACTAGATCTAGTAATATCCTACTGACCTTACAACTCTGCCTGGAAAATAGCCCAGCCTAGTGAAAATGTTCTAATACTTTTAACAATTGTTACTATATAGAAAGTCAGAATTTTAATTTCTAATTATTTTGTCTTTGTTTAACGCCAAGTCAATACCAATATATTTATTCCTTTTCAAAATCTTTTAGCTATCCAAAAACCCTAAATAAAACGTGCTTTTGAATTTTAATTATTAAATATACTATATATGAAATTTTGCAAATTCGTGAAATCTTTGTTACAAACAATAACATACTTTAATACCAATAATATTTTTTATTAATATAACAAAAACAACTTGTAAAAACTTTAACTATAAATTGATCATTTTGCAAAGTTAGCGAGTTAGTAGCCCCTGGTAAGGGTATTACAATAACTAGCCTCGTGGAAAAGGATCAATTTATAGTTAAAGTTTGGACAAATTGTTTTAACTATTAATTTAAAAAGCATTATGGTTTTTTAAGTATGTTATTGCTTGTAATAAAGATTTTATGAAATAACAAAATTTTATATATAGTATGTGTAATGATTAGAACTCAAATAATGTTTTATTTAGGGTTTTTGAGTAAGTAAAAAGACTTTGAAAAGAAAGATATAAATCAATAGACATTTCTTTGGATAATTTGACCAGTATTTTTGAGAGTTATTAATAATTTTTGAAGAGCTCGTATCCTGAGGTGTAGTCGTAAGTCTGACCTCTATGAATTAAGAGCTCTGACATGACCAAATAAATCCACGCTTCGATTTAACTAAGCGAATTGCAGTTAGTTTAGCATAATATCATTAAACAGAAGGCTGTAAAGATCTGGATTGCCACCCTGACTTGGAACAATTTACTAAATCGGAGAGGAAAAATTTACTAGATCGCATCTGTTTATACTAAATGCTCAAAAAAAAATTTTTTCGCACCATCAAGCATCGATTTTTGCTATAGAAGGATAAAAAATAGGATTTTCAAAGTCTTTTTTTTCTCTTTTTCTTTCGTTTTCATAGTATGATTGAAAATTCCAGAAACCTACAAGTTCAAAAATCCTTTTTATGGATATATATATATATATATATATATATATATATATATATATATATATATATATATATATATATATATATATATATATATATATATATATATATATATATATATATATATATATATATATATATATATATATATATATATATATATATATATATATATATATATATATATATATATATATATATATATATATATATATATATATATATATATATATATATATATATTTCGGGACTTTTTTTCTAGTTTTTACTAGATTTCGGAAAATTTACTAGATCCTCTAAATTTACTAGATTTTTTTTTTACTAGATCTAGTAAAATCCTACTGACGGTGACAACCCTGATCAAAGTGTAGTATCTGTTCTTATCAGCTTAATATCTTATACGGTCCCTACATGGGGCCCAGAATACTAAACTAATCTATGGAAACCGGAGGGATGTCGGGGCTTGCTCCGTTCCCCTCACGCATTGGCCCGGTATTGCAGTATCTCCGGGATCGGTGCACCCATCACGAGGGGAAATCAAATTTCATGAACTCTAAACACTGACGTCTTATGCGCTTCCTTATACATTATAGAAACCATACCTGTAGTTTCTAGCCATTGAATATATTGAAAATATGTTTTTTTTTTTTTTATCTGAAAAAAATGAAAAACTGTTTATAATTTACAAAATTTAATGGTGAAAAAGCCAATCACCACTCGTCATAATTAAATTAAAATCCCCAAACTGGATTGAAGTCCCCATGCCTTTTTCGAAAATAGTATGCAATTATTAAATGCTGAAATTTAAAGTGAACCAAGATTCGAACAGAATTGCTGAAGTAATTGTTTTTGGCCTCAGAGGGCTTGGTTGTTTGGTGAGTTGTTATTAGCAGTATTAATGACTAAACCCCCCTTTGGTTGTTAACGAGAAGAACGGCCACTGGGTTCTCAGAAATAAAAGTTTCGACTTTTCAGTCATATTGATAACAGAGTGAGAAACCCCTGATTTTCTTTTCTCAAATAGGTAAACTTGTATTCAAAGAATTAAGACGTTTGCATATGAAAATTAAATGGGGCATTGCTATTTTCAAAAATAGTTTAGAGACTTGATTCATGAATGTGATGAAAAAGTTTTGTAAACCTGCATCTGGCTAATAATTGCAGCTTGTGAGTGGCATTCAAAGCAACGGGATTTATGTCGAAAGATATTAGTAAAATGGTTTTTAACAAAACATTCTTACCTGTGTAAAGTATGTAGAACATCAATTCGAGAGGCTTTTACGGATGTCGCATTTCTTAGTTATTTTGGCATTTATGTGTCAGCAATAGCAGTCCAGGGGGGCTCTTGGGACCAAAACTAGTCGTGGGAAAGGGCTCGTTCCCAGGGCCGGAACTTCCGTTCTGGGAAAGTTATATTCTTGGTTCATTTCTAAAGGCAGTCCATCTTTCGCCTTCGTTGTAGCTAGTTGTTCTTGGGCTACCTTATTTTCTCTATGTGTATTCTCACGTTTTTTAATAAGACCATGTACCAACGTTTATCGTCTATCTTTGGAATTTACGTAAACCATTACATCTGCCAATATAAAAAGGGCATATAAAAAGAACTAAATAGAGGTTTACAGAGTGGTAACCAGAGGTTAACAGAGTGGTGGCAAGCGGTTAAAACTAGTCGAGCATATATCACTAGTGGAAAACCTCCAAGTGACAGTTATAAATACTTACGAAATCTTATGCTAAATACTGGCAATATATTGAAGAGTATTTCGCCCGCTATCAGACTGTGATATTGCGCCGCAAATACTGCAAAAGACTGATTAGTAAGACATCGAAGCGTTACGAGCTATTGAACTTTCTTGTACTCAAAGTGCCTTCTTGAAACACACGTTCTTTTAAATGAACATTTTGAAATAGGCTGTTATACAATTCCTAATATGGATTTCCGTGCGATAGCTTCTACTTACTAATTCAAATTCCTACAACTGAGAGTCTCCGGTTGATTGCTACCTTCACTTAGCGATTCTACGTTTGGTGCTTTTTTTTCCCTGATTTTATACAGTCGACGTGTGATCTATATTTGACAGTTTCCAACCAATGTTTAACATTTTGAATTCGATAATCGAGAATTAATTCTCAATTGTGACTCCATTTGATTCTAGTGTTTTAATTGATACCAACTGCAATTGGATTTGGGACAGCCGATCTTTCGTAAGTGCTAAACGGCTAAACAACCCAGTAAATTTTTATTAGACCCTTGTCGTTAGAACTGAAGTTTATGTTGCCCCAAAATCTAGCATCAGTAATAAAAAAAAAGTTTTTAAAAACAATACTTAAATTTTTAGAGTAATTGCTTTTTCAAATTTTGATATCAATATGTCAGTTATTATTTCTATATTTGAGCCGGAGGAATCTGGATATAACAAAAGGTTGCTTTTGATTTTGTAAAACGGTGGAGGATAAATGGCATATTTCCATTTCTTTTATTTGACTCCCTCGATTATAAATTTGTCAAGTTTAAAACGTGGATTACATGTAGCATATGGCCCCAGGCAAAATGGTTGCAGAGTTTGTAGGGCTCAAATTTACGGATGAAAGGGTATACCTATTCTATAGAAGGATGCAAAAGTTAAGAAGGTCATTTAGGGTGTCCTTAGAAGCCAGGGATGATGGTGTAGTCCTTGGAAGATTTGCTCTTAATTTATTCAAGGAGGGGATCAGACCGTCCTACAAACGGTATTTATTAGGGAATAGCAGTGGTTCACTTTCAACTGGCAACAATGGGGACTGAGATAACAATAATGACTGAATTGCAATTCCTGAACGTCGAAATAATTCTGATCTTAATAATCTTCATCTACGAATGCCTGAATCTGATTTACGAATCCTCCAAAAAAGTACTTTTACAACACTATAAAAACATAGTTTTTTGTCCTGCGCTCTAAGAGCTGACTCACAATTGGCCCAAGTCCTGTGGCGGGGGCCACTATTTTGTAATTATGTTCACAAACTCACTACCTTATGCGAACTCCTCGTCCAATAATTTGTTTTAAATATTTCTGATGATTTAAACGTTCACACCGCTCTTATAATTTAAATTTCCTGAGAAACATTGTGTCTAGCATCTTTTTTATTACCCACTATCTTAGCGAAATTCAAAACTGAATAGCGTCGTTCTTTGGCTGAGGCTAAAATGCAATTTCTCTATTTGCTGATTAAGAACTTTTCTTTTTTTTGAAACTAGATTTAAACTTAATTAGAGGAAATCGGAATTATCAAACAGTTCGTGGTAACGAACTGTAAATAAGGAGCGACCCGGCTCAATGGTAACCAAAACTCTAGAAACCGGGTTTTGATATCAATAGATACATCAAAAGAATCAAATTTCGATGCTGATTTCAAATATATAAATTTCATCAAGTTCAGTGCTACCCATCAAAAGTTACGCGCCTGAAAAAATTTGGCTGATTTTCAAAAAAAGGGGAAAGACCCCCTAAAGCTATAGAACCTTAATGAAAATCACACCATCATATTCAGCGTATCAGAGAACCCTACTGTAGAGGTTTCAAGGTCTTATCTACAAAAATGTGGAATTTTGCATTTTTTTGCCAGAAGAAAGATCACGGATGCGTGTTTATTTGTTTTTTTTGTTTTTTTTTTGGGTTTTTTTTCCAGGGTTGATCGTATCGACCCAGTGGTCCTAGAATATCGTGGGAGGGCTCATTGGAACGGAAATTAAAAGTTCTAGTGCACTTTTTAAGTGACCAAAAAAAATGGAGGGCAACAAGGCCCCTCCCACGTTTATTTTTTCCCAAAGTCACCCGATCAATTTTGAGATAGCCATTTTTGTTCAGCATGGTCGAAAATATGATAAATATGTTTTTAGGATGACTTAATCCCCCGAAGTCCCCAGGGGGAGGGCTAAAAGTTATGAAACTTTACCCAATGTTAACATATAGTATTGGTTATTGGGAAGTATACAGAAGTTTTCAGGAGGGTTTTTTTTCTGGTAGTGGGAGGGAAGGGTGGGTCGGGGGTTATCTTGGAGGATCTGTCCATGAAGGAAGTTTTCATGGGGGAAGGGAAATTGCCATGAAGGGGCGCGCCGACTTGCCCTCATTATTTATTGGCTATTGGGAAAGCATACAGACATTTTCAGGAAGCATTTTTTTCTGGAGGGGGCAGGGGCTAGAGGAGGGGGTTACTCTGGAGAATCTTTCCATGGAGGATTTTTCTTTGGGGTAAGGGAAATTTCTATGAAGGGGGCGCCGGATTTCCAAGCATTATTTAAAAACGATCAGAAATTAAATAAAAAAAACAAGTTTTTTCAACTGAAAGTAAGAAGCAACATTAGAACTTAAAACGAACAGAAATTATAACGTATGTGAGGGGGTTCTCCCCCAAGTCAATACCTCGCTCTTTACGCTACAGTTTTCTTAGTGCTTTCAAAAGAGCTATCTATTCTAATTAAACGGCCTTTGTGATTCAGGGGTTTGTGAATCAAATTTTTTTTTTTTTTTAACTTTTAACGTAAAGAGCGTGGTATTGACTAAGGGAGAACCCCCTCATATACGTAATACAATATACGTAATAAAAAAACAATAAAAAACAAGCGATACGGGCTCAATAGTAATCGAAACTTTTAAAAGCAGAATTTTGATCTCAAATAAATGTATCAAAAGAATGTGCTTATAATGCTGATTCTAAATATATAATTTTATTAAGTTTAGTATTAGTCATCAAAGGCTACGAGCCTGAGAAAATTTACCCGACTTTTTAAAGAGGGGGGAAACATCCCCTACAAGTGAAAGAATTTTAATGACAATCACACCATCAGATTCAGCGTATCAGAAAACCCTATTACATAGGGTTCAAGCTCATATCTGTAAAAATCTGCAACTTTGTATTTTTTGCCAGAAGAAAATATACGAATATAGAAGTTAGGTACGTAAGTTAATTTGTAAAGACATCCATTTAGCAAAAGAAAAGTAAAATTTTTATGCAAATTTTGTTTACTTATTCATAACGGGTAGCCAAAAATAAAGCTGCATTAACTAAAAAACGATCAGAAATTAAATTAAAAAAAAACAAGTTTTTTAAACTGAAAGTAAGAGCGACATTAAAACTTAAAACGAACAGAAATTATTCCGTATATGAAAGTGGCTGTCCCCTCCTCAACGCCTCGCTCTTTACGCTAAAGTTTGACTCTGTCTCACAACTTTATTTTTTTAAAACAATAAAAAACTTCAGCGTAAAGAGCAAGGCGTTTAGGAGGGGACAGCCCCTTTCATATACGGAATAATTTCTGTTCGTTTTAAGTTTTGATGTCGCTCCTTACTTTCAGTTTTAAAAAACTTGTTTTTTTTATTTAATCTTTAGAAAGAAGGAACTTTATTTTTTGTATTTTAAATATATCACATTTTACTCACGGTACAAAATGGCATATTTCCATTTCTTTATTTGACCTCCCCTCGATTATAAATTTGTCAAGTTTAAAACGTGGATTACTTGTAGCATATGCCCAGGCAAAATAGTAGGCAAAATGGTTGCAGAGTTTGTAGGGCTCAAATTTTAAAGATGAAAGGGTATATCTATTCTATAGAAGGATGCAAAAGTTAGGAAGGTTATGTAGGGTGTCCTTAGTAGCCAGGGATGATGGTGTAGTCCTTGGAAGATTTGCTCTTAATTTATTCAAGGAGGGGATCAGACCGTCCTACAAACGGTATTTGTTAGGGAATAGTGCAGAATTTTTTTTGTTTAGGTGATGCGTACAAGGTGCAAAATAATATGAAAAGGTAGAACAGATAGTGGGGAAAGGAGAGAAGTCTTTTTTTTTCGATGAATTTCTTTCTGCGCTGACGAGGGTGAAATTTGGACTCAATGATAAAGGTTTTAATGCACTGCGAGATGGTACTCTGATGCCTCGCAGGGCAGTTGGCTACCCATTGAAAGGGAGCTGGTTTTGAGGTCCCGTGGGATGGTACTGATGCCCTCACGGGATGGTTTTGTTGCACTGCGAGATGGTACTGATGCCTCGCAGGGTTGTTTGGCTACCCATGGAAAAAGAGCTGGTTTTTGAGGTCCTGTGGGATGGTACTGATGCCTCACGGGATGTTTTTTTTGTTGCACTGCGAGATGTGTACTGATGCCTCGTAGGGCAAATTGGCTACCATGGAAAGGGAGCTGGTTTTTAGGGTCCTGTGGGATGGTACTGATACCTCACGGGATGGTTTTTTTTTTTTTGTTGCACTGCGAGATGGTACTGATGCCTCGCAGGGCGGTTTGGCTACCCAGGAAAAGGGAGCTGGTTTGACGTCCCGTGGGATGAGAAAAAGAAAGGTGGAAAGGGGGCTAGTTTTGAGGTCCAATAGGATGAGGTTGATGCCTCACGGGAGATGGTTTTAATGCGTTAGCGCTAATAGTTATGTAGAGATATTAACAGTACTACTGCCATTTGTCGAACCATAAGTTAGTAGAGCAAAACTGAATAGGTCAAAACCCAGGCGTTCCGTAGCAATAAAACCCCGAGGATTTTATTGGGTAATAATATCTTGACGTCATTGCAGCATGGTAAGCCAATCAAACTGCAATGGTGACATATCTATTCCATTATTTATAAGTTTATGCAATTTAATTTATTTGTCGCCGGTATTTTCAGATTAATTAGCCTTTCTCGGTCACTCTTTTTGCCCTAATTCAAACTTTATACATAATCCCAACTTTCCTTGTCCTCATCACAATTCAGGAGTATAGGGAACAAGTCTATTTTAAAGTATAGAGAGAAAAGTGAAGTGTTAAAATATCCAGTTTCCGACTACTGTTGTTAGTGGGTTCGTTTATACTATGTACGTTTTTACTTATGCAAGTATTGTGTAGTGTTTGTATTATTTAATTGTTACTAGTTCATGCATAGAATATTAGTGGGTGAGAGATGAATAATTTGGGAAGGGAATGTTTTGAATTCAATTAAAGTTTGAGGGTTTAATGAGAAGGCGATAAGCCAAATTTGGGAAATTTACTTAAAACGGGGGGGGGATAATCTGTAAAGTATGTAGAACATCAATTCGAGAACCTTTTCCGAGTGTCGCATTTCTTAGTTATTTTTGGCATTTATGTGTCAACAATAGCGGTCCAGGGGGGGCTCTTGGGGCTAAAGCTAGTCGTGGGAAAGGGCTCGTTCCCAGGCCTGGAACTTCTGTTCCAGGAAAGTTATATTCTTGGTTCATTTCTAAGGCAGTCCATCTTTCGCCTTCGTTGTAGCTAGTTGTTCTTGGGCTACCTTATTTCTCTATGTGTATTCTCACGCTATTTAATAAAGACCATGTACCAACGTTTATCGTCTATCTTTGGAATTTACGTAAGTCATTACATATGCCAATATGAAAGGCATACAAATAAAGAAACGTTACGAGGTTTACACCTGGCTAGAGAGCTAAGGTTGCCAACTGGACAAATTTTATAAGTCCAAAGGACATATTTCTATGTGCCCGGACATAATG